>CM060621.1:18855389-19455389 GCA_030578275.1 Meda fulgida | reverse complement strand
TGCACTGAATGGTTTGTACATTTGTTAGTCATTATTCATTTTAATCCCATAAACATGACTTCAAAGGTTTACAGTGTGATTGTTCTATTGTTTTTTAATGAAAGATTTGACAATGACTCTTGTCCATGTTTTCAGAGAATAACTGAAGACTTTAAACCAGAGGACCATGAGCTCTTTCTGAATGCTGGTCGTACCTGCATTGCTCAAGGTGACAGCAGTCAACTAATGGACTTCATAAAAGAGGAGGCCAATCAGGTAAATCTGGAAGCATTGGCATAATGCTTTTAAAAACTCATTTTATGATTTAAAGCTTTTTGTATCAACTCAGATTCTATAACACACTACTGCAAACAAGAAGGTATTCTTAAGAGACAGACAGGTGTCACAACATGTTACACAGATATATCCCGGGCTCATTTTTATGACATCAATCCACTGGGATTGGGAGAATTTGATGGGCTGTATCTGTCCAAAACCACCACTTTGTCCTTCTGCCAAACTGACAGGCCCCATGACCCTCGGGTGTGGGAATGGAGTTTAGTGGAGAACCAGTCAGATTGCTTGCTTCACTGGAAGTCCTCTCAGGAGCAGCACTCCATTAAGTGCTGTTGATTTACCAATTTCTTGCACTGCTCCACTTTTCCATGCATGTAGCACATACTAAATAACAAGCCATAGCAGTTTTAAAGCTTAAAGCTTAAATGCACCAAATATGCACACATTTTTCAAATGACTGATTTCAAAATAATAACAGCCAGTATCCATCAAATGCTAAATTGTCATGAAAATGATTGTGAATCAATCAATTTCAGGCATGTGAAGAATATAGGTAGGTCTAATACATGTGTGTGGGCATACATATGCAAATACATTCAAAAAGTTTCAAAAATACAAAAATGTTTCATTTAAAGTAAAAATGTAAAAGGATAAATGTCTTTCTAGCACATAGTAAGGTCTATGGGCAGTGGCCTACTGCCTGCACTGGTGAATGAAGTGCTGAGAAAGGACCAGAGTCCTGCCCACTGTCAAGCTATCCTCAATCAACTTGTACAGGTAAGATTGTGCTTACTCAAATATGTGACCCTGGATCACAAAACCAGTCACAAGCAACACGGGTATATTTGTGGCCAACAATACATTGTATGGGCCAAAAATCATTAGGATATTTGGTAAAGAAGATCATGTTCTATGAAGATATTTTGTAAATTTCCTACAGTAAATATATAAATCATTGAATGCAGCACAATCGCGAACATAAATGGACAACTTTAAAGGCGATTTTCTCAATGTTTCGATTTTTTTGCACCCTCGGATTCCAGATTTTCAAATAGTTCTATCTCATCCAAATATTGTCCTATTCTAACAAACCTTACATCAATGGAAAGCTTATTCAGTTTTCATATGATTTCAAAAAAATTACCCATGTGACTGCTTTTGTAGCCTGGGTCACATTCTTAAATACTATGAATAATAAGATGACGACAATACATAAGCATAACTTTTATTGCAGATCTGTAATGTGAAAGAACTCCTCGATATTTTAATTCACCAAGTGGAGAACACTGATCCAAATGCCATCTCAGACTTCATAATTGTTCTCATGCCTCTTATTCAGTCAGGTAACTGAGTTAAACCAGTATAAAAAGTATCAATTTTTTTTTACTTAAAATAAAAGCCCATATTTTCTGTTTATTCCCTTTCCAGTTTTGTTGAGAATGAGCGAGTCGAAGGCCCCGGGACTGGCTTTGGCCCTTGATTCTTTGCATACACAGATTTCAAAACTGCCTGTACCATACTCATACAAACAGGAACAGGAAGATGTGTATGGGCTCTGCCGATGCTGCACTGCAGTACTGACCTTTGTACAACCCTTTGTACAGGAAGCCAAGAATCAAGACACAAACTCAGTGTCCACCAAACTAAGGGCTGCTCTTCTGAAGTTGTATGTTTTCAAACCTGTTCTTACTAATGCAATCACAATATTTGTTTAATGGAAAATAGGTACTGCTTAAATCAGCCCTTCATCCAAGTATGTCAAGTCAATTTATTTGTATTATGCTTTTCACAATACATGCTTCTAACACAGCTTTACTGGGTTGGGCAATGACAATATATATACCAATGATAGAAGCAATCATCTCAATTTAAATCTAACTATACTGCATTTATAGTGCTGTCACTCTGTATACCAGTGCTGCAGTGACGCTACACGTCTAAATGTTCAAAGGCAGCGATATAAATATTGGTTGGTATTGTTCTATTAATAGATTTTAATATTAGTTGGTTTCGTTTTAAACAAGGGTAATCGGTAATCAAAAAGTACTGATGATATGATAATATGATCGTTGTCACAGGTGAAAAGTCTTAAAAATCTGAAAGCCTTGCATACACCACATGAATTCCATGTTGATCTAAGCTGGTTTATGCTGGTGGACCATTGTAGTCAGTCACTAGTGTTACTGGTCCACCAGAACTCCCGCTTCCCATGCTGGGGACAAGCAAACCAGCAACCAGCATCCCATGCTGGTCACAGCATGCAAATAATACCTTATACTGGTGACCAGCAATGCTGGGTCTTTCAGCAGGGAAGTATGATGCCTATAGGCACATGTCTGTGCATTCAAAACTAATGGATTTGGATCATGTTCAGATTTGTCCTAAATAAGAATTAACAATCATTTGTCTTAAATGAAAAATAGCCTGTTGTCAGAGTCTGATGTGAGTGAACATTTTGCAAATTTAATTAGCAGTCATTTAAGCAACAACGTGGAGAAACATGTTACCCTTTACAGATTATAAGCATGCGATCTTAACCAATATGTTACCTAATTCTTCACAATTTTCTTTCTTTCTCTAATGGCTCAGTTGCATGAAGAGTCTAAGCGAACCTCTCCTCCAAGTTCAGCTGGACAGAGAGGAAAACATGACAGAAATTTCACCCCTGTGGAATTTTGCCACAGAAATAATGGTAATGATACCAGTCACATTCTTGTTACTATTAGGCATGGTACTTTTGGAAAAAGAATGACCTTCTAAGTACTTCTGTGCTTCTAACACTAGGCAATCTTATCAGAGATCCAAGAATCTCTGCCAAAAATGCTGTTCTACGATCCTTTGAGGGAGAAAGAAAATGATGTACTGGAGAAAGGTGATTGTCATCCAAATGAATCAAGAGCTTGCATGGCTTACTTGCTGTTTGTCCAGCTTATTGCCATAGAAGTGTTTCCTTCAGTTTTTAGGTAAGTTGCAGTTAGACCTCAAAACTTTAAATGTGTTTTTTCCCCTCTTGCCATGTGTTTACCAGACTCAAAGACAGTGTGAACAGTTGAGGCCACAAATCTCGAGGGATTTCAAAAGCAGTTTAAAATCCCCTTCATTTGAGAATCTTGTTTTGTGCTCAGGCCTTCAGATACACTAAAGAGGTTTACAGCAACGACCCGTGTGTTTTTTGTTTTTTATGGTACACAATAACAGTGTCTTTATGAAAATGGTTTACATGACTTTTAATGTACCAGAGCTTTTACGTAGGTTTAATTTGACATTTTATTTCAGCCCTGTTTTCGTCCTGCAGTGCAATATGGAATACATCAATCTTCTGTTGAGTAGGTGTGTACACAATGCAATTTTTATTTTATTTTATAAAAAAAAGCCAACATAGTGTACCATGTATTTAGTCTAACTTCCCTTCCTGCTTTGTATCCCTACGCAGAAAGGATGAATCATGGATTTTGAAAGGACTGGTAAAGTGAACTTCCACCAAAAATGATTATAGTTAGTACAAGTGCCGAAAATTATTTACATACTTAAATTTTCAGTACTGAGTAGTAACTTACTAGCGATGTCTTTTTGCATTTTAAGGACTTATATGTTAAAAGTTTGGAAAGAGTAACAGACTACAGTCTTCCAGCGGAGCTCTTAGAGCTGAGACCATTTCATGAGGTTCCACAGGTATGGAACACTATGCATTGTTATGGAATAAACAAAAATACATTTTGAGTGGAAATGTACTATTGTGTTTTATACTGTGTATGTTAAAAAACATCACCCCACTTCTTAAAACCTACATAATTTCATATTGGTGAAAACTCAGGATACACAATAAATCGGTACCATCAGTTTTTCCTTTTCCCCAGAATTTTAATAATTGACGAATCTCTGGTGAAAACAAGTGTTTTTCAGCAATGTTTACTTTTTTAATGACATTGTTAACTTACAAGAGAACTTTTGTTATTTGTTCACAGAACTTAATTAAAATTATGATTGACTGTCCTATCCAGCATTTGGTGAGTATAGATGACACATAGACACATCTTGCATGTAAATCTGATCTATGTGAATTAAAGCCAGTTTGATGTTTGCTGTCATTTGAACTCTTTCATTAAGAGAGCAAGAAGTCTTGTGGTGATCCAGCTCTTTATAGAGAAGCTTAATGGTGAAGCGAAGCACAAATTTTTCAGGTATGGTATCTAGACAGTTTGAATCTAGTTTAATTAAAAGTGCTGGTCTGTTGGTGTATGTAAATATAAAAAGTCAGAACATCGCTGGGTATTAATTGCTTATTTCTTCTTTGTGAATGCTCTAAGACGCATCATGAAGACTAGCCATCATGCAGGGGTAGAAAGTATCATCATCAAAAACATAAGGAATCAAGTGGAACTGTGCAGAAAGGTAGTGTACAAAACAATCAGATATATTCATGAATCACATGCTTAAATGTCTACTTGTCCGATTTATTCGATTGTTATCAACTCTATTTATAAAATATTTATTTTCTTTTGTTATTAAAGTCAGCCTATAAGGATGGCTGGTTTGAGGGGACATGGCTCATCTCATTGCTCAGAGACACCATCACTCTCCCACAGGGCCATGAAACTGACTTGCTACATGGGATGGACAGGTAAACAAGACCTGCATTTTTACAAAGCTTTTACTAAAGGAAACAAAATCGCCTGACAAGCCACTCAATGCACATAACTACATCTTGATAGATCTAATCAACTTTCATATCAACAAATCATTGACATGAATCGTAACCCAAGTACAGACTCCACATATGGCAGCTGTCTCTATTTTAAATGTTAGATCTCCTACTAACTAAATACAATCCATCCCTAACCATAATTTATTTATGAGTGTATAGTCCAGGTTTACTGCCACGATCCCACAATACAGAACAGATGGGGAGTAGTCCAATTTTTTAGGCAGATCCTGTGTCATTCCTAAAATGATACTAAAACCTGAGTGATTGACATACCTTGTCCGGATAATCTGTCTCTGATAAATTACTTAGGGCTTGCTTCATCCTGCCGATGGTCAGATTTTACCATTATATGCACCTCTTCTGCGTAACTCTTTCTGTATAAAGTACGAGAAATATCTGAAGACAATTTTCACTCAGAAATAAGAATTATTTGTCTTTGTTTTTTTCCAAAGCCTATTAATATTTTCTTCTTTATTGTTTTTAAAGGGTCATGGAGTCTCTGAATCTCCTGCGGTATTTATTGATAAAGGAAAGAAAAATTTCCGTAAGATTTTTACAACAGTTTGTCAAAACACCAATGTGTATATATATATATATATATATATATATATATAACATTTTACTTACATTTTCATCATGTTCTGTTAATAAGATCCCTGTTATTTTCAGACTGGAATATGGATAGACATGTGCCACATTGCAGAAAGTTACACAAAATTATTACGAGTATGTCTAAGCATGTCAAAATCATACTATGGAAAAGAGTTAAAAAGACTTAGAGAGGATAAAAAGATCAAGGCTAAAGGTAATACATGCTTTGTGTTCTTTCTCAGTTAAATATATATATTTTGTAGTGATAAAAAATTGAATTTGACTTGTAGTAACATCTTTGTTTCCCCACAGAATTTAAGGAGGCCTCTGGGAAGAGATCAGTTCAGAGCTTGATTGTGAAAAATGAGACACTTGGCAGCATGCCACACGAGGCACAGGATAAGGTTAGATTATCAGTAGCCCTACGACTTATCTAAATTCAGTTTAAAAATAGTGACAATAAGTCATACATAACACTAAATCTATCATTTGCAGGTCTTGCAGTGTGCCCTGGTCACATATGAGTTAATGGAAAGCCTTGTGGTTCGTATAGAGGAGATCATCGAGGAGTCTCAAAAATGAACAAGTGGGCACAGTTACTGTGGTCTGAACTGAATAATGTATTTATTTGTTTACGTTCCCTGTACCATGCTGCATTTTGCAATGATAAAAAACAATTGTAGCTCTCACATATCAGTATTTTTACAAGGATATGAACAAAATAGGAATGGCAATTAATCGTTTATACACAACTTACTATGAAACAATACTGACATCTGCTGTTAAAACTAAGTATAGCAAACAATAAGAAGATATATGGACATGAACATAAAAACCACTAGAACTGTATCTCTTGAAGCATCCCCCAAACTGGGCTATGATCAATGATGTGAGCACGAGCCAAAGACATCTGATCTCTCAAATTCTCCACATTGGGTTTACTTGTGGCCTGAAATAAAAAGGCTATTAAACCTTTTTGCAGGCACCATGCTAATATACTTATGGATATGCTTATATATGGAAGATAATTTTTTTTTTGTATAAATGCTTTTATATTATAACATGAACATTAAAAAACATAACTTAATTCACCTCTAGACAGCATTCATTGTGAAATAAAAACATTACTAGAAAAGTATAACAATAAAGCAAAAGCAAAATCAAAGTCAAAGTGCAAGACATCACAGGTTACCTTAGCGATGATCAGCATTCCCTTCACTACATCAGCAGTACTATGCACAGGCATGACTCTGAGGTTACAGCCAAGGAATCTGTTGCAAAAATGAAAATATTAGAACTACACCATTTCTCACATTCTTTTTTTTTCTTCTCCAAAATAAAACATTCTTTGCTGCTGGGCAGAACTGAGCTCTACCACAAAGTGTGTTCATTAGCTATTTATTATTAATCATCTTTGGAAAATAATTGTGCCACATGGGCATCTCATTCAATCTGAATGAATCTCTTGAATTCAGACTGTTTGGCTGTATGCAATGTATGCTTTCAAAATAATGTTGTACATTTGTAGATTTTTATTGATCATGCACCTGTTCTGCACTGATGAGAATATGTCCCACTCTCTTTTTCCATAGACTGGGGCCTGAAGCAGAAGAAAACTGTTTCTATGGACCTCGATTAACTTGTCAATTCTCTCAAAAAGTTCTGTATTCTCAAGCTTAGCTGAAAACTCCTCCAGTGTGACCAGCAAGAAAGCCGTACCTGTGCAATAGAAAAGTGAAGAGAAGGCAACTCTTCAGCGTACACCTGGGATCTATTTTCACAGACTGTTTCCACAGTTATTAACTTCATTAATGTAGTTTTTTTATATTTAAATTTTGTATTTATTTATGTACATTTACAAAATTATACTTGTATACGTAATATATCCTTGCCATTAATTTACAAAAAACTAGGCATCACTGCTGCAAGGTTGTTTCTACAACTGAAATTTGACATATTTTCCCCTTCTGACTGCCGTAATCAATCTCCCTCTATATCTTTTTTTTCCTACTTTGGAAATTCATGGAAAGGGATTTGTGGATTTTGTCTTTTAATATTGGGACAAATGAGAGTGCTAAAATTATATATGCTGTAGTCTTCTGTTTACCGCTATAGAAGTTTACTCAACTATGACTTCACTTTTGAGAATTCCGGAAAAGTGAAAAGGGTTCTTAATAAAAACAGTTGAATATTTCTCTTTTTGGCTTTCTACTACTTAACTGATTTAAAAAAATAATAATAATAATGTTTTGCATACTTTTCTAAATAAAATATCAAGTTTGCTACAATACTTCTCTCAGTACTTGTTGGTTTCCTAACAGAGAGAATTACATTGTTCTGTAGTGTAGGCCAAACCACAGAAACAAGTTAGCATTTTAGCACTTCCAACTGAAATCAATAGTGTAATATAACAACTGTAATAGTTTTGTGTTAAATGCCAGAAATAAGGTCTGTGGTAAGGCAAGATAAAATAAAAATATATATATATATTTTTAACAAAAGACATTTTCACATTTTATTTTACAACATTAAATAAATACATCAGTAATACTTTGAGTTTTTTGATGATATGATTTTGTCTTGAAAAAGGCAGTTGCTAAAAAGTGGCTAAATGGGACTATCTATAGCCTTCGTCCTATGTTTAGCTATCCACTTCTGCAAATTGGTTTATGTACGAACCCTGCTGACGTATGATCGGTAGGATCTCAGCCAGCTTCTTTACTTCCGCATAGCGCGTTCTATAGCAAAGTGTAGGCTATAGCGGCAAAACTTTAATAAAATTCATTTTCTCAGAAACGGAGACAACGATTTTAGAAACTGATTCGCTAGTCGGATTTCGCACGATATGAGAGAATACTCACCCTCAAAGTTGTCGATGTAGCTCGAAATATATAAATTAAAGCCCTTCTCTTTTTTACTCTTATGTGACAGCTAACTGCCTCACAGTGTTGTTAACATCATTCACGTTAACCGCAGGAAGTTTTTGTAAACAGCAAGTGTAATTTGCCATTATCTCCACCTAATGCAAAACCGGCTTTTGGCGCACCACCGGATGTAACTGGGCGGGCTGAGACTAAACGCGGAAGCGATGGTGCATAAAGCCTATTGAAATTAGGGTTCAAAATGTATCAAAGTTGTGTTCTTTTGTGAAAATTGCCAAATATTGTCATCACTGCAGCTCTCTATATGGGTTGCATTACGTTTAAAGGCACAATATGTAAGATTTTTTGCCACTAGAGGGCGCAGTTTCCAACAATAACAAAGGCGTATGTTTATGATGCAGTGACAAGCGCTGAATGATGGGACTTGCTGTCAAGCTGATGGATCTTGTTTATGGATGAGTGCAAACATTCACTTTTTTTAACATTACAGTAGTATGAAGTAGGTCGCGATTGCTAAAGAGACAGATATCACACGTATTTTTTAAACACGATATGGATTTTGACATATCGTATATATATCGATATATTGTTTATATTTAATTCTGATTTCGACACTTTGCTTGTTCGTCTTTCTCTGTGCTGTGCTCGCCCCCGCCTCCTTGCTTTTGTCCCCCCTCACCTCGCGTGTTGTCTCATTCAACAATGGTCTCATCTGCAACCAGCCCGGGGGCTACAGAACTCCGAGTGTGTCTGTGCGCGAGCGACAGAGCACGAGAGAAACCGAGTGTGTCCATTTATATTTTAGTATATTTTAGTATATTTTAGGCAACAATAAAACGAAATATGCTACAACTCTGCCTCTTTTCGTCAACAATAAAGCGAAATATGTTATAAAACACCACTCTGCCACTTTTCATTTAAAAAAAATCTTAAACATAATGGCCACACAAATATGGTTCAGGCAACGCATACATTGATTATCTTCACTGCATATATTTATAACAACATGAAATATAAAAATGACACAACCCTGTCTCTTTTTGTTAAATGTCAGTTTTAATTATCAATAATATCCAGTATAAAAGTATAAGTAGCCTAAAATGTATAATAAGCTACAATGAGAAATAAAGCAAACAATTTAGTCAAACATAAGTAAGCTCTCTAATAGGCTACAAAGTTAAAGTTAAATAGCCTAAATATATAAAGTTATGAAACTTCACTTTGGCCTCAGCCAAAACGATTTGCCATGGAACAAACTATAGATTTAATGAGACCAAAGATCGATTTATACACAAGACGAATTATACGTCATGTTTATCCACTAGACTAGAGACATCAGAGCTAGTGGCAAACATCAGAAGCACTAGCCAAGGAAAAGCTGTTCCAGGCGGGGTACATAAGCGTTGAACACCCGGTGATCGCCTGGATCTCACAACTCCGAAAACATCCGATACATTTTTCAAATAGGCGCTAACTTTATAAATAAATCACAGATTTGAGCTTTAAACAACTACATTCTCGCCTGAAACACTCTTAAAATTACATTTCATGACATAATAACAGAAGTATTTTGATATTACGCGGGTTTTCTCCTCTGCTATTGACGCTTGCTGGTTGGCGCAAGATACATTCTGGGATACCTGGCTGTCTCAAGTCCGCACAAGTCACCTCATCCTTGGTACAAGGGGCGGATCAAGAACACATCCAGGGATTTGAACTGGACTTGGCTAGATGTGAACTTTGAATTGGAACAGTACTTGGGCAGCGACTGATGACGTTTCACAAGTCCACAAGAACACAAGAACAGACAAGAACGCATATTGAGAAACGGCCCGAGTGTGTCTGCGCGCGAGTGTCCAGACCGAGTGTGAGCATTAGTAAATTGAATTAGTAAATTGGTAGCCTACATACTACAATATATAATTACTATATAAGAGGCATGGAAGTTCGATTAATGGACTCCAATAAATCACTAGGCTACTACAAATGTCTTGTTTTAAACTATTGTTTAATAAATCGAAATAATTCGAGCACATAAACTTTCATATTGAGGATTAAATAAGATTCAATTTATGCAAGATTTCACAACTAATCACTGACACTGTACCACAACCAGGTTTTAAGTTTCAAAAGAATTTTATCCCTTAATCGAACTTCCATAGTGCATAGGTCTGCCTTGAATTTTCTCATTTGGTTACATTCTGTTATGGAAAATGTATTTTCTATTGATTGTAGGCCTATATTTTGAGTTGTATTCACATCCATTTTCCTGTAAAGATATCAAGATATATTTCGAATATCGAGATATAGCCTTTTATGCCTTCCTATGCAGGAAATATATCACACTGTGCAAGTGATTTTTGGATAATTTATTACACAATTCTTACATATTGTGCCTTTAAATAATGATAAATACAATATTTACAAAGTTTACTTTCAATCTTAGACACTAGCAAAGATCTATCCACAGTGAAAAAGGATACCGGTATTTACCCCTACCACGTACGTATCTTTTCGCAGCGATGTGAACTACGACTACGATTTCCCATTGCCCTATATAAGTTACTAATATTACATTTTGTTGCCAGGCTGATTGCTCTACATTACAAGTTTTCGTTTGTTACTGCATTGAAATTGAAATATATATATATATATATATATAAAGGATTAAATTTACCGATGAAGTCAAACTACTTTTTACCTGACAAGGGGAAAACAAAAGAAGAGGACAGAATGTTGTCCGAGCGGCGAATCCTGTGCTGCTGTGCAAGAATCTGTGAGGCTTCATCACACTGCGAAAACAATTCAAAATAAAAGCAGATACGCGAATAAATAAGTGTGATTCCGTCGGTGAGTAAGTCAAATTAGTACAATCAAAAACGTACAAAATATTTTACTTAAAGCTATGACAACTACAACTACAAGCCAGCCAACGTAAACACGGAAAACCAACCTGAGATGAGGTGCTGATTATAACGGTTGTTTTCCAAGAGGGGTTGGCATCGCTTGCCATTTCCAGTTTGTTGGCTTGATATTCAGTTACGGTGCTAACAGTTTTCTTCAACAAAGTAACCTACAAAATAAGCTAACCAGTCCGTCAACTGACGCCAATGTTAGAGCGGGAGCGGGCAAACTGTGACAGACAAATAAATGCTGAATGTTAATTCACCTTGTTACTCAGATAAATTGTACCCAGATGTACATCACACTCAAAATGTAATTTATGGAAAATACCAATATATATATATATATATATATATATATATATATATATATATATATATATATATATATAACACGATTTTTTGTTGTGTATACATACAGATGGTTGTCTGGGAACGCCCCGTCACGTGATGTGAATTTAGCCCGTGGGGGAAAACCTTCTTTTTACAGTCTATGGGGAAAACATTGCCTTGATTAATTGAAACATACTGAAAATGTGTCGTTTTCTGTACCGCCAATAAACAAACAAAGTATGAATTGAAGTTCTACATCCTTCCCAATAAACACTAGTGATGTATGTCTCGAGCAAAACTTGATAACTCCTGTCAGATTAGACATAACCTCTCATATTATTCGTTTGTTTACACGGTTTTGCTGTAGGTTTTAAAAGTGACAAGGAAGATCACCTGGACTACATACCATCAGTGTTTCCACAAAGTAAGAACACAATCGACGTTGAAATTGAATAGACTGCAGAGATTGAAGAATCACTCTCGTAAAAAACTTCTCTGGTAAGTGACAAGGTTTTATGAAGTTATAGTAGTATAGAGGGTTTTCACGACGCGTCATCAATCCGGAAGTCGGCCATTTTGGAGGCAAAGAACAAAATGCCATTGAACTGAACGGACTCGCAAATTTGGCTGATTATTTCTGCTGAAAAATGGTCGAGTTTTGGTCTGTACTAATCGGTTGCATCGGGAAAATACCTTTCGAGTTCTATAGACTGCCAAAAGTTAAAGAGAAGAGTCCAAAAAATTATGAAAGAAGGCGTTTGTGGTTGAGAGAGGCAGAGCATCAGCTCATCCGCCACATGTGTAAATGAAGCTTTGACTATGGCTAAAATGTTAACTTATTAACTATGGCTACATTCACACTGTCAGTCCAAATCCGATTATCTTTGTATTCGATTGGAATCTGATCTAAAATGATGTCCACACTGTGAATCGCAACTGTTCAGATCTGATTTGTGAGTCCATGCAGCTCTCTGGCAATACAGCACTGACATTGACACTGATGGAGGGGTTTGCATTTGCAATTTTGCATTTTGTTTTCTTATTTAATTTTTACAACATGGATATGTGTAACGTTAGCCTCCACGCTGGACTATACTGCGTATTGAGCTGCAGAACTGTAGGAGGCTGTTATGTAACGTTACAGCTTTTTTCAGCATTCTTGTCTGCGCCAGTTTCAATATATGTTTCAGAAATAATATTTTTCTGCTCGTCCGGCACTTTGCAACAACACAGCATTGTTTCGGCCGCGACTTGCAGCATGTCTCCTCTAACAACCACTGACGTTTATATTTTATGTGGCATGAGAGTCGCATACCACCTGAAATCCGATCGTTCAGACTGAGGCATATGTCCTGGTATTTGAATAGATTTTCAAACCACATATGGATGTAGCTTGAAACGGATTTCATGTGCTTTTCTGGGCTGACAATCTGAACGTAGCCTATGTCGGGATAAGAAATAGAAGGAAGAATTGCAGTACAGGCTAGAGAAGCTAGCTCGTTCTGACCTTTACCACATATTAACTTTAGTTTGTCAAAATATTGCGCTCTCTCTGCTTGATAAGTCCTTCTCTATATGATTTCGCACCTACCACGGGTTTTTTCTGTTTTTATAGTAGTGTTCAGTAGTACATAAATAGTGCAGTCCATGCTGTTTTTTACATCTGAGTGCCTCCATAATGGCCGCTCATCCGGGTTACCGCCCAGAATTTGACGTCGGTGAAAACCCTCTATGCAACATATACGAAAGTTGATTTAGTTGTAGGCTAATGTTACTGCTACAGCTACCGCAATGTCTTACCTGGAGATTCAACCAGATAACAAAATATGTCTGGAAACAACAACTTCGGGCATTTGGTTGGGTCACTGACCCAGTTTTTAATTAAATAAGGGCAATCATAACCTATTGCAGTTAATTATGCAATGTACCGTTGCAGGTCGGCAGGCGTTAATGACTCGCAATACGACATTTTTGTCATTCAAATACACACATGATGTTCACTGTTTTCACCATAGACACCCTCACCACACCAGACCACGCCCCCAACTATGAATAGTTGCCTACTCCCAGTCACGTGACCACTCGCCGCGTGTCAGCCATTGAAGAGATGAGTCCGAGCTAAGGACCCAAGCAATCCGATTGGTTCAAAGAACGTATTATGGGTAATCGCTTTAGTGCCTGGTTACAAATCATAAAAATCATACAAAATCACTTAATTATAGAAGACGTTTGACGTCAGCTACTCAGTGGCAATAGAGTGCCGAAGTTATGACGTCACTTTGTAGGCCAAAACGCGGAAGTGAGTTAGCATTTTAGCACTTCCGGTTCCCTCGCCCTAAAGTTTATGGTTTTTTTGAATGGGTTTTTGCTAAATCGCCTGAAATAAGGTCTGTGGTTAACAAAGCCTCTAAATATTTTCACATTTTGATCTATGACATAAAACACACCAGTTATAACCTGCTTGCGGTTTTTTAAACTTTATTGTGTCTTAAAAACGGTGATTGTTAACAAGTTTCTAAAAGGGACTACCGGTACATCCTTTGGCGGGGACTTTAGACGTCATCGTGACAAACGGGAAATCTCTCACTAGCCCGTGTTTCAGCCTTACGTTCTTAGAAGTTTACCTGTCAGTTAATATAAGTAAACCAGCATCTAAGCTGCACTGTTCTACATGTCCAGATTTATAGTGGTTCTCTTATCATAACATAATACAGCGAAAGATAATCTTTAAAGTTTATTTGGGGCACAATGATCAGGCATAATAATCTTAATCACAAAGAAAATAATATTAAGGTTTATATAAATTAACAAAATAATAAATGAATTAATAAAACATTAACAAAAGATAAAAAAAAATCTTAGAGAGGCACGCATAAAATTAGTTTCTAACATTTTTGGAAAAAACGAATGGCCAATATTTCTCATGAAAAAGTGGATAAGTGTTCATACACAGCGCAGATCATAATGAGCGAACGTGTTTTTTGAATAAAGTTTGAGGAAGCTTGATGATGACGTTGATCCGCGACCATGGTGTGCTGTAGTCCATTTATAGCCTAACGTTAGCATACCGTTAGCATTTTATATCTGACGGCTTTATTTAGGCTTCAAAATGTATACATTTTGGATTAACTTGTAAAGATTATCTTGATAGACAAAACGTGTAAGGGTCACAACTCTTTGTTGAACACAGATCTTATTTTTTGCGATTTTCCAAAAGTCTATGGGGAAAATGCATAGCTTTTCGATCGAGGGAACCCATGCGCCGCTAACTTCGGAGTTGTCCTACAAAGTGACATAATAACTTCGGCACTCTATGGATTTATTATTAGGGGTGGGCCACCTTATAATTTGCCAAAAGAACAATGTATCCATTAATGCCGTTTCCCTACCCATTAGTAAATTATCCAATTCATATTTAATCAGAAAGGCATCTTTCAAAAAATATCAAGTGCACTCAAGCACACAATTTGAATACCTAAGCTACAAAAACCAAACAGCGCTCCCCTTCAAGCTATCTAGGCAGGTTATGTTCAGTAAAGCAACAGAAATGGGACTGATGTACTCAAACATATAACTTTATTAATAACAATAATATACTGGTTGGCAATCAGAGCAAGCAAATGTCCCCAGGTAAACAAACAAACAAAATATTTAGGTTAGCAGGCTACCACTAGCTCCCAGAAGCAGTATAAACAGACATGGCATCTGACGCACAGAAGCCAATGGAACATGTCACTATGCATATTGGCACATCTGGTGGCACATCTGGTCTGCATTTGCATGTGCTAGTGGATAGTGGCATGTGTCACTGACATTAGTGGCATGTGTCACTGACATTACTGACACTGACATGACATGTATGTTGTGAATCCTCCATTAGTGACTGACAGATTAATCGAGCACCTATACTGACTTAATTATGACACAAAATCCTAAAAAAAAGCCTAATTTTGTAATATTTTTTAATATCAATTAAAGTCAGTGAAATTTTTTCAAACGTGTTATTTGTGTCACGTCTGTATTTGATTGGTAGCCTATGTGCCACTGAATGTTTTGTAATACTAGTACTACTTTATGTTGTTTATCTCACAAAGTCATAAACTGCCCTTCTAAAGACACAAAATAAATCTATCATGGGTCACTACGAATAACGCATTAACCGTTACTGTAAACCTTTATTTTTGCGTGATGCTGCCGCAAGATTCTCATCTGTGGCTTTAATATTTTAAGTCCTTCCAAAAAGTATAAAAAAAATAAATTATTAAAAATCATTTGTTAGGCTATGTATCTGAAAAAGATTACATACCGAGCTAGCAATCGTCTTTATTTATACAAGTGCAAAAAAAATGCTCAGTGCATTTTAAAAATTCAACAAACGGTCATGCAAGACCTTCCTCAGTACCTTTAATATTTCAAAAATAATTTTATGGAATTATTAAATAAAATCCATTTTTGTTGTACAAATTAAAGGCTACCAATCAAATACAGACGTGACACAAATAACACGTTTGAAAAAATATTACTGACATTAATGCATTTAATTGATATTTCAAATGTCACAAAATTAGTCTATTTATTTAGGATTTTGTGTCACAATTACTTCAGGTGCTCGATTAATCTGTCAGTCATTAATGGAGGTGTCACAACATACGGTAACGTTCCGCGACTCGGTCTCAGTCAGGTTTCACATCAGTGTGTTACGATAATGTCAGATGGCACATGCCAATGAAGAGCGGATGTGCCAATACGCATAGTGACATGTGCCATTGGCTTCTGTGCGTCAGATGCCATGTCACTTAATGTCAATACCACCTCTCACTATCAGACCTCCCTAGAACGCACAAAACGGTAGTGGCAGATTTCCGAGGCACACACATCCAAAGAAATTAAAAATAAAACAGAATGATTAAACCCAGGAAAAACAGTGTCTAGTTAGACAGACGAAGGCAATCCTCCTGTAATCAAAAGCATAAATGGTTTATAATGCTGTGTTTGGTAGCATTGTGGCAATTAAGACAAGATCTCTGAATCTCTGAATAAAAAACTAACTATAACAAAAAAGGTTGAATGAACTTACGTTTTTGAGACCAGCCTAGATGAATTAGAAGCTATATGCACCGTGCCAATGAAATGTAATGGTGTGGATGGCTAATAGCTGCACACTCTCGCCAGTGTTGCTTCTGTTCAATATCAGACAAGAAACGGTCAGAGCTATAAACACTACATGTTACGTCTGAAGGAGAAAGGGGCCAGTAAACTTATGTTGCTGCAAGCCCGTATATATTCACTACTTGCTATCATGCGAGCAAAGTTTCTGTAGACTCATAACTGCATGTACCATTGGTCACAATGGTGCCATACACACAAACGCCAGGCCAAGCTACAAACAATGGGAATGAGTTTTGCATTAAAAGACAAATAGACGTAACCCTAACCCTAGTCCCTTAAGTATTTAGCAAGCAAAATAAAGACTTTATCTGAAGCCGGGCTAAAGGATAAGCACTGTTATCGCTCAGCCACCTCAGTATAAACAAGAAATAGTGTAGATCACTGTAGTTGATTTAGCAAGCTATAAAAATACAAAGAACAAAAAGTAAAATAAAATCCCTAATTTCAAACCCTGTCCTTGTACGCCATCTCGTAACACGGATGACTGCTGCTTGCAACCCTCTTTACATATCATCCCCAGAAAGAAAAGGAAAAAACAACAACAAAAATAATGGTACATACTCTAATACATTTCACTGTAACTTCCGCTACTCGAATCGTCTGCATAATTTTGTTCATCCTTGGGATAGACTGTCATTTTCACCAAACAGACAGACTCCTATTCACCCATGAATAACAATATTATCAGAATAACACATTACCACGCCCATCTCCATATATCACCTCCATTTTCCTAGCCATATTTTGTTAACTTTTAATTCAATCAGGCAATGGTTTTACTTAGTAAGCTCTATTTAATTAAATCTTTCCAGAAAAGTTATCATTTTATCCATTCTTCTAACCAATATAGTTGTTCAAAATTAACTCTAATATTTCCATTAGCTACGGACCGTCTTTTTAGCTTATAACCGTACTTCACCACAATTAATAGATTTTCTACTTTTCCTGAAAACATTTGCACCAATCAATCAAATCATTATAGATCTATATCAATACTGTCAGGATACAGGCACGGAGACAGAGGTAAGTGAATCCAAACAGCTTTATTTCAAGTGACACAAGTGCAAAGGTGAGTATTCAAAGTTCAGGTGCAGATTCGGTGAAGATCACTACGTGCGGGGCAGATTATAGGTGAGCAGGTCCTCTTCAGGTTAGTTGATATCAAGCAGTCACAGTTCATTAATACTTGTCTTTTCTCTTTCAGATGCAGGCACGACCAAGTAAAACTCAGCGTGAACACAGGAAGCTCAGGTGATTACCAGGTCTCGGGAAACATGGATTTAGACAGGATTTCTGGAGACAGCGGAACAAGGATACAGAGGTTAGTATTTCACAGGTGAGTATACGTTACTTAGCGGGCACTGGATGCATCAGAGACTTCGGGAGACAATGGGTAATGGTCTGTTCCTGTTGGAGGCTTTACAATGAACTGAGGCTGTGGTGAGTATTTTATAGAGCTTGCTAATGAGGTTGCTGATTGTGAGCAGGTGCAGGTGATAATACTCAGGGGAGAGTAATTGCAGGTGCGCCAAAGAGGATTCTGGGGAATGTAGTGCAGAGATAGAC
Organism: Meda fulgida; assembly: GCA_030578275.1. Classification (NCBI taxonomy): domain Eukaryota; kingdom Metazoa; phylum Chordata; class Actinopteri; order Cypriniformes; family Leuciscidae; genus Meda; species Meda fulgida. The sequence goes on along the minus strand of CM060621.1, from coordinate 19,436,964 downwards.
CGTGAACCGTGACAAATACCTAGTTTGATTCAACCAATAAAATCATCACAAAAACATATTCTTCTACTAAACTTAAACCATTAGTTGGTCCACTTCCTCCAGGTGTGTTGATCATCTCGTTCGCCCCATGGACTTTTCTTCTTCACCAGGGTGACTCTTTGCGAGTCGTTGCAATGGTCTTTCCCTGCAAGGGAGGCCGTTACTAACACGAGCCCTTGATCCCTCACTTTGTGCTCTATGGGATGGTTGAGGCCTGTTGGTGTAGTCTAAGGTGAGAGGCTTGGACCCAGGTGTCACACTCTCAAACCATTTTCTGATCCTTACAAGTTTTTTTTCCCCCTTAGATCATGACCTCACCCCCACTAGAATCAACCAGTTCCCTGCCTGCTGTCACCTGTGAATGTAGACCTTAAGCATTTTGTTAGTGATCGCTTTTCTAGTCTGTCATCCCTCTTGGTGTGACCTGTGGATTGTTCACCATTTGTTTACCTTCCTGATGATATGAATTATGAATTCCAAATTTATTCTCAACATTTGGCCATCAACAACCTGAAACATATTATCACCAGATCATTTCTTACTTATTTTCTGCCACAATAATAACCCAGGCCAGGATAGTTAGCCAAATTCATCCATAGCCATGATTTTTCTGGGCACATTCTGCCCTGTATCAAAAGTCTGCATCCTCTGTAAAGAAAAACAAATGTTGAGGTTATTGTCAGATAGTAAAGTAAACCGTGGCCTTAACTGCCGCATCTGCCCTGGCGTTTCCTGTTGAAACAGTCCTGTAATTTTGTTATTTAGTGTGTGGGGTGCTAGGGAGAAGAATGGCTTCTTGCAGGGCTTTTACCCAATTAAGCCTAGTGTCCTCCCAACATTTAATGTCCCATCTGTACGATGGCTGTCATGCAAATGTGAACATATTTGGCAATTGGTACCATCCCCCTCTTGATGCAAGACCGAACTCGTGCATCAATTTAACATAATATGTTGTCCTTCACCCCAATTTCCTCCAGACATCTTTCTCTGCCTCTGAAACAAAATATTATTATCAGAGTATTTGAAGGGCAACGGCCCTCAGTCTCACCGTGTATCAGATTCGCTCAGCATTTGCCCTAACCCATCTGTAATGATAAAACTCTCATTCCAGAGGTTAATGACACAATATACTATTCAGACACAGTTGCTCCCCTAAACTAACACATACCAAACTCATAAAACATACAATGCTGTCACCATCAAACATACACACTTATACCTAACACACATATGTTAACTGGTGTTGTAGAAATTTTAATAGTCATTTATTCCTAACAGATATCATAAGGGATTGATCCTATTCAATGTGTAAAAGTATATGTGTGTACGTGCTTGTGCGTGACGTTTCAGGAATATATGGGACAGGACATCTTGACCTTAGGAATGGTCAAGATTTGGCTAGTTTATTTCAGGGCCAGGTTGTATCTTTAGTAGAAACTGAACAGCAGTGGGGACCTTATCTGAGTGGGTGAAAGGGTAACTGCTGTGAGGAGGAACCTTGAAAAGAGTATAAAGGCTGTCTCATGTCTTCCTGGTGCGCGTCACTCACTTCACAGGGTAACTGCTGTGTTGGCGACTGGGCCTATTCTTGCAAGAATAAATACTTTTCTTTTTTATTAATTTGACTCTGAGTGTCTCTTACGCAGTTATGATGTTTAACAGAAGTTTTGCCACAACAATTTGGTGTCAGAAGTGGGATTCCTTGGAAGTGCCTTCTGGACCTGAGAGCGGACGGTGTTTGGCCACCTGGACTGAGCAGTTCCAGCTCTACCTCATAAGTTTCAGAGAGAGGGGCCGACCGCTATCAGGGCCAGGAGGGGCTCCACTGGAATCAAATGAGAACGAACCCGTGGCAATCCAAGACATCTCTGGTAAGAGACGGCTAAAATATTTTATTTTGGGTTAAAATATTATTCAATTGTGGGTAAAACCATAGTGGCTGGGTCTGTTCGTTTCTGTGGTGTAAGTCAAGAGCACCGGTACAACACTGCTAGGAATGTGCGAAAGTGCGTATTTGCGAAACAAGGCACGGGGTGCGGTTTTACAAATCGAGTGAGCTTCGTACGGCAGTCAATTGGGGGTCGGTTGAGACTTACGGGCGGGTCAAGGGTTAATGCAGTGGGGCTAACTGCGTGAGGAGCGTATTTGCAAAATAAGGCACGGGGTGCGATTTTGCAAATCGAGGGATACTCACGTAGCAGTTTACTGGGAGTTAATCGATCCGTCAGGAAAGCACTGGGTGCGCCCTGTCTGGTCTGAGGGTAAGGGGATCAGATCTGGTGGAGACGTCCATCAGATTAATAGACGCAGCGTCGAACTGAGAAATCCACAGAGTAACAGAAACAGCCAGTATGGGAAAATCTCAGAGCAAGATTGCCAAATTTGACACACCGGTTTTTTTTTTTTTTCAAATGAGGAAATATTATGAGGGAAAATGTATGTTAGACATTGAAAAAACTGAGAAAATACCATGATTTCCTCAGGGAGGGAATCAGTTGAACAGGGCAGTGAGAAACAAAGAGTTATGGCTGTGTTCAAACAATGGATGGTTGTCTTAAAGGGGAATAAAAAAAAAAAAAGAGAAAAAAAAAAATCGAACTGCAGAGAGAAATAGGGTTTTACTTATGCATCCAGTAAATGGATGCATGACATTAGATGTCTATAGAACTTAAATTTATATGATAAGGATTGAAGTAGCAAGCAGCAATAAGGCTGTCTGTGTGAAATAGAGTGATAGAGTGATAGAAATGGAGTGGAACTGTAAGTGAGAAACTTGATGGAAGAGGGAAGTGAAGGGAAAACAAGAAGGTTGGTGTGTGAGATATGTGTGTGTGGGGATTGTAGTTAAACAATCATGTACTGGTTAGATAATGAAGGAACTGGCATGTAGAGAAAAGAAAGGAGAGGATACAGAAGGAACTGGCATGTAGGGAAAGATTGAGAAGACATATAGTGGAAACCTATATGTGATGAAAATAAAATGTCTGACAGAATTTATGGAAATTATAGTTTTATAAAAAACTAATGCATATAGCCTGGTATTTATGATTGTAGACGATGTCTGTATTTAATATCTGAGGAGTGACTGAGGGTCCAGCTATGCTGGGAGTACAGCAACAGTGTTTGCTTATTCAGCCCGGCTTCCGGACGTTAAATATATACTTGTTCTGTAATCAGTGTTGTTGCTGATAATACCAAATTAGTAAAATGTAAAGACAACTTTGACCAAAGATTCTGGAAATCAATAATGTATAATGTCGGATATTTGTTGATATTAAGTAATTGACGTAAAAGATGTCTGTTTTATAATGGAAATTCTGGGTCAGGGATCATTTCCCTGGACAAGTATGACTAAAGTTAAATGAAAACTTTGTGCAAACAACTTATGCAGCTTAAGAAAATTGATGTGCGGCCAATAATAATGATAAAGATTATGATTCGGCTATTGGGATTGAATCCGCCACTGGTGGATTGTAAAAGAATACAGAGAACTGCTTATCAGCTCTGTTTGCATTCCTGAATGGGACACACTGCTTCAGTGATGTGCAGTAAGTTGGAGCCGACAGAGAGTGCTTTAATTGTGGTCAGCAGGACCATTTAACACGTAACTGTAAATGCCCACCGAGAAGGTGTTTGAAGATGTGATAGTGACACATTTCTGGTAATAATGTGGGTTTGAAAGTAGATCAGTGTTTAAATGACGACATTAACATTTTCGTCTGAGAAAGAATAAGAGACAAAAACAGGGTCAAAAGATTGAAGTCTTAAAGTGAATCCTTTTGAAGAAAAGATCTATAATAGTAATTTTTTTGAAACAGTGAAACAGTTTGATGAAAGTTGCAAAATATATAAAGGTAACTAAAAGGATGATTGTGTTTTAATTCAACATTTTAAGAAGGGTTCAGGTTATATAGAGAGACAAATCTCACGGATGATTTATAATAACTGCAAAAGATGCAGAGTAGCCTTGTCAAAGTTAGTGTGAATCCCGGTTGGAGAGTGATAAACTCCTAGAAAAAACGTTAAAGTCAGATATTAAGCTATGGTAATTGAGAACTAGAATAATTATTTGTATTTAAGATCAAATAAGTAGAAGTAATAGGCTACTGGATTAACAGTTGTTAAATGTAAAATGTGTTCTGTTAGTGTTTTGACCATGAAAGAACCAGAAGCTGATGTTTTGCTTTCAAAAGATAAGTTTGTTATTGGCTGTAATGAAACAGCTCGCTTATCTGAATCTGATGTCTGCTGTGGCTGAAAACCGCCAGTACGACAGAGACTCAATCTGAGTGGAAATTTCTAATGTCTAAATTCCATGAGATATGGGCAAAAGTCAACTATAAAAATGTTTATTTGGAAACACATGTAATTTCTGGCAAATATGCCTTAAGCTGGGATAGAGTTAAAAGATGGTAGATAGAGTTTGATGTTAGAAGTTTATGAGAGTACAGTGTGCCAGTCCTGAAAGTCTCAGAGTCTCTCTCAATCATGTCAGCTAAAAGATGTTATTTGAGCCTGTGTCTTAAGTAATAAGCTATTTATAGTAAAATCACAGTGTTTCGGTTGAAAATCAGACACAGAGATGTTAAAATAAATCATTGCCATTAAGTGGGCAATTTGTATTTGAGAATGTTTTAAATGTAAAACTGAATGACTTTAAAGAAGTCTGTAAAATAATGATGCAGATCTTAAACGATAGAGGACCAGTAACTTCTTTAAGTTTCCACCATGAAACAGGGCCGAAGGCTATGGCTACAGATGTACAGTAACAGTACACTGAATGTATGGCTGTGATCTAAATTCACTGAGTATAATCTAAGTAGCTAGGCTGATGATTAAGATGGTTAATGGATTTAAGTGATTAAATACTGCTGTTATTAACCTGTCTCCCTGTGTGAACACTATTAGGCAATCGGAATGGCTCTGGTGACTCTTGAACGTGCCTTTCCTAAGCTCCAGAAAACAGCTGAGTTCTGTTGAAGAAAACTGATTGTGTGATGGGAAAGAGCGGTCACCAGTGTGTACGAGTGGCTACTCAATGACGGGATGATCTTCCTGGCCAGGGGACAGCCCAACGCAGGGGGTCACGAACACTGGGCACCTCCGGATGGAGGTGTTATACGTGAGAAAGGTATGAGAGTTGAGGGCTGATTACTGGAGGCCACTGGGATCAGCAGAGCATTGAGAGGTGAGATGCGCTGTGAGGAGTTACGGCAGTCTGACCCAGAAAATGTGAGTTTCCTCTATACCACTCGCAGGAAGAAACCGCATTGGTTGTATGGCTTGTTTTTCATTATGACAAGTGTCTGCAACTATGCCAGGGGGACAACACCCTGATGGAGATTATAGCTTAAGAGCCAATGGCCTTTCAAGAGCCAGCTGACCCAGGAGGGGATTGCCATTATTTGTTGTGGAGACAGTAGCAAACTTGTATCATAGGCAAGAAAATGTACAGACGTGTTGATTTTTAACTAATATGTCTATAACATAGTTTTAACTCCTGAAGGTCAGTAGATATGGTGGTGACTAAAGATGAAGACAGCTTTCGTAGATTTAAGAAAGGTGTGCATAACAAAGATGAATGGTCAAAGGTTATTGTAATGAATTTAAATTTTGTCTAAGTTACAGTCTTAGAAGGCTGTGGAAAATACTATTTGTTAATAGTGAGAGAGACTGCCTGAGTTGGAGGAAGGGATGGTAACTGTGTCTTTCTTTCTTTCTTTCTTGTATCGGCCTGCTAGAGCAAGCTGAAGAAAAATAATGATAAGGAACCAAAACAACCCAGCTGCCTTTTCTAAAAATCAAATGAATAATGAACAGACATGATTTGAAACTGGTCAAGATACCATGTAAAATTAGGTAAACCTAGAGGAAAATGTGAAGTTTAAAATCGTACTTAAAATTGAAATCTTTTTAGAGACGATATATTGAAAAGGAGCAGTTAACATGCGTGTCTAATATGAGTGTGTGTGATGGTGACAGCACTTTGTCTTGTATGTGACTGTGTTAGTTTGGGGTACTAATACTAAGTCTGAATGGGGTGTATATTGTGTCATTACCCACTAGGATGGCTTTTGGCAAATGACAAATTTTAAAGGAAGCTGCTAATTCGGTTAGGTGAAAAGATGATACAGAACATAGGACGAGCTTTAAACTGATTGGTCATCAAGCTCTGTCTGGTATTAATTACTTTTGTTTTTATGATGTTGATTTGAGTTACGTTCTGGATCAGTTTAAGTATTTGATGTAAATTGGAATTGCGGAGTTGTAGATTACTATCTGGCATGGGCTGAGATAAATGAAAATGTTATAGATTTGATGGCAACAACACAGTGACATATTGGCTAAGTCAACATGAAATTAGCAAGAGAGCCCCTCACATTTATGAATATTGGGATGAAAAGGGGGGAAAATGATTGACTGACATTGACCAAGTCTGTACAGCACGACCTGACCTGATAGAAACAATTGATGACTTTGGAAATGTTTGCAGATGACTGACTTGAGAGACCAAACAACAGGCCTGAAAAGCAGGATTCGCTGTGAGACTCAGGGCCGTTGCCCTTCAAATACTTCGATAAGAAGATGAGACTGTGGCTTTAAGTGAAGAACGTAATACTTTGTTTCAGAGACAGAGAAAGATGTCTGGAGGAAATTTGGCTGAAGGACGCCGTTTGGGTTGGTGTTGATGGCAAATCAAATTAGTTTAAATTGATGCACGAGTTGAGTCGTGCATCAAAAGGGAGATGGTAAGGATTGACAAAATATGGGTTACTAAAGGACAATATATGTTGGGAGGACACTGGGTTTAATTGGGTAAAAGGCCGTTCCAAACAAAAGTTGCTGTCTGTAAGTGTGCCGCACACGCTGATAACAAAATTGCAGGACTGTTTCAACAGGAGACGCAAGGGCAGATGCAGCAGCGAAGGCTGCGGCAGCAGAGCAGACAAAAGAAACTACGTGTACTTTACTATCTGAAAATAACCTCGACATTTGTCTTTCTCTACAGATCATGCAGACTTTTGATACAGGGCAGAATGTGCCCAATAAAATGATGGCTATGGATGAATTTGGCTAACTATCCTGGCCTGGGTTATTATTGTAGGAGAAAGGTTCCACACCTGCGCAGCGCATAACTTAAGATTTGTCAGGATGGATTGCAGCAAACAGAACTGATTCTGTTCCAAATATATAAATATTGTGTTGTGGACATGAGCAAAGTGGGTTGAGTGTTTTTCAGGGGAAAAGGACCCTGAGTGCTATTAAATGAGCAAGAAATTATCCGGTGATAATTTGTTTCAGGCTGTTGATTCCACAGGTCACACCAAAAGGGACGAGCGGCTAGACAAGCATCACTAACAAAATAGTTAAGGTCTCCATTCACAGGTGACAGCAGGCAAGGAATGGTTCATTCCAGTGGGGGTGCGGTCGTGATGAAAGGGAAGACCTTGTAAGGATCAGAAAATGGTTGGAGAGTGTGACACCTGGGTCCAAGCCTCTCACCTTAGACAACACCAACAGGCCTCAACCATCCAATAGAGCAGAAAGTGAGGTTTAAAGAAGACGGTGCTAGTAACTGTCTGCCTCGCCTACGAGGGAAAGACCATTGCAACGGCACGCAAAGTGTCACCCTGGCGAACACGGAACGTCCGTGGGGCGAACAAGATGATCAACACACCTGGAGGAACCAACTGACGGTTTAAGTTTAACAGAAGAATCTGTTTTTGTAATGATTTTGATGATTTTGTTTGATTGAATCGAACTAGGTATTGATTTGATTGTAAATGTAGAAAATCTATTGATTGATGTGTCCGTACTAGAGATATTAGAGTTAATTTTGAACAACTAATTTGGTTAGAGGAACGGATAAAATTATAAGACTTCTCTGGTTAGATTTGTTAAACAGTGCATTCAATAGAGCTTAATAAATTGAATTAGAAGTGAATAAAATGTGGAGATGGACATACATTTAATGGAAAAGGCTTAATGCTAGGAGTTAGGATTGTATGTGTTATGATAATTTTGTTATTCATGGGTGAATACGATAACAGAAACAGGTGAAAACCTGCTGTCTGTTTAATTGGTAAAAAAAAAAAAAAAAAAAAATGACAGTCTATCCCAAGGATTAACAAAATTATGCGACGAGACAGGTAACGGAAGCTACAGTGAGATGTGTTAAATGTATGTTCTGGTTGTTTTTCTTCTATTCTTTTTTTTTTATTTTCTGAGAAAGATTAAGGGCAAAGATTTAAAGAAGGTTACAAACAGCGGTCATCCGTGTTACGAGGTGGCGTACAAGGAGAGGGTTTGAAATGAAGGATTCTATTCTACTTTTATTCTTTGTATTTTTGATGACCTGCTAAAATAACCAGTGTGAATTGATGGTGTTGTTTTCCTAAGTAATCTGCACACTATTTCTTATTTAATTGAGGTGACTGAGGGTTCGATCTAGGTCGAGAGTGCAATAGCAGTGCCTATTCATTTAGCCCGGCTTTAATTAAATTCTTTACTTGCTTGCTAATATTTAAGGGACTATCCTTGCAAAACAGCCTAAGCTTTTATTTTCTAAATAATATTTCACAAATGTTTATGAAGAGTGATCAGTTATGTGAAAACCAGAGATGAAGAGTAGTGTGATGATATGACTTAAAATTTGTTCTTTTTGTTTATTATTGTGATTATGGGTAATCAGAATGATAAAAAGTGGGGAATTGTTGTAGAAATTTTAATAGTCATTTATTCCTAACAGATATCATAAGGGATTGATCCTATTCAATGTGTAAAAGTATATGTGTGTACGTGCTTGTGCGTGACGTTTCAGGAATATATGGGACAGGACATCTTGACCTTAGGAATGGTCAAGATTTGGCTAGTTTATTTCAGGGCCAGGTTGTATCTTTAGTAGAAACTGAACAGCAGTGGGGACCTTATCTGAGTGGGTGAAAGGGTAACTGCTGTGAGGAGGAACCTTGAAAAGAGTATAAAGGCTGTCTCATGTCTTCCTGGTGCGCGTCACTCACTTCACAGGGTAACTGCTGTGTTGGCGACTGGGCCTATTCTTGCAAGAATAAATACTTTTCTTTTTTATTAATTTGACTCTGAGTGTCTCTTACGCAGTGATGATGTTTAACAGAAGTTTTGCCACAACACTGGTCATTTTCAACGTTTGCTTTTCTTTATATCAACTCAAAAATATTTCAATTTTAAATAACATTTTAAACTTCACATTTTCCTGTAGCTTTTATCTCATTTTACATGGCCTCTTAACCAGTTTCAAAGCATGTCTGTTAAGGTTTGGTTCATTATCATTAATTTGCTTTAGCTTTCTTTATCAGGCCGATAACAGAAAGACAGACAAAATGTAATAATAAATGAATTACAATAACCTTCCACCATTCACCTTTGTTATCCAGACATTTCCTTGAATCTACAAAAGCTGTCTTCATCTTTAGCCACCACCATGTCTAACGACCTTCGGGAGTTAAAACTATGTTATAGACACTTCTATAATTGTTCTTGCCCATAAGGCAACCAACATCATGTTCCTCATATAACTTAAGGTTTTGTTACTGTCTCCACAACATATAATGACAATCCCCTCATGGTCTCAGCTGGCTCTTAAAAGCCCATTCTCATCAGCTCTTAATCTATAATTTTCTTCTCTTCAGGGTGTTGTCCTCTAGGATAGTTGCAGACACTTGTTACAATGAAAAACAAGCCATGCAATTAATGTGGTTTCTGGTGAGTGGTATAGAGGAACTCACATTTCTGGGTCAGACTGCCGTAACTCCTCACAGCTCATCCCCCCTTAATGATGTAAGGATGCAGCTGGCATCACAGCTCATCAGCTCGACTCTCATACCCATGTCACATAACACACCTCCCATCAGGAGATGCCCAGTGACGGCATAACCCCCTGCCTTAGGTTGTCGTTGTTTGGCCAAAGAGGATCTTACCTGTCGTTAAGTAATCAATCGTGCACACTGGTAACCGCTCTGTCCCATCACCAAATCAGTTTTCTACAACATAATCAGTTGTTTTCTTGAGCTTTAAGAAAAGCACATTCAAGAGTCACCAGAGCCATTCAGACTGCCTAATGATGTTAAGTTAAATATGTAGACAGGTTAATAACAGCAGTATTTAATCACTAAAATCCATTAAACATCTCCAAATCAGCAAAATCGCAATGCTTAGATTATACTCAGTAAATTTAGTTATCACCATCCATTCAGTGTACTGTTACCTCTGTAGCCGGAGCCATCGGCCCTGTTTAATGGTGGAGACTAAGATCAGACAAAGAAGTTACTGGTCCTAAAATAAACTAGTCAAAATGTAATTTCTATTGTTTAAGGTCTGTATTATTATTTTAAAGACTTCTCTAAAGTCGTTCAGTTTTATTTTTAAAACATTTACAATAAGCCCTCTAATTGTATAAGATCATCTCTATGTCTGAAATACTGTGCTTTTACTATAACTTATGACACAGGCTCAGATAACAGCTTTATTTGCTGACCTTGAATGAGAGAGACTCTGAGGCATTCAGGACTGGTACACTGCACTTTCATAAACTTCAAAGGCATCTTTGTCAGAAATTACATGCGTTTTCAAATAAACAATTTTTATTGTCTTTTGCACATCAGGGAATTTAGACATTACAAATTTCCACTCAAATTGAGTCTTTGTCGCACTGGCAATTTCAGCCACTGCACACACCAGGTCAAGATAAACGAAACTGTTTCAGCCAAATAACAAGCTTATCTTGTAAAAGCAAAACTTTCATGGTCAACACTAACTATCGTACAAACCTTTAAAGTGTTTAATTAAAACAAAATCATCCTTTTAGTTACTTTTATATATTTTGCAATATATATCCAATATGTTTTATATATTTCTTTTTAGTCATTATCTTTAATTTTACATCAACCGGCTCTTATCCATTCACTTTACAACAACCGGTGCTTATTATAGATCTTTCCTTTAAAAGGAATTCCTTAAGTCTTCAATCTTATGACCTTATTTTTATCTCCTGTTCTTTCTCAGACGAAAACTCTAGTATCGTCATTTAAACACTGATCTACTTTCAAGCTCACATCAACACCAGACATTTTTGTCACTTTATCACATTTTTAAACACCTTCTCATGGGCATTTACAGTTACGTGTTAAAGGGGTCATATAATGGTACATGCACTTTTCCAAGTTGATTGTACTGAAATGTGTGTTGGCAGTGCCTGTACACAACCATCATATAATGATAAAAATCTATCCAGTGTTTTTGTTTTAATCTCATATGTTTTCCCCTGCCTCAAATCGAGCCGTTCGACCGTGTGACGTCACACGGTCGGACGCCCCTCCCACGATTGTTGATTGGCAGCAGTGTTTCAGCACAGACCGGCCCTGAGCGAGCTGTCAAGTCAAGTCAAGTGTATTTATATAGCGCTTTTCACAATATAAATTGCATCAAAGCAGCTTCACAATATCAATCAAATAGCATATCAATGTTTGTTTCTTAGTGGAAAAAAAAACATCCACGTTTGGTAGGGCTGATCAATGGTATTAATGCTTGGTTAATTAATTTGAATATCCCCAACTGAGCAAGCCAAAGGCAACAGTGGCAAGGAACCGAAAAACTCCATCAAGTGACCTACTGGTGTCCTAAAACTCCATCAGGTGACCTAATGGAGAGAAAAAAAAAACCTTGGGAGAACCCAGGCTCAGTCGGGGGCCAGTTCTCCTCTGGCGTTTATGAACTAGAGGCCGGATTTACAGTGACTGTAATTTGATACAGAATTTTGTTTTATTTTATCACTTCGGGGTGGGTACGCGAACCGGAATCACAACGTTTTATCTGTAGAGTGGGAAAGGGATCCTCCATAGGGAGAGGCTAGTTGGCACTTCAGCACTGCGTTGTCATTCGGTCCAGGCAAAGCTCCTAGTCAGATCTGGATACGGCCTGGATCCGGTAGGCTGCGGGAAAACCTCGGGATAAACAAAGACACTAAAATTAGCGTAAATGCCATTCTTCTTATGATGATGTAACGAGTACATCAGGATTTAAGGGAAGTGTTCCCAGTTCCGGCTGACCTAATCTATGCAGCCTAACATTGAATTATAGAAGTCTATAATATATTATGTGTATGCTAGGTCAAAGAGATGTGTTTTTAGTCTAGCTTTGAACTGACAGAGTGTGTCTGCTTCCCGGACAATGGTAGGAAGACTGTTCCAAAGTTTTGGTGCTAAATAGGAAAAGGATCTACCGCCAGCAGTCGATTTTGATATTCTAGGTATTATCAACTGGCCCGAATTTTGAGATCGCAATAGACGTGAAGGACTATAATGCGTTAAGAGCTCGCTCAAGTACTGCGGAGCTAAACCATTTAGTGCTTTGTAAGTAATCAACAATATTTTAAAATTTATACGATGTTTAATAGGCAGCCAATGCAGTGTTGACAGAACCGGGCTAATATGGTCATATTTCCTGGTTCTAGTAAGAACTCGAGCTGCTGCGTTTTGGACCAGCTGTAGTTTATTTATTAAGCGTGCAGGGCAACCACCCAGTAGAGCATTACAATAATCTAGTCTTGATGTCATGAAAGCATGAACTAATTGTTCCGCATTTGTTAATGAGAGCATATGTCGTAATTTAGATATATTTTTAAGATGGACTTTCAAATGAAAGATTGCTATCAAAGAGCACACCCAGGTTCTTAACCGACGACGAAGACTTAACAGAGCAGCCATCAAGTGTTAAACAGGATTCTAGGTTATTACGTGTGGAAGTTTTTGGTCCAATAATTAGAATCTCTGTTTTTTCAGAGTTTAGTAGTAGGAAATTACTAGTCATCCAATTTTTTAAATCAGCTATGCATTCCGTTAATTTTTTGAATTGGTAAGTTTCGTTAGGTTTTGAAGAAATATACAGCTGAGTATCATCGGCATAACAGTGAAAGCTAATTCCATGTTTCCTAATGATATGTCCTAATGGTAGCATGTACAGAGTGAACAGCAGCGGTCCTAGTACTGAGCCTTGTGGTACGCCATACTGAACTTGTGATCGATAAGACATCTCTTCATTTACTGCTACAAACTGATAACGGTCAGATAAGTATGATTTAAACCATGCTAGTGCAATTCCACTAATGCCAACATAGTTTTCTAGTCTATTTAAAAGAATGTTGTGGTCAATTGTGTCAAATGCAGCACTAAGATCAAGTAACACTAATAGAGAGGTACAACCACGATCGGATGATAAAAGTAAATCATTTGTAACTCTAATGAGAGCTGTCTCAGTACTATGGTGCGGTCTAAATCCTGACTGAAAATCCTCGCAGATATCATTTCTTTCAAGAAAGGAACACAGTTGTGAGGATACTGCTTTTTCTAATATCTTTGACAGAAAAGGCAGATTTGAGATCGGCCTGTAATTGACTAATTCTGAAGGATCAAGTTGCGTTTTTTTAACAAGCGGTTTTATCATAGCCAGCTTAAAGGTTTTTGGTACGTATCCTAGAGACAAAGACGAATTAATGATATTAAGAAGAGGATCTATGATCTCTGGAAGCATCTCTTTCAATAGCTTAGTCGGTATAGGGTCTAACATACAAGTTGTCGATTTAGATGAATTAACGAGTTTGCAGAATTCTTCCTCTCCTATAGCAACAAATGAATAAAATTTTTCCTCAGGGAGACTACAATGCACTCCCTGATGCGATACTGTAGTAGACGGTTGCATAGTTATAATTTTGTCCCTGATATTATCAATCTTATAAGTGAAGAAGTTCATAAAGTCATTACTGTGTTGGCCTGAAACTTCTGTGCTTGAAGCTTTCTTTTTCGTTAGTTTAGCCACTGTTTCAAATAAATACCTAGGATTATGTTTATTTTCTTCTAATAGGGTTGAAAAATAAGCAGATCTAGCAGCTTTTAAAGCCTCTCTGTAAGCAATCGAGCTCTCTTTCCATGAAATCCGAAATACCTCTAGTTTTGTTTTCTTCCAGTTGCGCTCCATTTTTCTGGCTGTTCTCTTAAGTGCCTGAGTGTGCTCGTTGTACCACGGCGTTGGACTATGTTCTTTAATCTTCTTTAAGCGCAACGGAGCAACTGCGTCTAAAGTCCTGGAAAAGAGAGAGTTAAAAGTTTCTGTTGCAATATCAAGTTCTTCTAAGCTATCCGGGATGCTGAGATGATGAAACTGATTAGGAAGATTATTGATAAAGCAATCTTTAGTGGCAGAAGTTATAGGTCTAACATATTTATAACACGGAGTCGGCTTTGCAGCCTTGGCTAAATGTAATTTACATGAGACTAGATAATGGTCTGAGATGTCATCGCTCTGCTGCAGAATTTCAACGGCATCAACATCTATTCCATGTGATAATATTAGATCTAGAGTATGATTACGACAATGAGTAGGTCCTGACACGTGTTGTCTAACTCCAATTGAGTTTACAATGTCTTTAAGTGCCAATCCCAATGCATCTTTTTCATTATCTACATGTATATTAAAATCACCAACAATTAGTACTTTATCGTTAGCCAATACTAATTCTGATAGAAAGTCCGCAAATTCTTTGATAAAATCTTTATGGTGCCCTGGTGGCCTGTATACAGTAGCCAGCAGAAATCTCAAACGTGATTTATCGTTTACACTATATATTTTTACATTAAGCACCAACACTTCAAAAGAAGTATATTTAAAAATAGATTTCTTAGTGGTTTTGAAAATATTACTATAAATTACAGCAACACCTCCCCCTTTGCGTTTTAGACGAGGTTTATGTTTATAACAGTAATCTTGTGGGGTTGACTCATTTAAAGTAATGTAATCGTTTGGTTTTAGCCAGGTTTCTGTCAAACACAGCACATCTAGATTATAATCTGAAATCATATCATTAACTATGAGCGGTTTTGAAGTAAGGGATCGAATATTCAGCAACCCAAGCTTTATCATTTGTTCATCTGTATTATATCTGTTTTTTATTTGTTGAACATCAATTACATTTTTTACCTGACGTTTTTTGGATTTCCAAATTCGGGGAACAGACACAGTCTCTATATGATGATATCTAGGTGAAAGAGGCTCTATGTGATGGGATTTATCTGACCTTGGTGACGCGAGGCCACTAGCAGCCGGTCTGTTTAGCCAGTCTGTCTGCTTCCTGACCTGAGCCCCAGATTGTCATGTTTTAGCTCTAAGACTATGTGCCATATTACTAGAGAGAAGAGCAGCACCATCCTAGGAGGGATGAACACCATCTCTTTTCAACAGGTCAGGCTTGCCCCAAAAACTTTTCCAATTGTCTATGAATTCTATATTATTCAATATAGAATATAGCTTTCAATATTCAATATAGCTGTCATCGTAGTCCGTCATTGTTGATACACTGGAGCAGAATGGCGTCTAAGCGATTGTGGTGTTCTGTTCTTGGGTGTAATAAGGAACACAGCAGTCATTTTAATGTTCCTAAATCCGAACCGCTGAAGACGCAGTGGCTGAGTTTTGTTTTGAATATTCCCCCCGATCAACGTCAATGTTCATGTTTGCGCTAATCATTTCTCACTAGACTGCTTTATAAACGAGGATAGCTGGTTTTGCTAAGAACTGCTCCTGAAAAAAGAATCGGTACCAACTATTCATGTCCCTGCTGCACCTCCAGAAGAAGTGAGTGTAAAATTGTATTAACCTTTATCTTTGCAAATCGCTTGTACGCTTCACGATTAATGCGGCTAATATTTGCACTCAGGGTAACGTTACATTACGGCATGTTTTCTATGTACGACGTTCTCAATATAATTCCCACGTTTATAATAAACAACGCGTTATGGTTATTGTGTTACTGTTATTACAAACTGAGTATACATCAGTAAACACATAGCGTTCGTACATCTCACTAAGTTACTCTAACGTTACCCTGTCAGTACATACAAAAATAGATCAAAGTGACATATGACATTATGTTAACCAACCATTCAGAAACGTCCTGTTCGAGCCTTAATTGTCGAACTTCTTTGGGGCCGTCATCTTATTCCGGGTCCGACTCCTGTTTAAACTGATACGGTTGCACAGATGTGTCCTCAGAGAGAATCCCGCTGCCATTCTTTCTCCAAAATAAACTCTCAACTGTTGTCAAGTCAACACTCCATGTGCGTTGTGTCAAAGCGCCCGCAGAACAGAAGGGCGGAGTGAGCGAAGCTCATTATCATTTAAAGGCATATGCACTTAAACGGCGTGCTGAAAACAGAGCTGTTTTTGACCAGGTAAAATGAGTGTTTTCTTAAAATAATAATGAGAATTTTTAATTAAAGTATATTACAAACTTTTCATTTAAACCCTAAAGAATCAAATTAACTTGTATGAAAATGGCATTATATGACCCCTTTAAATGGCCCAGCTGACCACAATTAAAACAATCTTTGTCATCTGGTGGGTTTGTGTCATCCTCAACTACAGCAGCAGACACCTTGCCTATAGTTTGATCACTGAGCTTGCAAACGGCTCCAACTTACTCACACCCTTGAAGCAGTGTGTTCCAATCAGCAATGCAAACCGAGCCACTGATAAGCAGTTCTCTATATTCTTTTGACCATCCACCAGTGGCGGATTCAATCACAATAGCCAAATCATAACTTTCATTATTATCATTGGCAGAACATTAATTTTCATAAGCTGCACGGAAATGCTCATAATATTCTAAGCGGGTTTCACAAGGTTTCTGTTTATCTTTAGTCACACTTGTCCAGGGAAATGATCCCCAACTCATAATTTATCATCGTAAGCAATATGAGGCTAAAACTTTAAATTGTTTTCAGTTTCTTTCTTTGTTTGTAGCCACTCAAGTTATTGCTTAAATTTCCAAACAGAATCAAAACTCTGACTGCCATTTACTTAAAGCTATGGTATACGATTTCAAAGATTGTTCATTATTAATATCCTCGTTTAGATGCTGGTTATGGTTATATTGTACAATCCTAACAATATGAATAGAAAAAAGAATGAAAAAAATTCATTCACTTTATTGGCTGTACAGCCGCAAAGAACTTGACCAATGTAAGCTGTCCGGCCGGACAGCTTACATTGGTCAACTGCTCTCATCCAATTACCAGCTCCACTTGAAACTCCGCCTGGCGCTCGCGTCTCCACCCTAGCGCACCCGCCCCCCTCCTGCGACATGAAATTGCGCGCGTAAGCAGCTGACAGTCTATGGTAGCTAGCTAAGTAGCATATCAGCAATGGATTAAAAAAAAAAAAGACAGCAGCAAGCGTCCCCGGCTTGCCTCTACAGTAAAGTTAGGACGAAAGAGAAAGTCATTAGAGGAATGAGCAGAGATAAAAAAAAATGTGAAGAACGCCGAACTTTGAGTACGATAAATATAGGGTCCACCATTGACCGTTGTAGGAAGCTTCAGGAAGATCTGGATCACCTCATACATGCGAAGCATGCACTCTACCAGTGAGCTAGATCCCCTTACAGATATAAGGGTGCTCTGTTGTTTAATTATATTTGCCTTTCAATCCAAATTAATTGGGAATAAATTTCAACACTGGAATGCAAGCACATGCTGTTCAAATGTTTAAGAAACAAACTGAATGGTCCATATTGCTTGGAGATGCTGGGGATCGAACCCAGGACATCATACATGCAAAGCATGCGCTCTACCACTGAGCTACATCCCCTGATTTAGCTGTTTATTTTCGATTGTTTAAATATTATTTTCTTTATACACAATGTATATAAGATTTCTGGCTTTGACTTAAAAGTCCAACATTGCTTGGAATTGAACCCATGACCTCATACATGCAAAGAATGCGCTCTACCACTGAGCTACATCCTCTGCTTTAGCTGTTGATATTCCCTTGTTTAAATATTATTTTCTTTATGCTCAATGTTTGTGTGATATTTGCATTTGACTTAAAAGTCCAACATTGCTTGGAGATGCTGGGGATTGAACCCAGGACCTCATATATGCAAATCCTTTAAATCCAAATTAATTGGGGACAAAGTTCAACACTGGAATGCATGCACATGCTGTTCAGATGTTTAAGAAACAAATGGAAAGTTCCATAGTGCTTGGAGATGCTGGGGATCGAACCCAGGACATCATACATGCAAAGCATGCGCTCTACCACTGAGCTACATCCCCTGATTTAGCTGTTTATTTTCGATTGTTTAAATATTATTTTCTTTATACACAATGTATATAAGATTTCTGGCTTTGACTTAAAAGTCCAACATTGCTTGGAATTGAACCCATGACCTCATACATGCAAAGCATGCGCTCTACCACTGAGCTACATTCCCTGATTTAGCTGTTGATTTTCTCTGGTTTAAATATAATTTTCTTTATGCTTAATGTTTATGTGATATTTCCATTTGACTTAAAAGTCCAACATTGCTTGGAGATGCTGGGGATTGAACCCCGGACCTCATACATGCGAAGCATGCACTCTACCACTGAGCTACATCCCCTTACAGAGGTAAGTGTGTTCTGTTGTTTACTTGTATTTGCATTTAAATCCAAATTAATTGGGAGTATCTTTAATTGGGAATATTAATTGGAGATGCTGGGGATTGAACCCAGGACCTCATACATGCAAAGCATGCGCTCTACCACTGAGCTGAGCTTTTGTTTTTCTCTTGTTTAAAAACTGTTTTCTTTATGCACAATGTTCATGTGATATATGCCTTTGACTTAAAACTCCAACATTGCTTGGAGATGCTGGGGATTGAACTCAGGACCTCATATATGCGAAGCATGTGCTGTACCACTGAGCTACATTCCCTGATTTAGCTATTGATTTTCTCTTGTTTAAATATTATTTTCTTTATGCTCAATGTTTATGTGATATTTGCATTTGACTTAAAAGTTCAACATTGCTTGGACACGGTGGGGATTGAACCCAGGACCTCATACATGCCAAGCCTGCGCTCTACCATTGAGCTACATCCCCTGTCTTATCTGTTGTTTTTCTCTTGTATAAAAACTGTTTTCTTTATGCACAATGCTCATGTGATATATGCCTTTGACTTAAAAGTCCAAAATTGCTTGGAGATGCTGGGGATTGAACCCGGGAACTCATACATGCGGAGCACATGCTCTACCACTGAGCTACATCCCCTAATTTAGCTGCTGATTTTCTCTTGTTTAAAAACTGTTTTCTTTATGCACAATGTTCATGTGATATATGCCTTTGACTTAAAACTACAACATTGCTTGGAGATTGAACCCAGGACCTCATACATGCGAAGCATGCGCAGTACCATTGAGCTACATTCCCTGATTTAGCTATTGATTTTCTCTTGTTTAAATATTATTTTCTTTATGCTCAATGTTTATGTGATATTTCCATTTGACTTAAAAGTCCAACATTGCTGGGAGATGCTGGGGATTGAACCCAGGACCTCATACATGCATTCATGCGCTCTACCATTGAGCTACATCCCCTGTCACAGCTTTTGTTTTTCTCTTGTTTAAAAACTATTTTCTTTATGCACAATGTTCATGTGATATATGCTTTTGAGTTAAAAGTCCAACATTCCTTGGAGATGCTGGGGATTGAACCCAGGACCTCATACATGCGAAGCATGCGCTCTACCACTGAGCTACATCCCCTTACAACGATAGTATGTTCTGTTCTTTACTTATATTTGCATTTAAATCCCAATTAATTGGGAACAAATTTCAACACTGGAATGCATGCACATGTAGTTCAGATGTTTAAGAAACAAGTTGAATGTTCCATATTGCTGGGAGATGCTGGGGATTGAACCCAGGACCTCATATATGCGAATCCTTTAATTCCAAATTAATTGGGGATAAAGTTGAACACTGGAATGCATGCATATGCAGTTCAGATGTTTAAGAAACAAGCTGAATGTTCCATATTCCTTGGAGATGCTGGGGATTGAACCCAGGACGTCATACATGCGAAGCATGCGCTCTACCACTGAGCTAAATCCCCTTACAAAGATACCGTGTTCTGTTGTTTACTTATATTTGCATTTAAATCCAAATTAATTGGGGACAAAGTTCAACGCTGGAATGCATGCACATGCTGTTCAGATGTTTAAGAAATAAATGGAAAGTTCCATATTGCTTGGAGATGCTGGGGATTGAACCCAGGACCTCATACATGCAAAGCATGCGCTCTACCACTGAGCTACATCCCCTGTCTTAGGTTTTACTTTTCTCTTGTTTAAAAAATATTTTCTTTATGCACAATGTTTATGTGATATTTGCATTGAACTTAAAAGTCCAACACTGCTTGGAGATGCTGGGGATTGAACCAATGACTTCATACAGGCGAATCCTTTAAATCCAAATAAATTGGGGATAAAGTTCAACACTGGAATATATAGACATGCAGTTCAGATATTTAAGAAACAAGTTGAATATTCCATATTGCTTGGAGATGCTGGGGATTGAACCCAGGACCTCACACATGCAAAGCATGCGCTCTACCACTGAGCTACATCCCCTGTGTTATCTTTTGTTTTTCTCTTGTTTAAAAACTATTTTTTTTATGCACAATGTTCATTTGATATATGCCTTTGACTTAAAACTCCAACATTGCTCATAGACGCTGGGGATTGAACCCAGGACCTCATACATGCGAATCCTTTAAATCCAAATTAATTGGGGATAAAGTTCAACACTGGAATGCATGCACATGCAGTTCAGATGTTTAAGAAACAAGTTCAATGTTCAATATTGCTTGGGGATGCTGGGGATTGAATCCAGGACCTCATATATGCGAATCCTTTAAATCCAAATAAATTGGGGATAAAGTTCAACGCTGGAATGCATGCACATGCTGTTCAGATGTTTAAGAATTAGATGGAAAGTTCCATATTGCTTGGAGATGCTGGGGATTGGACCCAGGACCTCATACATGCAAAGCATGCACTCTACCACTGAGCTACATCCCCTATCTTAGCTGTTGCTTTTCTCTTGTTTAAAAACTATTTTATTTATGCACAATGTTTATGTGATATTTGCATTTAACTTAAAAGTCCAACATTGCTTGGAGATGCTGGGGATTGAACCCAAGACCTCATATATGCGAAACCTTTAAATCCAAATTAATCGGGGATAAAGTTCAACACCGGAATGCATGCACATGCAGTTCAGATGTTCAAGAAACAAGTTGAATGTTCCATATTGCTTGGAGATGCTGGGGATTGAATCCAGGACCTCATACATGCGAAGCAAGCGCTCTACCACTGAGCTACATCCCCTTACAAAGATGGTGTGTTCTGTTGTTTACTTATATTTGCATTTAAATCCAAATTAATTGGGGACAAAGTTCAACACTGGAATGCATGGAATGGATTGAACCCAGGACCTCATACATGCGAATCCTTTAAATCCAAATTAATTGGGGATAAAGTTCAACACTGGAATTTATGCACATGCAGTTCAGATGTTTAAGAAACAAGTTGAATGTTCCATGTAGCTTGGAGATGCTGGGGATTGAACCCAGGACCTCATACATGCGAAGCATGTGCTCTACCACTGAGCTACATCCCCTTACGACGATAGTGTGTTCTGTTGTTTACTTATATTTGCATTTAAATCCAAATTAATTGGGTATAAAGCTCTACCACTGAGCTACATCCCCTGTGTTATCTTTTGTTTTTCTCTTGTTTAAAAACTATTTTTTTTATGCACAATGTTCATTTGATATATGCCTTTGACTTAAAACTCCAACATTGCTTATAGATGCTGGGGATTGAACCCAGGACCTCATACATGCGAATCCTTTAAATCCAAATAAATTGGGGATAAAGTTCAACACTGGAATGCATGCACATGCAGTTCAGATGTTTAAGAAACAAGTTCAATGTTCAATATTGCTTGGAGATGCTGGGGATTGAATCCAGGACCTCATATATGCGAATCCTTTAAATCCAAATTAATTGGGTATAAAGTTCAACACTGGAATGCATGCACATGCAGTTCAGATGTTTAAGAAACAAGTTGAATGTTCCATATTGCTTGGAGATGCTGGGGATTGAACCCAGGACCTCATACATGCGAACAAGCACTCTACCACTGAGCTACATCCCCTTACAAAGATGGTGTTTTCTGTTGTTTACTTATATTTGCATTTAAATCCAAATTAATTGGGGAGAAAGTTCAACACTAAAATGCATACACATGCTGTTCAGATGTTTAATAAACAAATGGAAAGTTCCATATTGCTTGGAGATTCTGGGGATTGAATCCAGGACCTCATATATGCGAATCCTTTAAATCCAAATTAATTGGGGATAAGGTTCAACGCTGGAATGCATGCACATGCAGTTCAGATGTTTAAGAAACAAGTTGAATGTTCCATATTGCTTGGAGATGCTGGGGATTGAACCCAGGACCTCATATATGCGAATCCTTTAAAAACAAATTAATTGGGGATAAAGTTAAACACTGGAATGCATGCACATGCAGTTCAGATATTTAAGAAACAAGCTGAATGTTCCATATTGCTTGGATATGCTGGGGATTGAACCCAGGACCTCATACATGCGAAGCATGCGCTCTACCACTTAGCTACATCCCCTTACAAAGATGCTGTGTTCTGTTGTTTACTTATATTTGAATTTAAATACAAATTAATTGGGGACAAAGTTCAACGCTGGAATGCATGCACATGTAGTTCAGATGTTTAAGAAACAAATGGAAAGTTCCATATTGCTTGGAGATTCTGGGGATTGAACCCATGACCTCATACATGCGAAGCATGCGCTCTACCACTGAGCTACATCCCCTTACAACGATAGTGTGTTCTGTTGTTATATTTTCATTTAAATACTAATTAATTGGGGACAAAGTTCAACGCTGGAATGCATGCACATGCTGTTCAGATGTTTAAGAAACAAGTTGAATATTCCATATTGCTTGGAGATGCTGGGGATTGAACCCAGGACCTCACACATGCAAAGCATGCGCTCTACCACTGAGCTACATCCCCTGTGTTATCTTTTGTTTTTCTCTCGTTTAAAAACTATTTTTTTATGCACAATGTTCATTTGATATATGCCTTTGACTTAAAACTCCAACATTGCTTATAGATGCTGGGGATTGAACCCAGGACCTCATACATGCGAATCCTTTAAATCCAAATTAATTGGGGATAAAGTTCAACACTGGAATGCATGCACATGCAGTTCAGATGTTTAAGAAACAAGTTCAATGTTCAATATTGCTTGGAGATGCTGGGGATTGAATCCAGGACCTCATATATGCGAATCCTTTAAATCCAAATTAATTGGGTATAAAGTTCAACACTGGAATGCATGTACATGCAGTTCAGATGTTTAAGAAACAAGTTGAATGTTCCATATTGCTTGGAGATGCTGGGGATTGAACCCAGGACCTCATACATGCGAAGCAAGCGCTCTACCACTGAGCTACATCCCCTTACAAAGATGGCGTTTTCTGTTGTTTACTTATATTTGCATTTAAATCCAAATTAATCGGGGATAAAGTTCAACACCGGAATGCATGCACATGCAGTTCAGATGTTTAAGAAATAAGTTGAATGTTCCATATTGCTTGGAGATGCTGGGGATTGAACCCAGGACCTCATACATGCAAAACATGCGCTCTACCACTGAGCTACATCCCCTGTCTTAGCTTTTGTTTTTCTCTTGTTTAAAAACTATTTTCTTTATACACAATGTTTCTGTGATATTTGCATTTGACCTAAATGTCCAACATTGCTTAAACATGCTGGAGATTGAACCCAGGACCTCATACATGCAAAGCATGCGCTCTACCACTGAGCTACATGCCCTGTCTTAGCTGTTGCTTTTCTCTTGTCTAAAAACTATTTTCTTTATGCACAATGTTTATGTGATATTTGCATTTGACTTAAAAGTCCAACATTGCTTGGAGATGCTGGGGATTGAACCCAAGACCTCATATATGCGAATCCTTTAAATCCAAATTAATCGGGGATAAAGTTCAACACCGGAATGCATGCACATGCAGTTCAGATGTTTAAGAAATAAGTTGAATGTTCCATATTGCTTGGAGATGCTGGGGATTGAACCCAGGACCTCATACATGCGAAGCAAGCGCTCTACCACTGAGCTACATCCCCTTACAAAGATGGCGTTTTCTGTTGTTTACTTATATTTGCATTTAAATCCAAATTAATTGGGGACAAAGTTCAACACTAAAATGCATACACATGCTGTTCAGATGTTTAAGAAACAAATGGAAAGTTCCATATTGCTTGGAGATTCTGGAGATTGAATCCAGGACCTCATATATGCGAATCCTTTAAATCCAAATTAATTGGGGATAAGGTTCAATGGTGGAATGCATGCACATGCAGTTCAGATGTTTAAGAAACAAGTTGAATGTTCCATATTGCTTGGAGGTGCTGGGGATTGAACCCAGGACCTCATGTATGTGAATCCTTTAAATCCAAATTAATTGGGGATAAAGTTAAACACTGGAATGCATGCACATGCAGTTCAGATATTTAAGAAACAAGCTGAATGTTCCATATTGCTTGGAGATGCTGGGGATTGAACCCAGGACCTCATACATGCGAAGCATGCGCTCTACCACTTAGCTACATCCCCTTACAAAGATGCTGTGTTCTGTTGTTTACTTATATTTGAATTTAAATACAAATTAATTGGGGACAAAGTTCAACGCTGGAATGCATGCACCTGCTGTTCAGATGTTTAATAAACAAATGGAAAGCTCCATATTGCTTGGAGATTCTGGGGATTGAACCCATTACCTCATACATGCGAAGTATGCGCTCTACCACTGAGCTACATCCCCTTACAACGATAGTGTGTTCTGTTGTTATATTTTCATTTAAATCCTATTTAATTGGGGACAAAGTTCAACGCTGGAATGCATGCACATGCTGTTCAGATGTTTAAGAATTAAATAGAAATTCCATATTGCTTGGAGATGCTGGGGATTGAACCTAGGACCTCATACATGCAAAGCATGCGTTCTACCACTGAGCTACATGCCCTGTCTTAGCTGTTGCTTTTCTCTTGTCTAAAAAGTATTTTCTTTATGCACAATGTTTATGTGATATTTGCATTTGACTTAAAAGTCCAACATTGCTTGGAGATGCTGGGGATTGAACCCAGGACCTCATATATGCGAATCCTTTAAATCCAAATTAATCGGGGATAAAGTTCAACACCGGAATGCATGCACATGCAGTTCAGATGTTTAAGAAATAAGTTGAATGTTCCATATTGCTTGGAGATGCTGAGGATTGAACCCAGGACCTCATACATGCGAAGCAAGCGCTCTACCACTGAGCTACATCCCCTTACAAAGATGGCGTGTTCTGTTGTTTACTTATATTTGCATTTAAATCCAAATTAATTGGGGAGAAAGTTCAACACTGGAATGCATGGAATGGATTGAACCCAGGACCTCATACATGCGAATCCTTTAAATCCAAATTAATTGGGGATAAAGTTCAACACTGGAAATTATGCACATGCAGTTCAGATGTTTAAGAAACAAGTTGAATGTTCCACATAGCTTGGAGATGTTGGGGATTGAACCAAGGACCTCATACATGCGAAGCATGCGCTCTACCACTGAGCTACATCCCCTTACAAAGATGCCGTGTTCTGTTGTTTACTTATATTTGCATTTAAATCCAAATTAATTGGGGACAAAGTTCAACGCTGGAATGCATGCACATGCACTCCAGATGTTTAAGAAACAAATGGAAAGTCCCATATTGCTTGGAGATGCTGGGGATTGAACCCAGGACCTCATACATGCAAAGCGTGCGTTCTACCACTGAGCTACATCCCCTGATTTCACTGTTGTTTTTCTCTTGTTTAAAAACTATTTTCTTTATGCACAATGTTTATGTGATATTTGCATTGGACTTAAAAGTCCAACATTGCTTGGAGATGCTGGGGATTGAACCCAGGACCTCATATATGCGAATCCTTTAAATCCAAATTAATTGGGGATAAAGTTCAACACTGGAATGCATGCACATGTAGTTCAGATGTTTAAGAAACAATTTGAATGTTCCATATTGCTTGGGGATGCTGGGGATTGAACCCAGGAGCTCTTTTATGCGAATCCTTTAAATCCAAATTAATTAGGGACAAAGTTCAACGCTGGAATGCATGCACATGCTGCTCAGATGTTTAAGGAATAAATGGAAAGTTCCATATTGCTTGGAGATGCTGGGGATTGAACCCAGGACCTCATACATGCAAATCATGCGCGCTGCCACTGAGCTACATCCCCTGTCTTAGGTGTTGCTTTTCTCTTGTTTAAAAAATATTTTCTTTATGCACAATGTTTATGTGATATTTGCATTGAACTTAAAAGTCCAACATTGCTTGGAGATGCTGGGGATTGAACCCATGACCTCATACATGCGAATCCTTTAAATCCAAATAAATTGGGGATAAAGTTCAACATTGGAATACATACACATGCAGTTCAGATGTTTAAGAAACAAGTTGAATATTCCATATTGCTTAGAGACGCTGGGGATTGAACAGAGGACCTCACACAAGCAAAGCATGCGCTCTACCACTGAGCTATATCCCCTGTGTTATCTTTTGTTTTTCTCTTGTTTAAAAACTATTTTTTTATGCACAATGTTCATTTGATATATGCCTTTGACTTAAAACTCCAACATTGCTTATAGATGCTGGGGATTGAACCCAGGACCTTATATATACGAATCCTTTAAATCCAAATTAATTGGGGATAAAGTTCAACACTGGAATGCATGCACATGCAGTTCAGATGTTTAAGAAAGAAGCTGAATGTTCCATATTGTTTGGAGATGCTGGGGATTGAACCCAGGCCCTCTTACATGCAAAACATTTGCTCTACCACTGAGCTACATCCCCTGTCCTAGCTGTTGTTTTTCTCTTGTTCAAAAACTATTTTCTTTATGCACAATGTTTATGTGATATATGCCTTTGACTTAAAAGTCCAACATTGCTGGGAGATGCTGGGGATTGAACCCAGGACCTCATATATGCGAATCCTTTAAATCCAAATTAATTGGGGATAAAGTTCAACACTGGAATGCATGCACATGCAGTTCAGATGTTTAAGAAACAAGCTGAATGTTCCATATTCCTTGGAGATGCTGGGGATTGAAGCCAAGACCTCATACATGCGAAGCATGTGCTCTACCACTTAGTTACATCCCCTTACAAAGATGCCGTGTTCTGTTGTTTACTTATATTTGCATTTAAATCCAAATTAATTGGGGACAAAGTTCAACGCTGGAATGCATGCACATGCTGTTCAGATGTTTAAGAAATAAATGGAAAGTTCTGTAGCAATAATCAGATGATCAGCGCAATCATGTGGTTTTAATCAACTAAGTCTCTAATTAAGTAAACACTCCATTCTTCAGATTGTGAAAGAAACAGATGTCATGGGACTTTTTAAGTTACTGATTCACACACAAGCAAATGGCGATGGGACTTAATTAAATGACCGATGCCAGAAGTGCCCCCGCGGCGTTTTTCGCTGATAAGTAATCACAGGGTCCTCTGTCTTACCACATGTGACCCAACAGGAGCGCCTCTCTGGCCGGAGATCCCGTGGTGTCCCCTCTGCAGGACACCTCACAAACACAGACAACCTTGTGTAATGAACCACACTGGTCATTGTAATCCAGACTTAAAAACTCATCAATTCAAGAATACGCACACACATATCATTGCCCGGGAGGGGGGTGAGCAAAAGTTCACCACATCTTCACCAACGAATGACCCAGCCACGCCCACAGTACACACACACATATACAAGAACTTTTCTCCAATCTCCTCAATTGAGAGACTTGTACTATGATATATTCGATATGTTTTTATGTTTGCCCATGTTCCATTGGGGTTAGATGTGATCGTATTATAATTCTAAATGAACAGAGGTGCTTTTAGATGCATTTTTAATGTAACTGTGTTTTCCTATAATGTTTGTATGTCGTTCTTCACACCTTTAGAATCCTCTTGATCTGACCAAACCATGTATATATGGGTGCAAACCGTAAAATGTATGTTACTATGTTTTATCATCTCTGGAGTAAAATTGAACGCATTTTTACATCACGGTCATGAAACATGCAAAGTCTCGAGGGAACAAAGGAACACTTATCCGCACACTTTCCTCCCAGCTGATTGGTGCATTCACGCCAGAGGAGGCGTAAACAGAAGTGTCTTTAAAGAAGACCACCAAGCACCTCATCTTTAGATCTTGGAGAAGTGAAGTAAGAGTAAGGAGGGGGGAGAAAGAACTGCATCTTTGGGGGAACTCCCTTCTTCGAGGGAACTTCGACTTTGGTCTGGACTCTTCTCTCTCCTTCGATCCGATGTAACCATCATACTCGTGATCCCCGCCCTGCGGGATCTTTCCTCTTCTTTTCTTTTGTTTAAGTTTGTTTTTCCTTTGTTCATTTCAGCAGAAATGAACTTAGTCTGAATTATTTATTTGGTAATTTACGTCAAAGACCTTTAAGCCTTCTTTGGAACTGCGCGCTCCAGACCGCAGCAAACCACGTGACGCTCCAACGGAACACACAAAGACCAGCAGCTCACACACGCCGCAGGGCTCAGACACCTGAGAACTATATGCAAGTATATTTGAGTTACCAAGATTTTAGAGCATTAAGACTGTTTTTCCGTGTTGTCTCTTAAAGGTTTAAATGTCCAGGTGAATTTTGCCAAACTGTGATCCTACGGATCTCTCTCTCTCTCTCTCTCTCCTCCCAACTCTCTCTCCCTCTCATTTTTATCTTCCTCTCTCATCCTATTTTAATTCGTGTTTGTAATGTTTTTCGTTTTGTTTGTTTCGGGTGTATATACATATATTCTGTGTGAATTGTAGTTCGATGTATTATTAGTCCAACTATTAAAACCATTATATTCTTGATTGCCTTCTGTCTAAAATGCTCATTTTACAAAGTCAATGAAATCTCGATCCTAGCAACAAAGCTTTCATTATTGACTACGTTGCGTAGTCTAATTTTATAAACACAGGAAAATTAATGTTCACGGCCAGAAAATTGATATTTCTTGGAGTTTATAAGAAAGGATAACTTTGTTGAGAAGTTGATAAGTTAATCTTACGGCCGTTTGCTGGACAAACACTTCGATAGGTAAATTAACTCCATTAAAGGTTATCTCATATAATCGATCTGAAAGTGGACCATTGACATATGAATGAGAAATTATAATTCGTTGTGATTGATCATTCGTGTGTACAATCAATCTATTTTCAACTTCGATAATTTAACTGTAATATGCAATATATTAATCATATTCATGATTAATTATTAAAATTCCCTATATATAATTTGAGCTAATTTAATGTAAAACTAAATGTTGTTACAGTTCCATATTGCTTGGAGATGCTGGGGATTGAACCCAGGACCTCATAAATGCAAAGCATGCGCTCTACCACTGAGCTACATCCCCTGTCTTAGCTGTTGGTTTTCTCTTGTTTAAAAAATATTTTCTTTATGCACAATGTTTATGTGATATTTGCATTGAACTTAAAAGTCCAACATTGCTTGGATATGCTGGGGATTGAACCCATGACCTCATATATGCGAATCCTTTAAATCCAAATAAATTGGGGATAAAGTTCAACACTGGAATGCATGCACATGTAGTTCAGATGTTTAAGAAACAAGTTGAATGTTCCATATTGCTCTGGGATGCTGGGAATTGATCCCAGGATCTCATACATGCGAAGCATGCGCTCTACCACTGAGCTATATCCCCTTACAACGATAGTGTGTTTTGTTGTTTACTTATATTTGCATTTAAATCCAAATTAATTGGGGAGAAAGGACAACGCTGGAATGCATGCACATGCTGTTCAGATGTTTAAGAAATAAATGGAAAGTTCCATATTGCTTGGAGATGCTGGGGATTGAACCCAGGACCTCATACATGCAAAGCATGCGCTCTACCACTGAGCTACATCCCCTGATTTCGCTGTTGTTTTTCTCTTGTTTAAAAACTATTTTCTTTATGCACAATGTTTATGTGATATTTGCATTGGACTTAAAAGTCCAACATTGCTTGGAGATGCTGGGGATTGAACCCAGGACCTCAAATATGCGAATCCTTTAAATCCAAATTAATTGGGGATAAAGTTCAACACTGGAATGCATGCACATGTAATTCAGATGTTTAAGAAACAAGTTGAATGTTCCATATTTCTTGGGGATGCTGGGGATTGAACCCAGGACCTCTTATATGCGAATCCTTTAAATCCAAATTAATTAGGGACAAAGTTCAACGCTGGAATGCATGCACATGCTGTTCAGATGTTTAAGAAATAAATGGAAAGTTCCATATTGCTTGGAGATGCTGGGGATTGAACCCAGGAACTCATACATGCAAAGCATGCGCTCTACCACTGAGCTACATCCCCTGTCTTAGGTGCTGCTTTTCTCTTGTTTAAAAAATATTTTCTTTACGCACAATGTTTATGTGATATTTGCATTGAACTTAAAAGTCCAACATTGCTTGGAGATGCTGGGGATTGAACCCATGACCTCATACATGCGAATCCTTTAAATCCAAATAAATTGGGCATAAAGTTCAACACTGGAATACATATACATGCAGTTCAGATGTTTAAGAAACAAGTTGAATATTCCATATTGCTTGGAGATGCTGGGGATTGAACAGAGGACCTCACACATGCAAAGCATCCGCTCTACCACTGAGCTATATCCCCTGTGTTATCTTTTGTTTTTTCTCTTGTTTAAAAACTATTTTCTTTATGCAAAATGTTTATGTGATATATGCCTTTGACTTAAAAGTCCAACATTGCTGGGAGATGCTGGGGATTGAACCCAGGACCTCATATATGCGAATCCTTTAAATCCAAATTAATTGGGGATAAAGTTCAACACTGGAATGCATGCACATGCAGTTCAGATGTTTAAGAAAGAAGCTGAATATTCCATATTCCTTGTAGGTGCTGCGGATTGAACCCAAGACCTCATACATGCAAAGCATGCGCTCTACCATTGAGCTACATCCCCTTACAAAGATGCCGTGTTCTGTCGTTTACTTATATTTGCATTTAAATCCAAATTAATTGGGGACAAAGTTCAACGCTGGAATGCATGCACATGCTGTTCAGATGTTTAAGAAATAAATGGAAAGTTCCATATTGCTTGGAGATGCTGGGGATTGAACCCAGGACCTCATACATGCAAAGCATGCGCTCTACCACTGAGCTACATCCCCTATCTTAGCAGTTGCTTTTCTCTTGTTTAAAAAATATTTTCTTTATGCTCAACGTTTATGTGATATTTGCATTGAACTTAAAAGTCCAACAATGCTTGGATATGCTGGGGATTGAACCCATGACCTCATATATGCCAATCCTTTAAATCCAAATAAATTGGGGATAAAGTTCAACACTGGAATACATAGACATGCAGTTCAGATGTTTAAGAAACAAGTTGAATATTCCATATTGCTTGGATATGCTGGGGATTGAACCCAAGACCTCACACATGCAAAGCATTCGCTCTACCACTGAGCTACATCCCCTGTATTATCTTTTGTTTTTCTCTTGTTTAAAAACTAATTTTTTTATGCACAATGTTCGTTTGATATATGCTTTTGACTTAAAACTCCAACATTGCTTATAGATGCTGGGGATTGAACCCAGGACCTCATACATGCGAATCCTTTAAATCCAAATTAATTGGGGATAAAGTTCAACACTGGAATGCATGCACATGCAGTTCAGATGTTTAAGAAACAAGTTCAATGTACAATATTGCTTGGACTTGCTGGGGATTGAATCCAGGACCTCATACATGCGAAGCAAGCGCTCTACCACTGAGCTACATCTCCTTACAGAGATGGTGTTTTTTGTTGTTTACTTATATTTGCATTTAAATCCAAATTAATTGGGGACAAAGTTCAACGCTGGAATGCCTGCATATGCTGTTTAGATGTTTAAGAAACAAGTTGAATATTCCATATTGCTTGGAGAGCTGGGGATTGAACCCAAGACCTCACACATG
This sequence comes from Meda fulgida, assembly GCA_030578275.1. Classification (NCBI taxonomy): domain Eukaryota; kingdom Metazoa; phylum Chordata; class Actinopteri; order Cypriniformes; family Leuciscidae; genus Meda; species Meda fulgida. The sequence continues at coordinate 19,404,882 of CM060621.1, read as the reverse complement.
CAAAGCATGCGCTCTACCACTGAGCTACATCCCCTGTATTATCTTTTGTTTTTCTCTTGTTTAAAAACTATTTTTTTCATGCACAATGTTCATTTGATATATGCCTTTGATTTAAAACTCCAACATTGCTTATAGATGCTGGGGATTGAACCCAGGACCTCATACATGCAAATCTTTAAATCCAAATTAATTGGGGATAAAGTTCAACACTGGAATGCATGCACATGCAGTTCAGATGTTTAAGAAAGAAGCTGAATGTTCCATATTCCTTGGAGGTGCTGCGGATTGAACCCAAGACCTCATACATGCAAAGCATGCGCTCTACCACTGAGCTACATCCCCTTACAAAGATGCCGTGTTCTGTTGTTTACATATATTTGAATTTAAATCCAAATTAATTGGGGACAAAGTTCAACGCTGGAATGCATGCACATGCTGTTCAGATGTTTAAGAAATAAATGGAAAGTTCCATATTGCTTGGAGATGCTGGGGATTGAACCCAGGACCTCATACATGCAAAGCATGCGCTCTACCACTGAGCTACATCCCCTATCTTAGCAGTTGCTTTTCTCTTGTTTAAAAAATATTTTCTTTATGCTCAACGTTTATGTGATATTTGCATTGAACTTAAAAGTCCAACAATGCTTGGATATGCTGGGGATTGAACCCATGACCTCATATATGCCAATCCTTTAAATCCAAATAAATTGGGGATAAAGTTCAACACTGGAATACATAGACATGCAGTTCAGATGTTTAAGAAACAAGTTGAATATTCCACATTGCTTGGAGATGCTGGGGATTGAACCCAAGACCTCACACATGCAAAGCATGCGCTCTACCACTGAGCTACATCCCCTGTCTTATCTTTTGTTTTTCTCTTGTTTAAAAACTATTTTTTTCATGCACAATGTTCATTTGATATATGCCTTTGATTTAAAACTCCAACATTGCTTATAGATGCTGGGGATTGAACCCAGGACCTCATACATGCGAATCTTTAAATCCAAATTAATTGGGGATAAAGTTCAACACTGGAATGCATGCACATGCAGTTCAGATGTTTAAGAAACAAGTTGAATGTACAATATTGCTTGGAGATTCTGGGGATTGAATCCAGGACCTCATACATGCGAAGCAAGCGCTCTACCACTGAGCTACATCCCCTTACAGAGATGGCGTTTTCTGTTGTTTACTTATATTTGCATTTAAATCCAAATTAATTGGGGACAAAGTTCAACACTGGAATGTCTGCATATGCTGTTTAGATGTTTAAGAAACAAATGGAAAGTTCCATATTAATTGGAGATTCTGGGGATTGAACCCAGGACCTCATTAACTGCAAAACATGCGCTCTACCACTGAGCTACATCCCCTGTCTTAGCTTTTGTTTTTCTCTTGTTTAAAAACTATTTTCTTTATACACAATGTTTCTGTGATATTTGCATTTGACTTAAATGTCCAACATTGCTTACACATGCTGGAGATTGCACCCAGGACCTCATACATGCAAAACATGCGCTCTACCAGAGAGCTACATCCCTTCTCTTAGCTTTTGTTTTTCTCTTGTTTAAAAACTATTTTCTTCATGCACAATGTTTCTGTGATATTTGCATTTGACTTAAATGTCCAACATTGCTTGGACATGCTGGGGATTGAACCCAGGACCTCATACATGCGAATCCTTTAAATCCAAATTAGTTGGGGATAAAGTTCAACACTGGAATGCATGCACATGCTGTTCAGATGTTTAAGAAATAAATGGAAAGTTCCATATTGCTTGGAGATGCTGGGGATTGAACCCAGGACCTCATACATGCGAAGCATGCACTCTACCACTGAGCTACATCCCCTTACAACGATAGTGTGTTCTGTTGTTTACTTACATTTGCATTTAAATCCAAATTAATTGGGGACAAAGTTCAACACTGGAATGCATGCACATGCAGTTCAGATGTTTAAGAAAAAAAAATGGAAAGTTCCATATTGCTTGGAGATTCTGGGGATTGAACCCAGGACCTCATACATGCAGAGCATGGGCTCTACCACTGAGCTACATCCCATTACAATAAAGTGTGTTTTGTTGTTTACTTATATTTGCATTTAAATCCAAATTAATTGGGGACAAAGTTCAACGCTGGAATGCATGCATATGCAGTTCAGATGTTTAAGAAACAAATCGAAAGTCCCATATTTCTTGGAGATGCTGGGGATTGAACCCAGGACCTCATACATGCAAAGCATGCGCTCTACCACTGAGCTACATCCCCTGTCTTAGCTGTTGCTTTTCTCTTGTTTAAAAAATATTTTCTTTATGCACAATGTTTATGTGATATTTGCATTGAACTTAAAAGTCCAACATTGCTTGGAGATGCTGGGGATTGAACCCATGACCTCATACATGCGAATCCTTTAAATCCAAATAAATTGGGCATAAATTTCAACACTGGAATACATATACATGCAGTTCAGATGTTTAAGAAACAAGTTGAATATTCCATATTGCTTGGAGATGCTGGGGATCGAACAGAGGACCTCACACATGCAAAGCATCCGCTCTACCACTGAGCTATATCCCCTGTGTTATCTTTTGTTTTTCTCTTGTTTAAAAACTATTTTCTTTATGCAAAATGTTTATGTGATATATGCCTTTGACTTAAAAGTCCAACATTGCTGGGAGATGCTGGGGATTGAACCCAGGACCTCATACATGCGAATCCTTTAAATCCAAATTAATTGGGGATAAAGTTCAACACTGGAATGCATGCACATGCAGTTCAGATGTTTAAGAAACAAGTTCAATGTACAATATTGCTTGGAGATGCTGGGGATTGAATCCAGGACCTCATACATGCGAAGCAAGCGCTCTACCACTGAGCTACATCTCCTTACAGAGATGGTGTTTTTTGTTGTTTACTTATATTTGCATTTAAATCCAAATAAATTGGGGACAAAGTTGAACGCTGGAATGCCTGCATATGCTGTTTAGATGTTTAAGAAACAAGTTGAATATTCCATATTGCTTGGAGAGCTGGGGACTGAACCCAAGACCTCACACATGCAAAGCACGCGCTCTACCACTGAGCTACATCCCCTGTATTATCTTTTGTTTTTCTCTTGTTTAAAAACTATTTTTTTCATGCACAATGTTCATTTGATATATGCCTTTGATTTAAAACTCCAACATTGCTTATAGATGCTGGGGATTGAACCCAGGACCTCATACATGCGAATCTTTAAATCCAAATTAATTGGGGATAAAGTTCAACACTGGAATGCATGCACATGCAGTTCAGATGTTTAAGAAACAAGTTGAATGTACAATATTGCTTGGAGATGCTGGGGATTGAATCCAGGACCTCATACATGCGAAGCAAGCGCTCTACCACTGAGCTACATCCCCTTACAGAGATGGCGTTTTCTGTTGTTTACTTATATTTGCATTTAAATCCAAATTAATTGGGGACAAAGTTCAACACTGGAATGTCTGCATATGCTGTTTAGATGTTTAAGAAACAAATGGAAAGTTCTATATTGCTTGGAGATTCTGGGGATTGAACCCAGGACCTCATTAACTGCAAAACATGCGCTCTACCACTGAGCTACATCCCCTGTCTTAGCTTTTGTTTTTCTCTTGTCTAAAAACTATTTTCTTTATACACAATGTTTCTGTGATATTTGCATTTGACTTAAATGTCCAACATTGCTTACACATGCTGGAGATTGAACCCAGGACCTCATACATACAAAACATGCGCTCTACCAGAGAGCTACATCCCTTCTCTTAGCTTTTGTTTTTCTCTTGTTTAAAAACTATTTTCTTCATGCACAATGTTTCTGTGATATTTGCATTTGACTTAAATGTCCAACATTGCTTGGACATGCTGGGGATTGAACCCAGGACCTCATACATGCGAATCCTTTAAATCCAAATTAGTTGGGGATAAAGTTCAACACTGGAATGCATGCACATGCTGTTCAGATGTTTAAGAAATAAATGGAAAGTTCCATATTGCTTGGAGATGCTGGGGATTGAACCCAGGACCTCATATATACGAATCCTTTAAATTCAAATTAATTGGGGATAAAGTTCAACACTGGAATGCATGCACATGCAGTTCAGATGTTTAAGAAAAAAAAATGGAAAGTTCCATATTGCTTGGAGATTCTGGGGATTGAACCCAGGACCTCATACATGCAGAGCATGGGCTCTACCACTGAGCTACATCCCATTACAAGAAAGTGTGTTCTGTTGTTTACTTATATTTGCATTTAAATCGAAATTAATTGGGGACAAAGTTCAACGCTGGAATGCATGCATATGCAGTTCAGATGTTTAAGAAACAAATCGAAAGTCCCATATTTCTTGGAGATGCTGGGGATTGAACCCAGGACCTCATACATGCAAAGCATGCGCTCTACCACTGAGCTACATCCCCTGATTTTGCTGCTTTTTTCTCTTTTTTAAAAACTATTTTCTTTATGCACAATGTTTATGTGATATATGCCTTGACTTAAAAGTCCAACATTGCTGGGAGATATTGGGGATTGAACCCAGGACCTCATATATGCGAATCCTTTAAATCCAAATTAATTGGGGATAAGGTTCAACACTGGAATGCATGCACATGCAGTTCAGATGTTTAAGAAACCAGCTGAATGTTCCATATTGTTTGGAGATGCTGGGGATTGAACCCAGGCCCTCTTACATGCAAAACATTCACTCTACCACTGAGCTACATCCCCTGCCCTAGCTTTTGTTTTTCTCTTGTTTAAAAACTATTTTCTTTATGCACAATGTTTATGTGATATATGCATTTGACTTAAAAGTCCAACATTGATGGGAGATGCTGGGGATTGAACCCAGGACCTCATATATGCGAATCCTTTAAATCCAAATTAATTGGGGATAAAGTTCAACACCGGAATGCATGCACAATCAGTTCAGATGTTTAAGAAACAAGTTGAATGTTCCATATTGCTTGGGGATAATGGGGATTGAACCCAGGACCTCTTATATGTGAATCCTTTAAATCCAAATTAATTAGGGACAAAGTTCAACGCTGGAATGCATGCACATGCTGTTCAGATGTTTAAGAAATAAATGGAAAGTTCCATATTGCTTGGAGATGCTGGGGATTGAACCCAGGACCTCATACATGCAAAGCATGCGCTCTACCACTGAGCTACATCCCCTGTCTTAGCTGTTGCTTTTCTCTTGTTTAAAAAATATTTTCTTTATGCACAATGTTTATGTGATATTTGCATTGAAGTTAAAAGTCCAACATTGCTTGGATATGCTGGGGATTAAACCTATGACCTCATATATGCGAATCCTTTAAATCCAAATAAATTGGGGATAAAGTTCAACACTGGAATACATAGACATGCAGTTCAGATGTTTAAGAAACAAGTTGAATATTCCATATTGCTTGGAGATGCTGGGGATTGAACCCAGCACCTCACACATGCAAAGCATGCGCTCTACCACTGAGCTACATCCCCTGTGTTATATTTAGTTTTTCTCTTGTTTAAAAACTATTTTTTTATGCAAAATGTTCATTTCATATATGCCTTTGACTTACAACTCCTACATTGCTTATAGATGCTGGGGATTGAACCCAGGACCTCATACATGCGAATCCTTTAAATCCAAATTAATTGGGGATAAAGTTCAACACTGGAATGCATGCACATGCAGTTCAGATGTTTAAGAAACAAGTCCAATGTACAATATTGCTTGGAGATGCTGGGGATTGAATCCAGGACCTCATACATGCGAAGCAAGTGCTCTACCAATGAGCTACATCCCCTTACAGAGATGGCGTTTTCTGTTGTTTACTTATATTTGCATTTAAATCCAAATTAATTGGGGACAAAGTTCAACACTGGAATGCCTGCATATGCTGTTTAGATGTTTAAGAAACAAATGGAAAGTTCCATATTGCTTGGAGATTCTGGGGATTGAACCCAGGACCTCATACATGCAAAGCATGCGCTCTACCACTGAGCTACATCCCATGTCTTAGCTTTTGTTTTTCTCTTGTTTAAAAACTATTTTCTTTATACACAATGTTTCTGTGATATTTGCATTTGACTTAAATGTCCAACATTGCTTAGCCATGCCGGAGATTGAACCCAGGACCTCATACATGCAAAACATGCGCTCTACCAGAGAGCTACATCCCCTGTCTTAGCTTTTGTTTTTCTCTTGTTTAAAAACTATTTTCTTTATGCACAATGTTTCTGTGATATTTCCATTTGACTTAAATGTCCAACATTGCTTGGACATGCTGGGGATTGAACCCAGGACCTCATACATGCGAATCCTTTAAATCCAAATTAATTGGGGATAAAGTTCAACACTGGAATGCATGCACATGCTGTTCAGATGTTTAAGAAACAAGTTGAATGTTCCATATTGCTTGGAGATGCTGGGGATTGAACCCAGGACCTCATACATGCAAAGCATGCGCTCTACCACTGAGCTACATCCATTGTCTTAGCTGATGCTTTTCTCGTGTTTATAAACTATTTTCTTTATGCACAATGTTTATGTGATATTTGCATTTGACTTAAAAGTCCAACATTGCTTGGAGATGCTGGGGATTGAACCCAAGACCTCATATATGCGAATCCTTTAAATCCAAATTAATCGGGGACAAAGTTCAACACTGGAATGCATGGAATGGATTGAACCCAGGATCTCATACATGCAAATCCTTTAAATCCAAATTAATTGGGGATAAAGTTCAACACTGGAATGCATGCACATGCTGTTCAGATGTTTAAGAAACAAGTTGAATGTTCTTTATTGCTTGGAGATGCTGGGGATTGAACCCCGGACCTCATACATGCAAAGCATGCGCTCTACCACTGAGCTACATCCATTGTCTTAGCCGATGCTTTTCTCGTGTTTATAAACTATTTTCTTTATGCACAATGTTTATGTGATATTTGCATTTGACTTAAAAGTCCAACATTGCTTGGAGATGCTGGGGATTGAACCCAAGACCTCATATATGCGAATCCTTTAAATCCAAATTAATCGGGGACAAAGTTCAACACTGGAATGCATGGAATGGATTGAACCCAGGATCTCATACATGCAAATCCTTTAAATCCAAATTAATTGGGGATAAAGTTCAACACTGGAATTTATGCACATGCAGTTCAGATGTTTAAGAAACAAGTTGAATGTTCTATACAGCTTGGAGATGATGGGGTTTGAACCCAGGACCTCATATATGCAAAGCTTGCGCTCTACCACTGAGCTACATCCCCTTACAACGATAGTGTGTTCTGTTGTTTACTTATATTTGCATTTAAATCCAAATTAATTGGGGAAAAAGTTCAACGCTGGAATGCATGCACATGCAGTTCAGATGTTTAAGAAACAAGTTGAATGTTCTATATAGCTTGGAGATGATGGGGTTTGATCCCAGGACCTCATATATGCGAAGCTTGCGCTCTACCACTGAGCTACATCCCCTGGTTTCACTGTTGTTTTTCTCTTGTTTAAAAACTATTTTCTTTATGCACAATGTTTATGTGATATTTGCATTTGACTTAAAAGTCCAACATTGCTTGGAGATGCTGGGGATTGAACCCAAGACCTCATATATGCGAATCCTTTAAATCCAAATTAATCGGGGACAAAGTTCAACACTGGAATGCATGGAATGGATTGAACCCAGGATCTCATACATGCGAATCCTTTAAATCCAAATTAATTGGGGGAAAAGTTCAACGCTGGAATGCATGCACATGCAGTTCAGATGTTTAAGAAACAAATGGAAAGTCCCATATTGCTTGGAGATGCTGGGGATTGAACCCAGAACCTCATATATGCAAAGCATGCGCTCTACCACTGAGCTACATCCCCTGATTTCACTGTTGTTTTTCTCTTGTTTAAAAACTATTTTCTTTATGCACAATGTTTCTGTGATATTTGCATTGGACTTAAAAGTCCAACATTGCTTGGAGATGCTTGGGATTGAACCCAGGACCTCATAAATACGAAACCTTTAAATCCAAATTAATTGCGGATAAAGTTCAACACTGGAATGCATGCACATACAGTTCAGATGTTTAAGAAACAAGTTGAATGTTCCATATTGCTTGGGGATGCTGGGGATTGAACCCAGGACCTCTTATATGCGAATCCTTTAAATCCAAATTAATTAGGGACAAAGTTCAACGCTGGAAGGCATGCACATGCTGTTCAGATGTTTAAGAAATAAATGGAAAGTTCCATATTGCTTGGAGATGCTGGGGATTGAACACAGGACCTCATAAATGCAAAGCATGCACTCTACCACTGAGCTACATCCCCTTACAACGATAGTGTGTTTTGTTGTTTACTTATATTTGCATTTAAATCCAAAATAATTGGGGACAAAGTTCAACGCTGGAATGCATGCACATGCTGTTCAGATGTTTAAGAAATAAATGGAAAGTTCTATATTGCTTGGAGATGCTGGGGATTGAACCCAGGACCTCATAAATGCAAAGCATACGCTCTACCACTGAGCTACGTCCCCTGTCTTAGCTTTTGCTTTTATCTTGTTTAAAAACTATTTTCTTTATGCACAATGTTTATGTGATATTTGCATTGGACTTAAAAGTCCAACATTGCTTGGAGATGCTGGGGATTGTACCCAAGACCTCATATATGCGAATCCTTTAAATCCAAATTAATTGGGGATAAGGTTCAACACTGGAATGCATGCACATGCAGTTCAGATGTTTAAGAAACCAGCTGAATGTTCCATATTGTTTGGAGATGCTGGGGATTGAACCCAGGCCATCTTACATGCAAAACATGCGCTCTACCAGAGAGCTACATCCCCTGTCTTAGCTTTTGTTTTTCTCTTGTTTAAAAACTATTTTCTTTATGCACAATGTTTCTGTGATATTTGCATTTGACTTAAATGTCCAACGTTGCTTGGACATGCTGGGGATTGAACCCAGGACCTCATATATGCGAATCCTTTAAATCCAAATTAATCGGGGATAAGGTTCAACACTGGAATGCATGCACATGCAGTTCAGATGTTTAAGAAACCAGCTGAATGTTCCATATTGTTTGGAGATGCTGGGGATTGAACCCAGGCCATCTTACATGCAAAACATGCGCTCTACCAGAGAGCTACATCCCCTGTCATAGCTTTTGTTTTTCTCTTGTTTAAAAACTATTTTCTTTATGCACAATGTTTATGTGATATTTGCATTTGACTTAAATGTCCAACGTTGCTTGGACATGCTGGGGATTGAACCCAGGACCTCATATATGCGAATCCTTTAAATCCAAATTAATCGGGGATAAAGTTCAACACCAGAATGCATGCACATGCAGTTCAGATGTTTAAGAAACAAGTTGAATGTTCCATATTGCTTGGAGATGCTGGGGATTGAACCCAGGACCTCATACATGCAAAGCATGCGCTCTACCACTGAGCTACATCCCCTTACAAAGATGCCGTGTTCTGTTGTTTACTTATATTTGCATTTAAATCCAAATTAATCGGGGACAAAGTTCAACACTAGAATGCATGCACATGCTGTTCAGATGTTTAAGAAACAAATGGAAAGTTCCATATTGCTTGGAGATTCTGGGGATTGAACCCAGGACCTCATACATGCAAAATATGCACTCTACCACTGAGCTACATCCCCTTACAACGGAAGTGTGTTCTGTTGTTTACTTATATTTGCATTTAAATCCAAATTAATTGGGGACAAAGTTCAACGCTGGAATGCATGCATATGCAGTTCAGATGTTTAAGAAACAAACCGAAAGTCCCGTATTTCTTGGAGATGCTGGGGATTGAACCCAGGACCTCATACATGCAAAGCATGCGCTCTACCACTGAGCTACATCCCCTGATTTCGCTGTTGTTTTTCTCTTGTTTAAAAACTATTTTCTTTATCCACAATGTGTATGTGATATATGCCTTGACTTAAAAGACCAACATTGCTGGGAGATATTGGGGATTGAACCCAGGACCTCATATATGCGAATCCTTTAAATCCAAATTAATTGGGGATAAGGTTCAACACTGGAATGCATGCACATGCAGTTCAGATGTTTAAGAAACCAGCTGAATGTTCCATATTGTTTGGAGATGCTGGGGATTGAACCCAGGCCATCTTACATGCAAAACATGCGCTCTAGCAGAGAGCTACATCCCCTGTCTTAGCTTTTGTTTTTCTCTTGTTTAAAAACTATTTTCTTTATGCACAATGTTTCTGTGATATTTGCATTTGACTTAAATGTCCAACGTTGCTTGGACATGCTGGGGATTGAACCCAGGACCTCATATATGCGAATCCTTTAAATCCAAATTAATTGGGGATAAAGTTCAACACCGGAATGCATGTACAATCAGTTCAGATGTTTAAGAAACAAGTTGAATGTTCCATATTGCTTGGGGATAATGGGGATTGAACCCAGGACCTCTTATATGCGAATCCTTTAAATCCAAATTAATTAGGGACAAAGTTCAACGCTGGAATGCATGCACATGCTGTTCAGATGTTTAAGAAATAAATGGAAAGTTCCATATTGCTTGGAGATGCTGGGGATTGAACCCAGGACCTCATACATGCAAAGCATGCGCTCTACCACTGAGCTACATCCCCTGTCTTAGCTGTTGCTTTTCTCTTGTTTAAAAAATATTTTCTTTATGCACAATGTTTATGTGATATTTGCATTGAACTTAAAAGTCCAACATTGCTTGGAGATGCTGGGGATTGAACCCATGACCTCATACATGCGAATCCTTTAAATCCAAATAAATTGGGCATAAAGTTCAAAACTGGAATACATATACATGCAGTTCAGATGTTTAAGAAACAAGTTGAATATTCCATATTGCTTGGAGATGCTGGGGATTGAACAGAGGACCTCACACATGCAAAGCATCCGCTCTACCACTGAGCTATATCCCCTGTGTTATCTTTTGTTTTTCTCTTGTTTAAAAACTATTTTCTTTATGCAAAATGTTTATGTGATATATGCCTTTGACTTAAAAGTCCAACATTGCTGGGAGATGCTGGGGATTGAACCCAGGACCTCATACATGCGAATCCTTTAAATCCAAATTAATTGGGGATAAAGTTCAACACTGGAATGCATGCACATGCAGTTCAGATGTTTATGAAACAAGTTCAATGTACAATATTGCTTGGAGATGCTGGGGATTGAATCCAGGACCTCATACATGCGAAGCAAGCGCTCTACCACTGAGCTACATCTCCTTACAGAGATGGTGTTTTTTGTTGTTTACTTATATTTGCATTTAAATCCAAATTAATTGGGGACAAAGTTCAACGCTGGAATGCCTGCATATGCTGTTTAGATGTTTAAGAAACAAGTTGAATATTCCATATTGCTTGGAGAGCTGGGGATTGAACCAAAGACCTCACACATGCAAAGCATGCGCTCTACCACTGAGCTACATCCCCTGTATTATCTTTTGTTTTTCTCTTGTTTAAAAACTATTTTTTTCATGCACAATGTTCATTTGATATATGCCTTTGATTTAAAACTCCAACATTGCTTATAGATGCTGGGGATTGAACCCAGGACCTCATACATGCGAATCTTTAAATCCAAATTAATTGGGGATAAAGTTCAACACTGGAATGCATGCACATGCAGTTCAGATGTTTAAGAAAGAAGCTGAATATTCCATATTCCTTGGAGGTGCTGCGGATTGAACCCAAGACCTCATACATGCAAAGCATGCGCTCTACCACTGAGCTACATCCCCTTACAAAGATGCCGTGTTCTGTTGTTTACTTATATTTGCATTTAAATCCAAATTAATTGGGGACAAAGTTCAACGCTGGAATGCATGCACATGCTGTTCAGATGTTTAAGAAATAAATGGAAAGTTCCATATTGCTTGGAGATGCTGGGGATTGAACCCATGACCTCATATATGCCAATCCTTTAAATCCAAATAAATTGGGGATAAAGTTCAACACTGGAATACATAGACATGCAGTTCATATGTTTAAGAAACAAGTTGAATATTCCATATTGCTTAGAGATGCTTGGGATTGAACCCAAGACCTCACACATGCAAAGCATGCGCTCTACCACTGAGCTACATCCCCTGTATTATCTTTTGTTTTTCTCTTGTTTAAAAACTAATTTTTTTATGCACAATGTTCATGTGATATATGCTTTTGACTTAAAACTCCAACATTGCTTATAGATGCTGGGGATTGAACCCAGGACCTCATACATGCGAATCCTTTAAATCCAAATTAATTGGGGATAAAGTTCAACACTGGAATGCATGCACATGCAGTTCAGATGTTTAAGAAACAAGTTCAATGTACAATATTGCTTGGAGATGCTGGGGATTGAATCCAGGACCTCATACATGCGAAGCAAGCGCTCTACCACTGAGCTACATCTCCTTACAGAGATGGTGTTTTTTGTTGTTTACTTATATTTGCATTTAAATCCAAATTAATTGGGGACAAAGTTGAACGCTGGAATGCCTGCATATGCTGTTTAGATGTTTAAGAAACAAGTTGAATATTCCATATTGCTTGGAGAGCTGGGGACTGAACCCAAGACCTCACACATGCAAAGCATGCGCTCTACCACTGAGCTACATCCCCTGTATTATCTTTTGTTTTTCTCTTGTTTAAAAACTATTTTTTTCATGCACAATGTTCATTTGATATATGCCTTTGATTTAAAACTCCAACATTGCTTATAGATGCTGGGGATTGAACCCAGGACCTCATACATGCGAATCTTTTAATCCAAATTAATTGGGGATAAAGTTCAACACTGGAATGCATGCACATGCAGTTCAGATGTTTAAGAAACAAGTTGAATGTACAATATTGCTTGGAGATGCTGGGGATTGAATCCAGGACCTCATACATGAAAGCAAGCGCTCTACCACTGAGCTACATCCCCTTACAGAGATGGCGTTTTCTGTTGTTTACTTATATTTGCATTTAAATCCAAATTAATTGGGGACAAAGTTCAACACTGGAATGTCTGCATATGCTGTTTAGATGTTTAAGAAACAAATGGAAAGTTCCATATTGCTTGGAGATTCTGGGGATTGAACCCAGGACCTCATTAACTGCAAAACATGCGCTCTACCACTGAGCTACATCCCCTGTCTTAGCTTTTGTTTTTCTCTTGTTTAAAAACTATTTTCTTTATACACAATGTTTCTGTGATATTTGCATTTGACTTAAATGTCCAACATTGCTTACACATGCTGGAGATTGAACCCAGGACCTCATACATGCAAAACATGCGCTCTACCAGAGAGCTACATCCCTTCTCTTAGCTTTTGTTTTTCTCTTGTTTAAAAACTATTTTCTTCATGCACAATGTTTCTGTGATATTTGCATTTGACTTAAATGTCCAACATTGCTTGGACATGCTGGGGATTGAACCCAGGACCTCATACATGCGAATCCTTTAAATCCAAATTAGTTGGGGATAAAGTTCAACACTGGAATGCATGCACATGCTGTTCAGATGTTTAAGAAATAAATGGAAAGTTCCATATTGCTTGGAGATGCTGGGGATTGAACCCAGGACCTCATACATGCGAAGCATGCACTCTACCACTGAGCTACATCCCCTTACAACGATAGTGTGTTCTGTTGTTTACTTACATTTGCATTTAAATCCAAATTAATTGGGGACAAAGTTCAACACTGGAATGCATGCACATGCTGTTCAGATGTTTATGTAACAAATGGAAAGTTCCATAGTGCTTGGAGATGCTGGGGATTGAACCCAGGACCTCATACATGCAAAGCATGCGCTCTACCACTGAGCTACATTCCCTGATTTGGCCCTTGATTTTCTCTTGTTTAAATATTATTTTCTTTATGCTCAATGTTTATGTGATATTTGCATTTGACTTAAAAGTCCAACATTGCTTGGAGTTGCTGGGGATTGAACCCAGGACCTCATATATACGAATCCTTTAAATTCAAATTAATTGGGGATAAAGTTCAACACTGGAATGCATGCACATGCAGTTCAGATGTTTAAGAAAAAAAAATGGAAAGTTCCATATTGCTTGGAGATTCTGGGGATTGAACCCAGGACCTCATACATGCAGAGCATGGGCTCTACCACTGAGCTACATCCCATTACAAGAAAGTGTGTTCTGTTGTTTACTTATATTTGCATTTAAATCGAAATTAATTGGGGACAAAGTTCAACGCTGGAATGCATGCATATGCAGTTCAGATGTTTAAGAAACAAATCGAAAGTCCCATATTTCTTGGAGATGCTGGGGATTGAACCCAGGACCTCATACATGCAAAGCATGCGCTCTACCACTGAGCTACATCCCCTGATTTTGCTGCTTTTTTTCTCTTTTTTAAAAACTATTTTCTTTATGCACAATGTTTATGTGATATATGCCTTGACTTAAAAGTCCAACATTGCTGGGAGATATTGGGGATTGAACCCAGGACCTCATATATGCGAATCCTTTAAATCCAAATTAATTGGGGATAAGGTTCAACACTGGAATGCATGCACATGCAGTTCAGATGTTTAAGAAACCAGCTGAATGTTCCATATTGTTTGGAGATGCTGGGGATTGAACCCAGGCCCTCTTACATGCAAAACATTCACTCTACCACTGAGCTACATCCCCTGCCCTAGCTTTTGTTTTTCTCTTGTTTAAAAACTATTTTCTTTATGCACAATGTTTATGTGATATATGCCTTTGACTTAAAAGTCCAACATTGATGGGAGATGCTGGGGATTGAACCCAGGACCTCATATATGCGAATCCTTTAAATCCAAATTAATTGGGGATAAAGTTCAACACCGGAATGCATGCACAATCAGTTCAGATGTTTAAGAAACAAGTTGAATGTTCCATATTGCTTGGGGATAATGGGGATTGAACCCAGGACCTCTTATATGTGAATCCTTTAAATCCAAATTAATTAGGGACAAAGTTCAACGCTGGAATGCATGCACATGCTGTTCAGATGTTTAAGAAATAAATGGAAAGTTCCATATTGCTTGGAGATGCTGGGAATTGAACCCAGGACCTCATACATGCAAAGCATGCGCTCTACCACTGAGCTACATCCCCTGTCTTAGCTGTTGCTTTTCTCTTGTTTAAAAAATATTTTCTTTATGCACAATGTTTATGTGATATTTGCATTGAACTTAAAAGTCCAACATTGCTTGGATATGCTGGGGATTAAACCTATGACCTCATATATGCGAATCCTTTAAATCCAAATAAATTGGGGATAAAGTTCAACACTGGAATACATAGACATGCAGTTCAGATGTTTAAGAAACAAGTTGAATATTCCATATTGCTTGGAGATGCTGGGGATTGAACCCAGCACCTCACACATGCAAAGCATGCGCTCTACCACTGAGCTACATCCCCTGTGTTATATTTTGTTTTTCTCTTGTTTAAAAACTATTTTTTTATGCAAAATGTTCATTTCATATATGCCTTTGACTTACAACTCCTACATTGCTTATAGATGCTGGGGATTGAACCCAGGACCTCATACATGCGAATCCTTTAAATCCAAATTAATTGGGGATAAAGTTCAACACTGGAATGCATGCACATGCAGTTCAGATGTTTAAGAAACAAGTCCAATGTACAATATTGCTTGGAGATGCTGGGGATTGAATCCAGGACCTCATACATGCGAAGCAAGTGCTCTACCAATGAGCTACATCCCCTTACAGAGATGGCGTTTTCTGTTGTTTACTTATATTTGCATTTAAATCCAAATTAATTGGGGACAAAGTTCAACACTGGAATGCCTGCATATGCTGTTTAGATGTTTAAGAAACAAATGGAAAGTTCCATATTGCTTGGAGATTCTGGGGATTGAACCCAGGACCTCATACATGCAAAGCATGCGCTCTACCACTGAGCTACATCCCATGTCTTAGCTTTTGTTTTTCTCTTGTTTAAAAACTATTTTCTGTATACACAATGTTTCTGTGATATTTGCATTTGACTTAAATGTCCAACATTGCTTAGCCATGCCGGAGATTGAACCCAGGACCTCATACATGCAAAACATGCGCTCTACCAGAGAGCTACATCCCCTGTCTTAGCTTTTGTTTTTCTCTTGTTTAAAAACTATTTTCTTTATGCACAATGTTTCTGTGATATTTCCATTTGACTTAAATGTCCAACATTGCTTGGACATGCTGGGGATTGAACCCAGGACCTCATACATGCGAATCCTTTAAATCCAAATTAATTGGGGATAAAGTTCAACACTGGAATGCATGCACATGCTGTTCAGATGTTTAAGAAACAAGTTGAATGTTCCATATTGCTTGGAGATGCTGGGGATTGAACCCAGGACCTCATACATGCAAAGCATGCGCTCTACCACTGAGCTACATCCATTGTCTTAGCTGATGCTTTTCTCGTGTTTATAAACTATTTTCTTTATGCACAATGTTTATGTGATATTTGCATTTGACTTAAAAGTCCAACATTGCTTGGAGATGCTGGGGATTGAACCCAAGACCTCATATATGCGAATCCTTTAAATCCAAATTAATCGGGGACAAAGTTCAACACTGGAATGCATGGAATGGATTGAACCCAGGATCTCATACATGCAAATCCTTTAAATCCAAATTAATTGGGGATAAAGTTCAACACTGGAATGCATGCACATGCTGTTCAGATGTTTAAGAAACAAGTTGAATGTTCCATATTGCTTGGAGATGTTGGGGATTGAACCCCGGACCTCATACATGCAAAGCATGCGCTCTACCACTGAGCTACATCCATTGTCTTAGCCGATGCTTTTCTCGTGTTTATAAACTATTTTCTTTATGCACAATGTTTATGTGATATTTGCATTTGACTTAAAAGTCCAACATTGCTTGGAGATGCTGGGGATTGAACCCAAGACCTCATATATGCGAATCCTTTAAATCCAAATTAATCGGGGACAAAGTTCAACACTGGAATGCATGGAATGGATTGAACCCAGGATCTCATACATGCAAATCCTTTAAATCCAAATTAATTGGGGATAAAGTTCAACACTGGAATTTATGCACATGCAGTTCAGATGTTTAAGAAACAAGTTGAATGTTCTATACAGCTTGGAGATGATGGGGTTTGAACCCAGGACCTCATATATGCAAAGCTTGCGCTCTACCACTGAGCTACATCCCCTTACAACGTTAGTGTGTTCTGTTGTTTACTTATATTTGCATTTAAATCCAAATTAATTGGGGAAAAAGTTCAACGCTGGAATGCATGCACATGCAGTTCAGATGTTTAAGAAACAAGTTGAATGTTCTATATAGCTTGGAGATGATGGGGTTTGATCCCAGGACCTCATAAATGCGAAGCTTGCGCTCTACCACTGAGCTACATCCCCTTACAGAGATGGCGTTTTCTGTTGTTTACTTATATTTGCATTTAAATCCAAATTAATTGGGGACAAAGTTCAACACTGGAATGTCTGCATATGCTGTTTAGATGTTTAAGAAACAAGTTGAATATTCCATATTGCTTGGAGAGCTGGGGACTGAACCCAAGACCTCACACATGCAAAGCATGCGCTCTACCACTGAGCTACATCCCCTGTATTATCTTTTGTTTTTCTCTTGTTTAAAAACTATTTTTTTCATGCACAATGTTCATTTGATATATGCCTTTGATTTAAAACTCCAACATTGCTTATAGATGCTGGGGATTGAACCCAGGACCTCATACATGCGAATCTTTAAATCCAAATTAATTGGGGATAAAGTTCAACACTGGAATGCATGCACATGCAGTTCAGATGTTTAAGAAACAAGTTCAATGTACAATATTGCTTGGAGATGCTGGGGATTGAATCCAGGACCTCATACATGCGAAGCAAGCGCTCTACCACTGAGCTACATCTCCTTACAGAGATGGTGTTTTTTGTTGTTTACTTATATTTGCATTTAAATCCAAATTAATTGGGGACAAAGTTGAACGCTGGAATGCCTGCATATGCTGTTTAGATGTTTAAGAAACAAGTTGAATATTCCATATTGCTTGGAGAGCTGGGGACTGAACCCAAGACCTCACACATGCAAAGCATGCGCTCTACCACTGAGCTACATCCCCTGTATTATCTTTTGTTTTTCTCTTGTTTAAAAACTATTTTTTTCATGCACAATGTTCATTTGATATATGCCTTTGATTTAAAACTCCAACATTGCTTATAGATGCTGGGGATTGAACCCAGGACCTCATACATGCGAATCTTTAAATCCAAATTAATTGGGGATAAAGTTCAACACTGGAATGCATGCACATGCAGTTCAGATGTTTAAGAAACAAGTTGAATGTACAATATTGCTTGGAGATGCTGGGGATTGAATCCAGGACCTCATACATGCGAAGCAAGCGCTCTACCACTGAGCTACATCCCCTTACAGAGATGGCGTTTTCTGTTGTTTACTTATATTTGCATTTAAATCCAAATTAATTGGGGACAAAGTTCAACACTGGAATGTCTGCATATGCTGTTTAGATGTTTAAGAAACAAATGGAAAGTTCTATATTGCTTGGAGATTCTGGGGATTGAACCCAGGACCTCATTAACTGCAAAACATGCGCTCTACCACTGAGCTACATCCCCTGTCTTAGCTTTTGTTTTTCTCTTGTCTAAAAACTATTTTCTTTATACACAATGTTTCTGTGATATTTGCATTTGACTTAAATGTCCAACATTGCTCACACATGCTGGAGATTGAACCCAGGACCTCATACATACAAAACATGCGCTCTACCAGAGAGCTACATCCCTTCTCTTAGCTTTTGTTTTTCTCTTGTTTAAAAACTATTTTCTTCATGCACAATGTTTCTGTGATATTTGCATTTGACTTAAATGTCCAACATTGCTGGGACATGCTGGGGATTGAACCCAGGACCTCATACATGCGAATCCTTTAAATCCAAATTAGTTGGGGATAAAGTTCAACACTGGAATGCATGCACATGCTGTTCAGATGTTTAAGAAATAAATGGAAAGTTCCATATTGCTTGGAGATGCTGGGGATTGAACCCAGGACCTCATATATACGAATCCTTTAAATTCAAATTAATTGGGGATAAAGTTCAACACTGGAATGCATGCACATGCAGTTCAGATGTTTAAGAAAAAAAAAAGGAAAGTTCCATATTGCTTGGAGATTCTGGGGATTGAACCCAGGACCTCATACATGCAGAGCATGGGCTCTACCACTGAGCTACATCCCATTACAAGAAAGTGTGTTCTGTTGTTTACTTATATTTGCATTTAAATCGAAATTAATTGGGGACAAAGTTCAACGCTGGAATGCATGCATATGCAGTTCAGATGTTTAAGAAACAAATCGAAAGTCCCATATTTCTTGGAGATGCTGGGGATTGAACCCAGGACCTCATACATGCAAAGCATGCGCTCTACCACTGAGCTACATCCCCTGATTTTGCTGCTTTTTTCTCTTTTTTAAAAACTATTTTCTTTATGCACAATGTTTATGTGATATATGCCTTGACTTAAAAGTCCAACATTGCTGGGAGATATTGGGGATTGAACCCAGGACCTCATATATGCGAATCCTTTAAATCCAAATTAATTGGGGATAAGGTTCAACACTGGAATGCATGCACATGCAGTTCAGATGTTTAAGAAACCAGCTGAATGTTCCATATTGTTTGGAGATGCTGGGGATTGAACCCAGGCCCTCTTACATGCAAAACATTCACTCTACCACTGAGCTACATCCCCTGCCCTAGCTTTTGTTTTTCTCTTGTTTAAAAACTATTTTCTTTATGCACAATGTTTATGTGATATATGCATTTGACTTAAAAGTCCAACATTGATGGGAGATGCTGGGGATTGAACCCAGGACCTCATATATGCGAATCCTTTAAATCCAAATTAATTGGGGATAAAGTTCAACACCGGAATGCATGCACAATCAGTTCAGATGTTTAAGAAACAAGTTGAATGTTCCATATTGCTTGGGGATAATGGGGATTGAACCCAGGACCTCTTATATGTGAATCCTTTAAATCCAAATTAATTAGGGACAAAGTTCAACGCTGGAATGCATGCACATGCTGTTCAGATGTTTAAGAAATAAATGGAAAGTTCCATATTGCTTGGAGATGCTGGGGATTGAACCCAGGACCTCATACATGCAAAGCATGCGCTCTACCACTGAGCTACATCCCCTGTCTTAGCTGTTGCTTTTCTCTTGTTTAAAAAATATTTTCTTTATGCACAATGTTTATGTGATATTTGCATTGAACTTAAAAGTCCAACATTGCTTGGATATGCTGGGGATTAAACCTATGACCTCATATATGCGAATCCTTTAAATCCAAATAAATTGGGGATAAAGTTCAACACTGGAATACATAGACATGCAGTTCAGATGTTTAAGAAACAAGTTGAATATTCCATATTGCTTGGAGATGCTGGGGATTGAACCCAGCACCTCACACATGCAAAGCATGCGCTCTACCACTGAGCTACATCCCCTGTGTTATATTTAGTTTTTCTCTTGTTTAAAAACTATTTTTTTATGCAAAATGTTCATTTCATATATGCCTTTGACTTACAACTCCTACATTGCTTATAGATGCTGGGGATTGAACCCAGGACCTCATACATGCGAATCCTTTAAATCCAAATTAATTGGGGATAAAGTTCAACACTGGAATGCATGCACATGCAGTTCAGATGTTTAAGAAACAAGTCCAATGTACAATATTGCTTGGAGATGCTGGGGATTGAATCCAGGACCTCATACATGCGAAGCAAGTGCTCTACCAATGAGCTACATCCCCTTACAGAGATGGCGTTTTCTGTTGTTTACTTATATTTGCATTTAAATCCAAATTAATTGGGGACAAAGTTCAACACTGGAATGCCTGCATATGCTGTTTAGATGTTTAAGAAACAAATGGAAAGTTCCATATTGCTTGGAGATTCTGGGGATTGAACCCAGGACCTCATACATGCAAAGCATGCGCTCTACCACTGAGCTACATCCCATGTCTTAGCTTTTGTTTTTCTCTTGTTTAAAAACTATTTTCTTTATACACAATGTTTCTGTGATATTTGCATTTGACTTAAATGTCCAACATTGCTTATCCATGCCGGAGATTGAACCCAGGACCTCATACATGCAAAACATGCGCTCTACCAGAGAGCTACATCCCCTGTCTTAGCTTTTGTTTTTCTCTTGTTTAAAAACTATTTTCTTTATGCACAATGTTTCTGTGATATTTCCATTTGACTTAAATGTCCAACATTGCTTGGACATGCTGGGGATTGAACCCAGGACCTCATACATGCGAATCCTTTAAATCCAAATTAATTGGGGATAAAGTTCAACACTGGAATGCATGCACATGCTGTTCAGATGTTTAAGAAACAAGTTGAATGTTCCATATTGCTTGGAGATGCTGGGGATTGAACCCAGGACCTCATACATGCAAAGCATGCGCTCTACCACTGAGCTACATCCATTGTCTTAGCTGATGCTTTTCTCGTGTTTATAAACTATTTTCTTTATGCACAATGTTTATGTGATATTTGCATTTGACTTAAAAGTCCAACATTGCTTGGAGATGCTGAGGATTGAACCCAAGACCTCATATATGCGAATCCTTTAAATCCAAATTAATCGGGGACAAAGTTCAACACTGGAATGCATGGAATGGATTGAACCCAGGATCTCATACATGCAAATCCTTTAAATCCAAATTAATTGGGGATAAAGTTCAACACTGGAATGCATGCACATGCTGTTCAGATGTTTAAGAAACAAGTTGAATGTTCCATATTGCTTGGAGATGCTGGGGATTGAACCCCGGACCTCATACATGCAAAGCATGCGCTCTACCACTGAGCTACATCCATTGTCTTAGCCGACGCTTTTCTCGTGTTTATAAACTATTTTCTTTATGCACAATGTTTATGTGATATTTGCATTTGACTTAAAAGTCCAACATTGCTTGGAGATGCTGGGGATTGAACCCAAGACCTCATATATGCGAATCCTTTAAATCCAAATTAATCGGGGACAAAGTTCAACACTGGAATGCATGGAATGGATTGAACCCAGGATCTCATACATGCAAATCCTTTAAATCCAAATTAATTGGGGATAAAGTTCAACACTGGAATTTATGCAAATGCAGTTCAGATGTTTAAGAAACAAGTTGAATGTTCTATACAGCTTGGAGATGATGGGGTTTGAACCCAGGACCTCATATATGCAAAGCTTGCGCTCTACCACTGAGCTACATCCCCTTACAACGTTAGTGTGTTCTGTTGTTTACTTATATTTGCATTTAAATCCAAATTAATTGGGGAAAAAGTTCAACGCTGGAATGCATGCACATGCAGTTCAGATGTTTAAGAAACAAGTTGAATGTTATATATAGCTTGGAGATGATGGGGTTTGATCCCAGGACCTCATATATGCGAAGCTTGCGCTCTACCACTGAGCTACATCCCCTGATTTCACTGTTGTTTTTCTCTTGTTTAAAAACTATTTTCTTTATGCACAATGTTTATGTGATATTTGCATTTGACTTAAAAGTCCAACATTGCTTGGAGATGCTGGGGATTGAACCCAAGACCTCATATATGCGAATCCTTTAAATCCAAATTAATCGGGGACAAAGTTCAACACTGGAATGCATGGAATGGATTGAACCCAGGATCTCATACATGCAAATCCTTTAAATCCAAATTAATTGGGGATAAAGTTCAACACTGGAATTTATGCAAATGCAGTTCAGATGTTTAAGAAACAAGTTGAATGTTCTATACAGCTTGGAGATGATGGGGTTTGAACCCAGGACCTCATATATGCAAAGCTTGCGCTCTACCACTGAGCTACATCCCCTTACAACGTTAGTGTGTTCTGTTGTTTACTTATATTTGCATTTAAATCCAAATTAATTGGGGAAAAAGTTCAACGCTGGAATGCATGCACATGCAGTTCAGATGTTTAAGAAACAAGTTGAATGTTATATATAGCTTGGAGATGATGGGGTTTGATCCCAGGACCTCATATATGCGAAGCTTGCGCTCTACCACTGAGCTACATCCCCTGATTTCACTGTTGTTTTTCTCTTGTTTAAAAACTATTTTCTTTATGCACAATGTTTATGTGATATTTGCATTTGACTTAAAAGTCCAACATTGCTTGGAGATGCTGGGGATTGAACCCAAGACCTCATATATGCGAATCCTTTAAATCCAAATTAATCGGGGACAAAGTTCAACACTGGAATGCATGGAATGGATTGAACCCAGGATCTCATACATGCGAATCCTTTAAATCCAAATTAATTGGGGGAAAAGTTCAACGCTGGAATGCATGCACATGCAGTTCAGATGTTTAAGAAACAAATGGAAAGTCCCATATTGCTTGGAGATGCTGGGGATTGAACCCAGAACCTCATATATGCAAAGCATGCGCTCTACCACTGAGCTACATCCCCTGATTTCACTGTTGTTTTTCTCTTGTTTAAAAACTATTTTCTTTATGCACAATGTTTATGTGATATTTGCATTGGACTTAAAAGTCCAACATTGCTTGGAGATGCTTGGGATTGAACCGAGGACCTCATAAATACGAAACCTTTAAATCCAAATTAATTGCGGATAAAGTTCAACACTGGAATGCATGCACATACAGTTTAGATGTTTAAGAAACAAGTTGAATGTTCCATATTGCTTGGGGATGCTGGGGATTGAACCCAGGACCTCTTATATGCGAATCCTTTAAATCCAAATTAATTAGGGACAAAGTTCAACGCTGGAAGGCATGCACATGCTGTTCAGATGTTTAAGAAATAAATGGAAAGTTCCATATTGCTTGGAGATGCTGGGGATTGAACACAGGACCTCATAAATGCAAAGCATGCACTCTACCACTGAGCTACATCCCCTTACAACGATAGTGTGTTTTGTTGTTTACTTATATTTGCATTTAAATCCAAAATAATTGGGGACAAAGTTCAACGCTGGAATGCATGCACATGCTGTTCAGATGTTTAAGAAATAAATGGAAAGTTCTATATTGCTTGGAGATGCTGGGGATTGAACCCAGGACCTCATACATGCAAAGCATACGCTCTACCACTGAGCTACGTCCCCTGTCTTAGCTTTTGCTTTTATCTTGTTTAAAAACTATTTTCTTTATGCACAATGTTTATGTGATATTTGCATTGGACTTAAAAGTCCAACATTGCTTGGAGATGCTGGGGATTGTACCCAAGATCTCATATATGCGAATCCTTTAAATCCAAATTAATTGGGGATAAGGTTCAACACTGGAATGCATGCACATGCAGTTCAGATGTTTAAGAAACCAGCTGAATGTTCCATATTGTTTGGAGATGCTGGGGATTGAACCCAGGCCATCTTACATGCAAAACATGCACTCTACCAGAGAGCTACATCCCCTGTCTTAGCTTTTGTTTTTCTCTTGTTTAAAAACTATTTTCTTTATGCACAATGTTTCTGTGATATTTGCATTTGACTTAAATGTCCAACCTTGCTTGGACATGCTGGGGATTGAACCCAGGACCTCATATATGCGAATCCTTTAAATCCAAATTAATCGGGGATAAGGTTCAACACTGGAATGCATGCACATGCAGTTCAGATGTTTAAGAAACCAGCTGAATGTTCCATATTGTTTGGAGATGCTGGGGATTGAACCCAGGCCATCTTACATGCAAAACATGCGCTCTACCAGAGAGCTACATCCCCTGTCATAGCTTTTGTTTTTCTCTTGTTTAAAAACTATTTTCTTTATGCACAATGTTTCTGTGATATTTGCATTTGACTTAAATGTCCAACGTTGCTTGGACATGCTGGGGATTGAACCCAGGACCTCATATATGCGAATCCTTTAAATCCAAATTAATCGGGGATAAAGTTCAACACCAGAATGCATGCACATGCAGTTCAGATGTTTAAGAAACAAGTTGAATGTTCCATATTGCTTGGAGATGCTGGGGATTGAACCCAGGACCTCATACATGCAAATTATGCGCTCTACCACTGAGCTACATCCCCTTACAAAGATGCCGTGTTCTGTTGTTTACTTATATTTGCATTTAAATCCAAATTAATTGGGGACAAAGTTCAACACTAGAATGCATGCACATGCTGTTCAGATGTTTAAGAAACAAATGGAAAGTTCCATATTGCTTGGAGATTCTGGGGATTGAACCCAGGACCTCATACATGCAAAATATGCACTCTACCACTGAGCTACATCCCCTTACAACGGAAGTGTGTTCTGTTGTTTACTTATATTTGCATTTAAATCCAAATTAATTGGGGACAAAGTTCAACGCTGGAATGCATGCATATGCAGTTCAGATGTTTAAGAAACAAACCGAAAGTCCCATATTTCTTGGAGATGCTGGGGATTGAACCCAGGACCTCATACATGCAAAGCATGCGCTCTACCACTGAGCTACATCCCCTGATTTCGCTGTTGTTTTTCTCTTGTTTAAAAACTATTTTCTTTATCCACAATGTGTATGTGATATATGCCTTGACTTAAAAGACCAACATTGCTGGGAGATATTGGGGATTGAACCCAGGACCTCATATATGCGAATCCTTTAAATCCAAATTAATTGGGGATAAGGTTCAACACTGGAATGCATGCACATGCAGTTCAGATGTTTAAGAAACCAGCTGAATGTTCCATATTGTTTGGAGATGCTGGGGATTGAACCCAGGCCATCTTACATGCAAAACATGCGCTCTAGCAGAGAGCTACATCCCCTGTCTTAGCTTTTGTTTTTCTCTTGTTTAAAAACTATTTTCTTTATGCACAATGTTTCTGTGATATTTGCATTTGACTTAAATGTCCAACGTTGCTTGGACATGCTGGGGATTGAACCCAGGACCTCATATATGCGAATCCTTTAAATCCAAATTAATCGGGGATAAAGTTCAACACCAGAATGCATGCACATGCAGTTCAGATGTTTAAGAAACAAGTTGAATGTTCCATATTGCTTGGAGATGCTGGGGATTGAACCCAGGACCTCATACATGCAAAGCATACGCTCTACCACTGAGCTACATCCCCTTACAAAGATGCCGTGTTCTGTTGTTTACTTATATTTGCATTTAAATCCAAATTAATTGGGGACAAAGTTCAACACTAGAATGCAAGCACATGCTGTTCAGATGTTTAAGAAACAAATGGAAAGTTCCATATTGCTTGGAGATTCTGGGGATTGAACCCAGGACCTCATACATGCAAAATATGCACTCTACCACTGAGCTACATCCCCTTACAACGGAAGTGTGTTCTGTTGTTTACTTATATTTGCATTTAAATCCAAATTAATTGGGGACAAAGTTCAACGCTGGAATGCATGCATATGCAGTTCAGATGTTTAAGAAACAAACCGAAAGTCCCATATTTCTTGGAGATGCTGGGGATTGAACCCAGGACCTCATACATGCAAAGCATGCGCTCTACCACTGAGCTACATCCCCTGATTTCGCTGTTGTTTTTCTCTTGTTTAAAAACTATTTTCTTTATCCACAATGTGTGTGTGATATATGCCTTGACTTAAAAGACCAACATTGCTGGGAGATATTGGGGATTGAACCCAGGACCTCATATATGCGAATCCTTTAAATCCAAATTAATTGGGGATAAGGTTCAACACTGGAATGCATGCACATGCAGTTCAGATGTTTAAGAAACCAGCTGAATGTTCCATATTGTTTGGAGATGCTGGGGATTGAACCCAGGCCATCTTACATGCAAAACATGCGCTCTACCAGAGAGCTACATCCCCTGTCTTAGCTTTTGTTTTTCTCTTGTTTAAAAACTATTTTCTTTATGCACAATGTTTCTGTGATATTTGCATTTGACTTAAATGTCCAACGTTGCTTGGACATGCTGGGGATTGAACCCAGGACCTCATATATGCGAATCCTTTAAATCCAAATTAATCGGGGATAAAGTTCAACACCAGAATGCATGCACATGCAGTTCAGATGTTTAAGAAACAAGTTGAATGTTCCATATTGCTTGGGGATGCTGGGGATTGAACCCAGGACCTCATATATGCGAATCCTTTAAATCCAAATTAATTGGGGATAAAGTTCAACACTGGAATGCATGCACATACAGTTCAGATGTTTAAGAAACAAGTTGAATGTTCCATGTTGCTTGGAGATGTTCGGGATTGAACCCAGGACCTCATACATGCGAAGCATGCGCTCTACCACTGAGCTACATCCCCTTACAACGATAGTGTGTTCTGTTGTTTACTTATATTTGCATTTAAATCCAAATTAATTGGGGAGAAAGTTCAACACTAGAATGCATGCACATGCTGTTCAGATGTTTAAGAAATAAATGAAAGTTCCATATTGCTTGGAGA
The DNA here is from genome assembly GCA_030578275.1 of Meda fulgida. NCBI lineage: Eukaryota > Metazoa > Chordata > Actinopteri > Cypriniformes > Leuciscidae > Meda > Meda fulgida. Next base: position 19,377,421 of record CM060621.1, on the reverse strand, counting down.
TGCTGGGGATTGAACCCCGGACCTCATACATGCAAAGCATGCGCTCTACCACTGAGCTACATCCCCTGATTTCGCTGTTGTTTTTCTCTTGTTTAAAAACTATTTTCTTTATCCACAATGTGTATGTGATATATGCCTTGACTTAAAAGACCAACATTGCTGGGAGATATTGGGGATTGAACCCAGGACCTCATATATGCGAATCCTTTAAATCCAAATTAATTGGGGATAAGGTTCAACACTGGAATGCATGCACATGCAGTTCAGATGTTTAAGAAACCAGCTGAATGTTCCATATTGTTTGGAGATGCTGGGGATTGAACCCAGGCCATCTTACATGCAAAACATGCGCTCTACCAGAGAGCTACATCCCCTGTCTTAGCTTTTGTTTTTCTCTTGTTTAAAAACTATTTTCTTTATGCACAATGTTTCTGTGATATTTGCATTTGACTTAAATGTCCAACGTTGCTTGGACATGCTGGGGATTGAACCCAGGACCTCATATATGCGAATCCTTTAAATCCAAATTAATCGGGGATAAAGTTCAACACCAGAATGCATGCACATGCAGTTCAGATGTTTAAGAAACAAGTTGAATGTTCCATATTGCTTGGAGATGCTGGGGACTGAACCCAGGACCTCATATATGCGAATCCTTTAAATCCAAATTAATTGGGGATAAAGTTCAACACTGGAATGCATGCACATACAGTTCAGATGTTTAAGAAACAAGTTGATTGTTCCATGTTGCTTGGAGATGCTGGGGATTGAACCCAGGACCTCATACATGCGAAGCATGCGCTCTACCACTGAGCTACATCCCCTGTCTTAGCTGTTGCTTTTCTCTTGTTTAAAAACTTTTTTCTTTATGCACAATGTTTATGTGATATTTGCATTGGACTTAAAAGTCCAACATTGCTTGGAGATGCTGGGGATTGAACCCAGGACCTCATATATGCGAATCCTTTAAATCCAAAATAATTGGGGACAAAGTTCAACACTGGAATGCATGCACATGCAGTTCAGATGTTTAAGAAACCAGCTGAATGTTCCATATTGTTAGGAGATGCTGGGGATTGAACCCAGGCCCTCTTACATGCAAAGCATTCGCTCTACCACTGAGCTACATCCCCTGTCCTAGCTGTTGTTTTTCTCCTGTTTAAAAACTATTTTCTTTATGCACAATGTTTATGTGATATATGCCTTTGACTTAAAAGTCCAACATTGCTGTGAGATGCTGGGGATTGAACCCAGGACCTCATATATGCGAATCCTTTAAATCCAAATTAATTGGGGATAAAGTTCAACACTGGAATGCATGCACATGCAGTTCAGATGTTTAAGAAACTAGCTGAATGTTCCATATTGCTTGGAGATGCTGGGGATTGAACCCAGGACCTCATATATACGAATCCTTTAAATCCAAATTGATTGGGGATAAAGTTCAACACTGGAATGCATGCACATGTAGTTCGGATGTTTAAGAAACAAGCTGAATGTTCCATATTCCTTGGAGATGCTGGGGATTGAACCCAGGACCTCATACATGCGAAGCCTGCGCTCTACCACTGAGCTACATCCCCTTACAAAGACGCTATGTTCTGTTGTTTACTTATATTTGCATTTAAATCCAAATTAATCGGGGACAAAGTTCAACGCTGGAATGCATGCACATGCTGTTCAGATGTTTAAGAAATAAATGGAAAGTTCCATATTGCTTGGAGATGCTGGGGATTTAACCCAGGACCTTATACATGCAAAGCATGCGCTCTACCACTGAGCTACATCCCCTGATTTCACTGTTGTTTTTCTCTTGTTTAAAAACTATTTTCTTTATGCTCAATGTTTATGTGATATTTGCATTGGACTTAAAAGTCCAACATTGCTTGGAGATGCTGGGGATTGAACCCAGGACCTCATATATGCGAATCCTTTAAAACCAAATCAATTGGGGATAAAGTTCAACACTGGAATGCATGCACATGTAGTTCAGATGTTTAAGAAACAAGTTGTCATCCATATTGCTTGGGGATGCTGGGGATTGAACCCAGGACCTCTTATATGCGAATCCTTTAAATCCAAATTAATTAGGGACAAAGTTCAACGCTGGAATGAATGCAAATGCTGTTCAGATGTTTAAGAAATAAATAAAAAGTTCCATATTGCTTGGAGATGCTGGGGATTGAACCCAGGACCTCATACATGCAAAGCATGCGCTCTACCACTGAACTACATCCCCTGTCTTAGATGTTTCTTTTCTCTTGTTTAAAAAATATTTTCTTTATGCACAATGTTTATGTGATATTTGCATTGAACTTAAAAGTCCAGCATTGCTTGGAGATGCTGGGGACTGAACCCATGACCTCATACATGCGAATCCTTTAAATCCAAATAAATTGGGGATAAAGTTCAACACTGGAATACATACACATGCTGTTCAGATGTTTAAGAAACAAGTTGAATATTCCATATTGCTTGGAGATGCTGGGGATTGAACAGAGGACCTCACACATGCAAAGCATACGCTCTACCACTGAGCTATATCCCCTGTGTTATCGTTTGTTTTTCTCTTGTTTAAAAACTATTTTTTTTTATGTACAATGTTCATTTGATAAATGCCTTTGACTTAAAACTCCAACATTGCTTATAGATGCTGGGGATTGAACCCAGGACCTCATATATACGAATCCTTTAAATCCAAATTAATTGGAGATAAAGTTCAACACTGGAATGCATGCACATGCAGTTCAGATGTTTAAGGAACAAGCTGAATGTTCCATATTGTTTGGAGATGCTGGGGATTGATCCCAGGTCCTCTTACATGCAAAACATTCACTCTACCACTGAGCTACTTCCCCTTTCCTAGCTGTTGTTTTTCTCTTGTTTAAAAACTATTTTCTTTATGAACAATGTTTATGTGATATATGCCTTTGACTTAAAAGTCCAACATTGCTGGGATATGCTGTGGATTGAACCCAGGCCCTCTTACATGCAAAGCATTCGCTCTACCACTGAGCTACATCCCCTGTCCTAGCTGTTGTTTTTCTCTTGTTTAAAAACTATTTTCTTTATGCACAATGTTTTTGTGATTTATGCATTTGACTTAAATGTCCAACATTGCTTGGACATGCTGGGGATTGAACCCAGGACCTCATACATGCGAATCCTTTAATTCCAAATTAATTGGGGATAAAGTTCAACACTGGAATGCATGCACATGCTGTTCAGATGTTTAAGAAATAAATAGAAAGTTCCATATTGCTTGGAGATGCTGGGGATTGAACCCTGGACCTTATACATGCGAAACAAGCGCTCTACCACTGAGCTACATCCCCTTACAGAGATGGCATTTTCTGTTGTTTACTTATATTTGGATTTAAATCCAAATTAATTGGGGACAAAGTTCAACACTGGAATGCACGCACATGCTGTTCAGATGTTTAAGAATTAAATGGAAAGTTCCATATTGCTTGGAGATGCTGGGGATTGAACCCAGGACCTCATACATGCAAAGCATGCGCTCTACCACTGAGCTACATCCCCTGTCTTAGCCATTGCTTTTCTCTTGTTTATAAACTATTTTCTTTATGCACAATGTTTACGTGATATTTGCATTTGACTTAAAAGTCCAATATTGCTTGGAGATGCTGGGGATTGAACCCAAGACCTCATATATGCGAATCCTTTAAATCCAAATTAATCGGGGATAAAGTTCAACACCAGAATGCATGGACATGCAGTTCAGATGTTTAAGAAACAAGTTAAATGTTCCATATTGCTTGGAGATGCTGGGGATTGAACCCAGGACCTCATACATGCGATTACAAGCGCTCTACCACTGAGCAACATCCCCTTACAAAGATGGCGTATTCTGTTGTTTACTTATATTTGCATTTAAATCCAAATTAATTGGGGACGAAGTTCAACACTGGAATGCATGGAATGGATTGAACCCAGGACCTCATACATGCGAATCCTTTAAATCCAAATTAATTGGGGATAAAGTTCAACACTGGAATTTATGCACATGCAGTTCAGATGTTTAAGAAACAAGTTGAATGTTCCATATAGCTCGGAGATGTTGGGGATTGAACCCAGGACCTCATACATGCGAAGCATGCGCTCTACCATTTTTTTTTTTTATTTATTTTTTTTTTTTTTTTTTTTAACTAAAAAGCTTACAGCACCTGGTATTCCCAGGCGGTCTCCCATCAAAGTACTAACCAGGCCCGACCCTGCTTAGCTTCCGAGATCAGACGAGATCGGGCGTGACTTTTTATTTCTTTTTTATTTTTTTTTTACTTTTTTTTTATTTATTTTTTTATTGACATTTTTCCAAATACAAAAAGTACATCATAACTTTCATCACTTTCAATACATCATTTTACAATACAAGTACTCAGTACAATATACTAAAGCTTAAAAAGCTGTTAAAAAAAATAATAATTATTAACTAAAATTCAATTTAAAGTAAAAGTAAAACTTAAAAATCCAAATCACTTCCAGGTACATTCCATTGTAAATCTTTTAAAACTTTAGAAATCCTTGGAGTAAAAATTACATAAAAGCTTTGCAACATGTTTTCATAATTAAAATACCAATACAGTCCTTCAATATACCTTTCTGTTTTCTTTTTAAGAACATTCCAAACATCAAGCACCACTTTTTCTTTTTTGGCCACATTTCTTCTTTCCCATACTGCATTTTTTATCAACATTACTAACAGGTTCACAAACTTTTTACTTTGACAATTTCCCTCCCATCCAAACATCACTATCCTCTTCCATTCTATTACCTCTTCATCCCAGTCCTCAATTAATTCTTTTATCATCTTTTTGCATTTTCTGTAAAAGCCCTCCAACTCTTTACAGTATAAAAACAAGTGTAAAATTCCTTCGTCTTCGTCTTTGCATACTTTACAGGTTGCATTCTGTTCCATTCCAATCTTAGTTAAAATACAATCTGTAAAAATTGCTTTGTGCCTTATTAAATACTCGAAACATTCCAGTTTGGTTTCCACAATCTTTCCCCTCATATTTCTCCATATACTTCCTTTTTTCAGATCTTTAAATCTCTGTACCCAAAAATTGTTAGCAACCTGTTCTTTAAAAACACCATCTCTAAAATAACAATAAAACCGTTTCACATTACACTCCTTAAAATTACATAGTTTCCCTTTCAGCCTGACATAAATGTCTTTCTCTTCCTTCCATTCCTCCATGTTTTCTATTCTTTTAATCCATTCCTTCGGTATTGCGTTTTTGATCATTTCGTATTTATTTTCTATTTCTCTTTCGCTGAATTCCTCTTTTGCTTCCTCCATTGCATCCATTATAAATTGTGATGGTAAAAACCCTTCTTTAAATTCATACAAACATCTCTTACCCTTGTTATTCCCACCTCCATCCATTTTTTTAAAAAGATCTCTTTCCCATCTCTTAAAATACTTTTGTTTAAGAACAGGGGTTGATTTAAAATGTTTTCTCTTCCTTTCGGATTATACTCTATTACAGTTAAGAAATCCCCCCAAGCACTTAACATTTCCTTATAGAAGTCAGGTAATCCTTCCGCCATCCAGTTTTTTGTTTTCATCCATAAAATATCCTCCCCTAAATTAAAATTCCCACATTTGTTTAAAAAATATTTCATAACTTTCTTCCATTCTGTTTCATTTTCTTCTTGCAACAATTTTTGGACTATTTTAACTCTTAAGCAGTTTTCCTTTGTTTAATATCCATTAACCCCAACCCACCCTCTTCTAATGGTCCTAATAAGGTGTTGTATGCTATTCTTGAGGGTTTACCCTCCCACAAAAAACAGAGAAAACATTTCTTCAACCTCCCTTCTACCGACAAAGGCATTTTTGTCACATATAAAACGTACCACAACTTTGAAGCCATTAAAACATTCAATACTAAAACCTTCCCTTTCAAATTTAAAGCCCTCATTCTCCAGAAATTTAACCTCCGCTCTATTCCTGTTATCAATTCCTCCCACATTTTATCTCTTACTTGCTTTCCATCCTTTCCCATTAATATCCCTAAAATCCTAATTTCTTCAACTTCCTTAAAATTAAAACATTCTGTTAACACTGACGCTGCCCCAAACCTCATATACACTGTCTTGTCCTCATTAATTTTACTTCCTGATCCTTTGCAAAATTCTTGTACATTCTTCATTACTTGTTTTACACCCTATGTCCCTTTAACTATTATTGTTGTGTCATCCGCATATTGAAAAATTTTCCCTTCTGCTCTGCTTTCCTGTATTTGTATTCCTTTTATTTTCTCTTCTTTTCGTATTGCTAGGCCCAACGGTTCTGCTACAAGCGAGTATAATAAAGCTGAGAGTGGACATCCTTGTCTAATTGATCTAGTTATTTTAAAACATTCCGTTAAAAAAACGTTACATTTTATTTTTGTTAGAGCCCCCTTATATAAAATCTTTATCCATTTCATAAAATTCTCACCAAACCAAAACCTATTTAAAACCCCACACAAATATTCATGCTCCACTCTATCAAAAGCCTTTTCGAAGTCTAAGCTGATCACATAGCCATCATCATTCTTTTCTTTTATGTATTGTATTGTGTCCCTTATACTCATCGTTATGTCTGCTCTGTCTCTTCCTTTTACTGCATATGTTTGATTTGTTTTTATTATTTGTGGCATCACTTCTTTTAACCTATTTGCTAAAATCTTTGCTAATATCTTTAAATCAGTATTTAGCATTGTTATTGGCCTGTAGTTTTTTAAATCAGTTTGTTCACCTTTCCTTTTATATATTAGCTTCATCAGCCCCATTCCCATCCTTTCATTCATCTCTTCCTCTTTAAATATTTCCCTAAAAACCTCCTTTAAAATCTCTATTAAAATGTCCTTAAAACGTATATAAAATTCACTTCCCAAACCATCTATCCCTGGGCTTTTCCTTTTATTTAGTTGATCTATCGCTCTTTCGATCTCCTCATTCTTGATTTCCCCATCACATTCCTTTTTATCCTCTTCACTTAAATTTGTTTCAATATAATTTACCAGTTTCTTTTTTTCCTCTTCTTCCACTCCTCTTGTTTTAAAAAGATCCTCATAAAAAACCTTTATCTCTTCTAGCACTTTTCCATTCCCCTCCACAATCTCTCCACTTCTCCCTTTTATTTCTTTTATTATTCCAACTTGAGCCCTTTTTTTCTCCAAGTCAAAAAAAAACTTTGTGCATTTCTCCCCCTCCACCATATATTTGTTCTTACTTCTTAATCTTGCCCCCTCATATTCTTTTTCTTCTATTTCTTTCAGTTTCTCCTCTATTTCTTTTATCTTTTTTATGTCTTTACGCTCACTATTTAATTCTCTTTCTAGCATCTCCTTTATTTCTTTTTCTTTGTGTCTTTTACTTATTTGTAAGATTCTGCAATACTTTATTGAAAATTTCTTTACTAGATATTTAACATTCTCCCACCACATTCTTTTATCTTCTTCATACATTGCATTGTCCTTCTCTTTCTCTATGATTCCTTTTATCTCTGCAACATAATCATTCATAATCATTCTTTAAAATCTCTGTATTTAGAATCCATGTACCCGGTCCCCTTTGCATATTACTCCAATCTACTTTAAAACGTAAAAACTTATGATCACTAAAACTAGTTTCTTCATAGCTAATTTTTTCAATAAAATTCTCCACATTTCTTGTACATAGCACATAATCAATTCTTGTTTTACATATAAAGTTCCCCACTATTTGCTTCCTTGAATAAATCTTTTTCCCTCCATTTCTTTCCCTCCATACATCTATTAAGTTGTTTTCTCTCATCAATTCAGTTAATTCTTTCCTCCCTGTGTCCGATTTAAAAACCATTCCCTCTGCCATGTCGAGTTTGCTAAAAACTGTGTTAAAATCCCCCACCATTATTATATCCTTTGTAACAACATTTAGTTTTACATTAAATTAGCTCAAATTATATATAGGGAATTTTAATAATTAATCATGAATATGATTAATATATTGCATATTACAGTTAAATTATCGAAGTTGAAAATAGATTGATTGTACACACGAATGATCAATCACAACGAATTATAATTTCTCATTCATATGTCAATGGTCCACTTTCAGATCGATTATATGAGATAACCTTTAATGGAGTTAATTTAGCTATCGAACTGTTTGTCCAGCAAACGGCCGTAAGATTAACTTATCAACTTCTCAACAAAGTTATCCCTTCTTATAAACTCCAAGAAATATCAATTTTCTGGCCGTGAACATTAATTTTCCTGTGTTTATAAAATTAGACTACGCAACATAGTCAATAATGAAAGCTTTGTTGCTAGGATCGAAATCTCATTGACTTTGTAAAATGAGCATTTTAGACAGAAGGCAATCAAGAATATAATGGTTTTAATAGTTGGACTAATAATACATCGAACTACAATTCACACAGAATATATGTATATACACCCGAAACAAACAAAACGAAAAACATTACAAACACGAATTAAAATAGGATGAGAGAGGAAGATAAAAATGAGAGGGAGAGAGAGTTGGGAAGAGAGAGAGAGAGAGAGAGATCCGTAGGATCACAGCTTGGCAAAATTCACCTGGACATTTAAACCTTTAAGAGACAACACGGAAAAACAGTCTTAATGCTCTAAAATCTTGGTAACTCAAATATACTTGCATATAGTTCTCATGTGTCTGAGCCCTGCGGCGTGTGTGAGCTGCTGGTCTTTGTGTGTTCCGTTGGAGCGTCACGTGGTTTGCTGCGGTCTGGAGCGCGCAGTTTCAAAGAAGGCTTAAAGGTCTTTGACGTAAATTACCAAATAAATAATTCAGACTAAGTTCATTTCTGGTGAAATGAACAAAGGAAAAACAAACTTAAACAAAAGAAAAGAAGAGGAAAGATCCCCCAGGGCGGGGATCACGAGTATGATGGTTACATCGGATCGAAGGAGAGGGAAGAGTCCAGTCAAAAGTCGAAGTCGAAGTTCCCTCGAAGAAGGGAGTTCCCCCAAAGATGCAGTTCTTTCTCCCCCCTCCTTACTTCTCACTACTCCTCAAAGATCCCAAAACCAAAACTAAAGATGAGGTGCTTGGTGGTCTTCTTTAAAGACACTTCTGTTTACGCCTCCTCTGGCGTGAATGCACCAATCAGCTGGGAGGAAAGTGTGCGGATAAGTGTTCCTTTGTTCCCTCGAGATCGACTTTGCATGTTTCATGACCATGATGTAAAAATGCGTTCAATTTTACTCCAGAGATGATAAAACATAGTAACATACATTTTACGGTTTGCACCTATATATATATGGTTTGGTCAGATCAAGAGGATTCTAAAGGTGTGAAGAACGACATACAAACATTATAGGAAAACACAGTTACATTAAAAATGCATCTAAAAGCACCTCTGTTCATTTAGAATTATAATACGATCACATCTAACCCCAATGGAACATGGGCAAACATAAAAACATATCGAATATATCATAGTACAAGTCTCTCAATTGAGGAGATTGGAGAAAAAGTCCTTGTGTGTGTGTGTGTGTGTGTACTGTGAACGTGGCTGGGTCATTCGTTGGTGAAGATGTGGTGAACTTTTGCTCACCCCCCTCCCGGGCAATGATATGTGTGTGCGTATTCTTTGAATTGATGAGTTTTAAGTCTGGTTACAATGACCAGTGTGGTTCATCACACAAGGTTGTCTGTGTTTGTGAGGTGTCCTGAAGAGGGGACACCACGGGATCTCCGGCCAGAGAGGCGCTCCTGTTGGGTCACATGTGGTAAGACAGAGGACCCTGTGATTACTTATCAGCGAAAAACGCCGCGGGGGCACTTCTGGCATCGGTCATTTAATTAAGTCCCATCGCCATTTGCTTGTGTGTGAATCAGTAACTTAAAAAAGTCTCATGACATCTCCATTCTTCAGATTGTGAAAGAAACAGGAGTGTTTACTTAATTGGAGACTTAGTTGATTAAAACCACATGATTGCGCTGATCATCTGATTATTGCTACACCTTATATTTCTTTATCACACTCCTTAGACAGTTAAAAAAACCTTTCTTTTCTTTCTCTTCTGTTGGAGCATGCACATTCACTAAAATTAATTCACATCCTCAATAAATTATTTCCACAGCAATGCATTTTCCCATCTTATCTTTGTACACCACTTTGGTTGTATTAAAAACATCTTTTCTTATTAAAAACGCCACCCCTCTTCCAAGCCTACCATCCCCATTATTATATAAAATATCTCCTTCCCATTTCTTTTTGTATTCCTTCATCACACTCTCTTTCCAATTTGTTTCTTGTAAAACAATGACATCTTCTCCTCTACACTTTTCTTTCACTCTTTCAAATTTTCCCATGTCCATCAGTCCCCTTGCATTAAAAGTAACACAACTTAAAACCATTAAAAGAAATAAAAATAAATACTTAAAAACCATTATTCTCCATTTTCTCCCTCCAGGCCCTTTAACACACCACATCTGTTTTCACTTTCATCTTGGACCTTAAACATAGTCTTTTTCCTTGCATTTTCCAGATTCGGTGTTACCTTTAATGATCTCCTTCTTATTTGTCCTCTCTCTTCTCTGTCTTTGTCCATATTGTCCATTGTTATTTCCTCTTCTCTTTCCGTCTCTTTACTTCGATCCTTCCTTCCTTGTCCATCTTTCTCCATGTCATCCTGATTATTTTTAAAACTGTCTGATACTTCCATTGGTGTCCCTTGTGTGTCCGGCTCCTTTGTTTGTTCTTTAACTTTATCATTCTCTTGTTCTCTTTCTCCTTCCTCTCTGTTGTTCACTCCTTCTTCCATTTCTTCTTGTTGTACAATTTCTTCCTCTTTTCCTTCATCGGCTTGTCTTCCATCCCCGTTGTTTCCTTCATGCACCTGTCCGTCCCCCTGATGCTCCCTACCTCCTTCCTCTTCCTCCATCCAACACTCACATTTGTTTAAAATTTCCTGACACTCCGGGCACCTGACTGCATTACAGTCCCTTGCGAAGTGTCCCCTTTCTTCACACTTGTAGCACTTGAAATCTGGGCACTCTTTAAGCAGATGATCCGGGCTCATGCACAGCCGACAGGTCTTTACCTGGTGACTGTGCATCACCCTAAAATACTGCTGCCCTTCTGCTGTTTCCAGCTTTGTGCTGTAGGGCAATGATGCCACCTCTTTAGGGAACCTTACTTTAAGGAACCTCGTTCCATCCTCAATTTCAGTGCCCGGGTAGCATCTCCTTTTAATTTTTGATATGGGATTAACTCCCCATCCCTCCAATTTACCGATAATTTCTCTGTCATCAAGGTAGACGGGCAGGTGCATGAAGGAAACAACATAGTCTCTATTTTGCAGTTTTTTAGTTTCACAATTCACCCCTTTTATATTCAGTCCATCAATCAATTCCTCACATGTTTCCTCATTTTCCATTGTTAGTTCATATTCATGTCCTTGTCTTGGCCTTAACGCCAGCATTTTCCCATTTCCACATTTATCCACCACTGCCTTGATAATATCCACCGCTCTCAGCTCATTAACATTCTCCACATTCACAATCATCGTCGCCTCCTTTAAAAACTTTCTTCCACTGAACTTGTCTCGCACGTCTTGTTTATTCCCTTGTCCTGCTCGTTGTCGATAATCCAGTCTGGTGTCCTTTGCCATGCATTTCTCTCCAGCCATTCCAGTGTCGTTTGCCATTCTTGTTCCTCCAGCCAGTACAGTGTCGTTAGCCATTAATCCGTCCATTTACAAAATAAAATAAAAATAACCACCCTCCAGCCACCACAAAGCTGCTGTTAGGTGGTTTAAACACTATCAAAAAACAAACAAACAAACAAAAAAAAAAACTAAAAGATAACCTCAAAAACAAACACAAAAAGATAACACAAAATGGCGGAGAGCCTTCCTCTCCAACTGCAGCCAACTCACTTCCTGCTTCCACTAGGGGGTGCTCAAGACTTAAAAGTCCAACATTGCTTGGAGATGCTGGGGATTGAACCCAGGACCTCATATATGCGAATCCTTTAAATCCAAATTAATTGGGGATAAAATTCAACAGTGGAATGCATGCACATGCAGTTCAGATGTTTAAGAAACAAGTTGAATGTTCCATATTGCTTGGAGATGCTGGGGATTGAACCCAGGACCTCTTATATGCGAATCCTTTAAATCCAAATTAATTGGGGACAAAGTTCAACACTGGAATCCATGCACATGCTGTTCAGATGTTTAAGAAACAAATGTAAAGTCCCATAGTGCTTGGAGATGCTGGGGATTGAATCCAGGACCTCACACATGCGAAGCATGCACTCTTCCACTGAGCTACATCCCCTGATTTAACTGTTGTTTTTCTCTTGTTTAAAAACTATTTCTTTATGCACAATGTTTATGTGATATTTGCATTGGACTTAAAAGTCCAACATTGCTTGGAGATGCTGGGGATTGAATCCAGGACCTCAGACATGCAAAGCATGCGCTCTACAAAAGAGCTACATCCCCTGATTTATCTGTTGATGTTCTCTTTTTTAAATATTATTTTCTTTATGCTCAATGTTTATGTGATATTTGTATTTGACTTAAAAGTCCAACATTGCTTGGAGATTCTGGGGATTGAACCCAGGACCTCATACATGCAAAACATGCGCTCTACCACAGAGTTACATCCCCTGTCTTAGCTTTTGTTTTTCTCTTGTTAAAAAACTATTTTCTTTTTGCACAATGTTTCTGTGATATTTGCATTTGACTTAAAAGTCCAACATTGCTTGGACATGCTGGGGATTGAACCCAGGACCTCATACATGCGAATCCTTTAAAGGGTCACTCCACCGATTTTGACATGAATGTGTATTGAAAGTGGGTAATATGTGTAGTAGAATAGTAGCAGAAATTTTTAATTTTGTTCCTTCCTGTCCAATAAAATGCCGAAAATGACTTTTTAGTGCTTGTGGATTATAGACAACAATCCCCATAGTGCATTGCAATGCTCAGCTCCACAGGCCACTCCCACTACTCCGAAAGTAGGTCTCCAGGACGCCGCTATCGATATGTGGTGCGAAACTCGGGTGATCAACCACACACACGTCCGTGTCATCCTCCGAATATATAATTTCATACAGGAGAAATTCGCACCGCTGGAATTCGCGGCAGCAGACTGACTCTTCTTCTGTGTCCATTGGCGCACAGTGAGAGCACAGGCACCACCAATCTGTCCCAGCTCGAGGCATTGCGGGCTCCTCGTCCGCGGCAGGCAGATCGGCTGTGGTGGAAGCAGGTTCAGCCGCCTCCTGTTCCTCCATAGCCCTCAGCTGCTCGTCGCTGTACTCAGGCTCATAAAGGTAGCCACGGACATCTGTTTCTGCCATATTAAAATCCCAATCCTCCATAATGTATCCGTCTTCGTTTTCAGAACCTTCGGCGTCCATTTTTTCAAAAAGTTTCGCCACTGGCACTGATCTGTGATAGGTCTGTTAGCGCATTAGGTCCATCCCCCAATGGGCGGGTTGCAAAGGGTGGGAACTAGTGCTTGTAGTCTTTACAGAAATACCCCATTCTTACACTTCCTCCTACAATGACGCAAATTGACGATTTTTGCGTCATTGTAGGCGGAAGTGAAAAAGGTAAATAGTGGATTTCTCTCGTTTCAGGGGGCAATGAAAGATTTTTTCAGGACCATTCAATAGTATTACTGGGTTTCTAACAATGGAAAGCTTAATGCAAATGGGTGGAGTGTCCCTTTAAATCCAAATTAATTGGGGATAAAGTTCAACACTGGAATGCATGCACATGCAGTTCAGATGTTTAAGAAACAAATTGAATGTTCCTTATTGCTTTGAGATGCTGGGGATTGAACCCAAGACCTCATACATGCAAAGCATGCGCTTTACCACTGAGCTACATACCCTTACAATGATAGTGCGTTCTGTTATTTACTTATATTTGCATTTAAATCCAAATTAATTGGGGACAAAGTTCAACGCTGGAATGCATACACATGCAGTTCAGATGTTTAAGAAACAAATGGAAAGTCCCATATTGTTTGGAGATGCTGGGGATTGAACCCAGGACCTCATACATGCAAAGCATGCGCTCTACCACTGAGCTACATCCCCTGGTTTAGCTGTTGTTTTTCTCTTGTTTAAAAACTATTTTCTTTATGCACAATGTTTTTTGTGATATTTGCATTGGACTTAAAAGTCCAACATTTCTTGGAGATGCTGGAGATTGAACCCAGGACCTCATATATGCAAATCCTTTAAAGCCAAATTAACTGGGGATGAAGTTCAACACTGGAATGCATGCACATGCAGTTCAGATGTTAAAGAAACAAGTTGAATGTTCCATATTGCTTGGAGATGCTTGGGATTGAACCCAGGACCTCTTATATGCGAATCCTTTAAATCCAAATTAATTGGGGACAAAGTTCAACAATGGAATGCATGCACATGCTGTTCAGATGTTTAAGAAACAAATGGAAAGTTCCATATTGCTTGGAGATTCTGAGGTATTGAACCCAGGACCTCATACATGCAAAGCAAGCGCTCTACCACTGAGCTACATCCCCTTAGAAAGATGGTGTGTTCTGTTGTTTACTTATATTTGCATTTAAATCCAAATTAATTGGGGAGAAAGTTCAACACTGGAATGCATGGAATGGATTGAACCCAGGACCTCATATATGCAAATCCTTTAAATCCAAATTAATTGGGGATAAAGTTCAACACTGGAATTTATGCACATGCAGTTCAGATGTTTAAGACACAAGTTGAATGTTCCATATAGCTTGGAGATGTTGGGGATTGAACCCAGGACCTCATACATGCGAAGCATGCGCTCTACCACTGAGCTACATCCCCTTACAACGATAGCGTGTTCTGTTGTTTACTTATATTTGCATTTAAATCCAAATTAATTGGGGACAAAGTTCAACGCTGGAATGCATGCACATATAGTTCAGATGTTTAAGAAACAAGTTGAATGTTCCATATTGCTTGGGGATGCTGGGGATTGAACCCAGGACCTCTTATATGCGAATCCTTTAAATCCAAATTAATTAGGGACAAAGTTCAACGCTGGAATGCATGCACATGCTGTTCAGATGTTTAAGAAATAAATAGAAAGTTCCATATTGCTTGGAGATGCTGGGGATTGAACCCAGGACCTCATACATGCAAAGCATGCGCTCTACCACTGAGCTACATCCCCTGTCTTAGGTGTTGCTTTTCTCTTGTTTAAAAAATATTTTCTTTATGCACAATGTTTATGTGATATTTGCATTGAACTTAAAAGTCCAACATTGCTTGGAGATGCTGGGGATTGAACCCATGACCTCATACATGCGAATCCTTTAAATCCAAATAAATTGGGGATAAAGTTCAACACTGGAATATATACACATGCAGTTCAGATGTTTAAGAAATAAGTTGAATATTCCATATTGCTTGGAGATGCTGGGGATTGAACCCAGGACCTCTTATATGCGAATCCTTTAAATCCAAATTAATTAGGGACAAAGTTCAACACTGGAATGCATGCACATGCTGTTCAGATGTTTAAGAAACAAGTTGAATGTTCCATATTGCTTGGAGATGCGGTGGATTGAACCCAGGACCTCATACATGCGAAGCATGCTCTCTACCACTGAGCCACATCCCCTTACAACGATAGTGTGTTCTGTTGTTTACTTATATTTGAGTTTAAATCCAAATTAATTGGGGACAAAGTTCAACACTGGAATGCATGCACATGCAGTTCAGATGTTTAAGAAACCAGCTGAATGTTCCATATTGTTTGGAGATGCTGGGAATTGAACCCAGGCCCTCTTACATGCAAAGCATTCGCTCTACCACTGAGCTACATCCCCTGTCTTAGCTGTTGTTTTTCTCTTTTTTTAAAAACTATTTTCTTTATGCACAATGTTTATGTGATATATACCTTTGACTTAAAAGTCCAACATTGCTGGGAGATGCTGGGGATTAAACCCAGGACCTCATATATGCGAATCCTTTAAATCCAAATTAATTGGGGATAAAGTTCAACACTGGAATGCATGCACATGCAGTTCAGATGTTTAAGAAACAAGCTGAATGTTCCATATTGCTTGGAGATGCTGGGGATTGAACCCAGGACCTCATATATACGAATCCTTTAAATCCAAATTAATTGTGGATAAAGTTCAACACTGGAATGCATGCACATGCAGTTCAGATGTTTAAGAAACCAGCTGAATGTTCCATATTGTTTGGATATGCTGGGGACTGAACCCAGGACCTCATACATGCAAAGCATGCGCTCTACCACTGAGCTACATCCCCTGTCTTAGGTGTTGCTTTTCTCTTGTTTAAAAACTATTTTCTTTATGCACAATGTTTATGTGATATTTGCATTGGACTTAAAAGTCCAACATTACTTGGAGATGCTGGAGATTGTACCCAAGACCTCATATATGCGAATGCTTTAAATCCAAATTAATTGGGGATAAAGTTCAACACTGGAATGCATGCACATACAGTTCAGATGTTTAAGAAACAAGTTCAATGTTCCATATTGCTTGGAGATGCTGGGGATTGAACCCAGGACTTCATACATGCGAAGCATGCGCTCTACCACTGAGCTACATCCCCTTACAACGATACTGTGTTTTGTTGTTTACTTATATTTGCATTTAAATCCAAATTAATTGGGGAGAAAGTTCAACACTGGAGTGCATGCAAATGCAGTTCAGATGTTTAAGAAACCAGCTAAATGTTCCATATTGTTTGGAGATGCTGGGGATTGAACCCAGGCCCTCTTACATGCAAAGCATTAGCTCTACCACTGAGCTACATCCCCTGTCCTAGCTGTTGTTTTTCTCCTGTTTAAAAACTATTTTCTTTATGCACAATGTTTATGTGATATATGCCTTTGACTTAAAAGTCCAACATTGCTGGGAGATGCTGGGGATTGAACCCAGGACCGCATATATGCGAATCCTTTAAATCCAAATTAATTGGGGATAAAGTTCCACACTGGAATGCATGCACATGCAGTTCAGATGTTTAAGAAACAAGCTGAATGTTCCATATTGCTTGGAGATGCTGGGGATTGAACCCAGGACCTCATATATACAAATCCTTTAAATCCAAATTAATTGTGGATAAAGTTCAACACTGGAATGCATGCACATGCAGTTCAGATGTTTAAGAAACCAGCTGAATGTTCCATATTGTTTGGAGATGCTGGGGATTGAACCCAGGACCTCATACATGCGAAGCATGCGCTCTACCACTGAGCTACATCCCCTTACAACGATAGTGTGTTTTGTTGTTTACTTATATTTGCACTTAAATCCAAATTAATTGGGGATAAAGTTCACCACTGGAATCCATGCACATGCAGTTCAGATGTTTAAGAAACCAGCTGAATGTTCCATATTGTTTGGAGATGCTGGGGATTGAACCCAGAACCTCATACATGCAAAGCATGCGCTCTACCACTGAGCTACATCCCCTGTCTTAGGTGTTGCTTTTCTCTTGTTTAAAAACTATTTTCTTTATGCACAATGTTTATGTGATATTTGCATTTGACTTAAAAGTCCAACATTGCTTGGAGATGCAGGGGATTGTACCCAAGACCTCATATATGTGAATCCTTTAAATCCAAATTAATTGGGGATAAAGTTCAACACCGGAATCCATGCACATGCTGTTCAGATGTTTAAGAAATAAATGGAAAGTTCCATATTGCTTGGAGATTCTGGGGATTGAACCCAGGACCTCATACATGCAAAACATGCGCTCTACCACTGAGCTACATCCCCTGTCTTAGCTTTTGTTTTTCTCTTGTTTAAAAACTATTTTCTTTATACACAATGTTTCTGTGATATTTGCATTTGACTTAAAAGTCCAACATTGCTTGGAGATGCTGGGGATTGTACCCAAGACCTCATATATGCGAATCCTTTAAATCCAAATTAATTGGGGATAAAGTTCACCACCGGAATCCATGCACATGCTGTTCAGATGTTTAAGAAATAAATGGAAAGTTCCATATTGCTTGGAGATTCTGGGGATTGAACCCAGGACCTCATACATGCAAAACATGCGCTCTACCACTGAGCTACATCCCCTGTCTTAGCTTTTGTTTTTCTCTTGTTTAAAAACTATTTTCTTTATACACAATGTTTCTGTGATATTTGGATTTGACTTAAATGTCCAACATTGCTTAGACATGCTGGAGACTGAACCCAGGACCTCATACATGCATAAACATGCGCTCTACCAGAGAGCTACATCCCCTGTCTTAGCTTTTGTTTTTCTCTTGTTTAAAAACTATTTTCTTTATGCACAATGTTTCTGTGATATTTGCATTTGACTTAAATGTCCAACGTTGCTTGGACATGCTGGGGATTGAACCCAGGACCTCATACATGCGAATCCTTTAAATCCAAATTAATTGGGGATAAAGTTCAACACTGGAATGCATGCACATACAGTGGATGCATGCAAGGATTGAACCCAGGACCTCATACATGCGAAGCATGCGCTCTACCACTGAGCTACATCCCCTTACAACGATAGTGTGTTTTGTTGTTTACTTATATTTGCATTTAAATCCAAATTAATTGGGGATAAAGTTCAACGCTAGAATGCATGCACATGCTGTTCAGATGTTTAAGAAATAAATGAAAGTTCCATATTGCTTGGAGATGCTGGGGATTGAACCCAGGACCTCATACATGCAAAGCATGCGCTCTACCACTGAGCTACATCCCCTTACAACGATAGTGTGTTCTGTTGTTTACTTATATTTGCATTTAAATCCAAATTAATTGGGGACAAAGTTCAACACTGGAATGCATGCACATGCAGTTCAGATGTTTAAGAAACCAGCTGAATGTTCCATATTGTTTGGAGATGCTGGGGATTGAACCCAGGCCCTCTTACATGCAAAGCATTCGCTCCAACACTGAGCTACATCCCCTGTCCTAGCTGTTGTTTTTCTCCTGTTTAAAAACTATTTTCTTTATGCACAATGTTTATGTGATATATGCCTTTGACTTAATAGTCCAACATTGCTGGGAGATGCTGGGGATTGAACCCAGGACCTCATATATGCGAATCCTTTAAATCCAAATTAATTGGGGATAAAGTTCAACACTGGAATGCATGCACATGCAGTTCAGATGTTTAAGAAACCAGCTGAATGTTCCATATTGTTTGGAGATGCTGGGGATTGAATCCAGGACCTCATACATGCAAAGCATGCGCTCTACCACTGAGCTACATCCCCTGTCTTAGGTGTTGCTTTTCTCTTGTTTAAAAACTATTTTCTTTATGCACAATGTTTATGTGATATTTGCATTGGACTTAAAAGTCCAACATTGCTTGGAGATGCTTGGGATTGTACCCAAGACCTCATATATGCGAATCCTTTAAATCCAAATTAATTGGGGATAAAGTTCACCACCGGAATCCATGCACATGCTGTTCAGATGTTTAAGAAATAGATGGAAAGTTCCATATTGCTTGGAGATTCTGGGGATTGAACCCAGGACCTCATACATGCAAAACATGCGCTCTACCACTGAGCTACATCCCCTGTCTTAGCTTTTGTTTTTCTCTTGTTTAAAAACTATTTTCTTTATACACAATGTTTATGTGATATTTGCATTTGACTTAAAAGTCCAACATTGCTTGGAGATGCTGGGGATTGTACCCAAGACCTCATATATGCGAATCCTTTAAATCCAAATTAATTGGGGATAAAGTTCACCACCGGAATCCATGCACATGCTCTTCAGATGTTTAAGAAATAAATGGAAAGTTCCATATTGCTTGGACATTCTGGGGATTGAACCCAGGACCTCATACATGCAAAACATGCGCTCTACCACTGAGCTACATCCCCTGTCTTAGCTTTTGTTTTTCTCTTGTTTAAAAACTATTTTCTTTATACACAATGTTTCTGTGATATTTGCATTTGACTTAAATGTCCAACATTGCTTAGACATGCTGGAGATTGAACCCAGGACCTCATACATGCATAAACATGCGCTCTACCAGAGAGCTACATCCCCTGTCTTAGCTTTTGTTTTTCTCTTGTTTAAAAACTATTTTCTTTATGCACAATGTTTCTGTGATATTTGCATTTGACTTAAATGTCCAACGTTGCTTGGACATGCTGGGGATTGAACCCAAGACCTCATACATGCAAAGCATGCGCTCTACCACTGCGCTAAATCCCCTGTCTTAGCTGTTGCTTTTCTCTTGTTTAAAAACTTTTTTCTTTATGCACAATGTTTATGTGATATTTGCATTGGACTTAAAAGTCCAACATTGCTAGGAGATGCTGGGGATTGAACCCAGGACCTCATATATGCGAATCCTTTAAATCCAAATTAATTGGGGATAAAGTTCAACACTGGAATGCATGCACATACAGTTCAGATGTTTAAGAAACAAGTTGAATGTTCCATATTGCTTGGAGATGCTGGGGATTAAACCCAGGACCTCATACATGCGAAGCATGCGCTCTACCACTGAGCTACATCCCCTTACAACGATAGTGTGTTTTGTTGTTTACTTATATTTGCACTTAAATCCAAATTAATTGGGGAGAAAGTTCAACGCTAGAATGCATGCACATGCTGTTCAGATGTTTAAGAAATAAATGAAAGTTCCATATTGCTTGGAGATGCTGGGGATTGAACCCAGGACCTCATACATGCAAAGCATGCGCTCTACCACTGAGCTACATCCCCTGTCTTAGCTGTTGCTTTTCTCTTGTTTAAAAACTTTTTTCTTTATGCACAATGTTTATGTGATATTTGCATTGGACTTAAAAGTCCAACATTGCTTGGAGATGCTGGGGATTGAACCCAGGACCTCATATATAGGAATCCTTTAATTCCAAATTAATCGGGGATAAAGTTCAACACTGGAATGCATGCACATGCTGTTCAGATGTTTAAGAAACAAATAGAAAGTCCCATATTTCTTGGAGATGCTGGGGATTGAACCCAGGACCTCATACATGCAGAGCATGCGCTCTACCACTGAGCTACATCCCCTTACAACGATAGTGTGTTCTGTTGTTTCCTTATATTTGCATTTAAATCCAAATTAATTGGGGACAAAGTTCAACACTGGAATGCATGCACATGCAGTTCAGATGTTTAAGAAACCAGCTGAATGTTCCATATTGTTTGGAGATGCTGGGGATTGAACCCAGGCCCTCTTACATGCAAAGCATTCGCTCTACCACTGAGCTACATCCCCTGTCCTAGCTGTTGTTTTTCTCCTATTTAAAAACTATTTTCTTTATGCACAATGTTTATGTGATATATGCATTGGACTTAAAAGTCCAACATTGCTTGGAGATGCAGGGGATTGTACCCAAGACCTCATATATGCGAATCCTTTAAATCCAAATTAATTGGGGATAAAGTTCAACACCGGAATCCATGCACATGCTGTTCAGATGTTTAAGAAATAAATGGAAAGTTCCATATTGCTTGGAGATTCTGGGGATTGAACCCAGGACCTCATACATGCAAAACATGCGCTCTACCACTGAGCTACATCCCCTGTCTTAGCTTTTGTTTTTCTCTTGTTTAAAAACTATTTTCTTTATACACAATGTTTCTGTGATATTTGCATTTGACTTAAAAGTCCAACATTGCTTGGAGATGCTGGGGATTGTACCCAAGACCTCATATATGCGAATCCTTTAAATCCAAATTAATTGGGGATAAAGTTCACCACCGGAATCCATGCACATGCTGTTCAGATGTTTAAGAAATAAATGGAAAGTTCCATATTGCTTGGAGATTCTGGGGATTGAACCCAGGACCTCATACATGCAAAACATGCGCTCTACCACTGAGCTACATCCCCTGTCTTAGCTTTTGTTTTTCTCTTGTTTAAAAACTATTTTCTTTATACACAATGTTTCTGTGATATTTGGATTTGACTTAAATGTCCAACATTGCTTAGACATGCTGGAGACTGAACCCAGGACCTCATACATGCATAAACATGCGCTCTACCAGAGAGCTACATCCCCTGTCTTAGCTTTTGTTTTTCTCTTGTTTAAAAACTATTTTCTTTATGCACAATGTTTCTGTGATATTTGCATTTGACTTAAATGTCCAACGTTGCTTGGACATGCTGGGGATTGAACCCAGGACCTCATACATGCGAATCCTTTAAATCCAAATTAATTGGGGAAAAAGTTCAACACTGGAATGCATGCACATACAGTGGATGCATGCAAGGATTGAACCCAGGACCTCATACATGCGAAGCATGCGCTCTACCACTGAGCTACATCCCCTTACAACGATAGTGTGTTTTGTTGTTTACTTATATTTGCATTTAAATCCAAATTAATTGGGGATAAAGTTCAACGCTAGAATGCATGCACATGCTGTTCAGATGTTTAAGAAATAAATGAAAGTTCCATATTGCTTGGAGATGCTGGGGATTGAACCCAGGACCTCATACATGCAAAGCATGCGCTCTACCACTGAGCTACATCCCCTTACAACGATAGTGTGTTCTGTTGTTTACTTATATTTGCATTTAAATCCAAATTAATTGGGGACAAAGTTCAACACTGGAATGCATGCACATGCAGTTCAGATGTTTAAGAAACCAGCTGAATGTTCCATATTGTTTGGAGATGCTGGGGATTGAACCCAGGCCCTCTTACATGCAAAGCATTCGCTCTAACACTGAGCTACATCCCCTGTCCTAGCTGTTGTTTTTCTCCTGTTTAAAAACTATTTTCTTTATGCACAATGTTTATGTGATATATGCCTTTGACTTAATAGTCCAACATTGCTGGGAGATGCTGGGGATTGAACCCAGGACCTCATATATGCGAATCCTTTAAATCCAAATTAATTGGGGATAAAGTTCAACACTGGAATGCATGCACATGCAGTTCAGATGTTTAAGAAACCAGCTGAATGTTCCATATTGTTTGGAGATGCTGGGGATTGAATCCAGGACCTCATACATGCAAAGCATGCGCTCTACCACTGAGCTACATCCCCTGTCTTAGGTGTTGCTTTTCTCTTGTTTAAAAACTATTTTCTTTATGCACAATGTTTATGTGATATTTGCATTGGACTTACCGAATCCTTTAAATCCAAATTAATTGTGGATAAAGTTCAACACTGGAATGCATGCACATGCAATTCAGATGTTTAAGAAACCAGCTGAATGTTCCATATTGTTTGGAGATGCTGGGGATTGACCCCAGGAGCTCATACATGCAAAGCATGCGCTCTACCTCTGAGCTACATCCCCTGTGTTAGGTGTGGCTTTTCTCTTGTTTAAAAACTATTTTCTTTATGCACAATGTTTATGTGATATTTGCATTGGACTTAAAAGTCCAACATTGCTTGGAGATGCTGGGGATTGTACCCAAGACCTCATATATGCGAATCCTTTAAATCCAAATTAATTGGGGATAAAGTTCAACACCGGAATCCATGCACATGCTGTTCAGATGTTTAAGAAATAAATGGAAAGTTCCATATTGCTTGGAGATTCTGGGGATTGAACCCAGGACCTCATACATGCAAAACATGCGCTCTACCACTGAGCTACATCCCCTGATTTCGCTGTTGTTTTTCTCTTGTTTAAAAACTATTTTCTTTATGCACAATGTTTATGTGATATATGCCTTGACTTAAAAGTCCAACATAGCTGGGAGATATTGGGGATTGAACCCAGGACCTCATATATGCGAATCCTTTAAATCCAAATTAATTGGGGATAAGGTTCAACACTGGAATGCATGCACATGCAGTTCAGATGTTTAAGAAACCAGCTGAATGTTCCATATTGTTTGGAGATGCTGGGGATTGAACCCAGGACCTCATACATGCAAAGCATGCGCTCTACCACTGAGCTACATCCCCTGTCTTAGGTGTTGCTTTTCTCTTGTTTAAAAACTATTTTCTTTATGCACAATGTTTATGTGATATTTGCATTGGACTTAAAAGTCCAACATTGCTTGGAGATGCTGGGAATTGTACCCAAGACCTCATATATGCGAATCCTTTAAATCCAAATTAATTGGGGATAAAGTTCACCACCGTAATCCATGCACATGCTGTTCAGATGTTTAAGAAATAAATGGAAAGTTCCATATTGCTTGGAGATTCTGGGGATTGAACCCAGGACCTCATACATGCAAAACATGCGCTCTACCACTGAGCTACATCCCCTGTCTTAGCTTTTGTTTTTCTCTTGTTTAAAAACTATTTTCTTTATACACAATGTTTCTGTGATATTTGCATTTGACTTAAATGTCCAACATTGCTTGGATATGCTGGAGATTGAACCCAGGACCTCATACATGCATAAACATGCGCTCTACCAGAGAGCTACATCCCCTGTCTTAGCTTTTGTTTTTCTCTTGTTTAAAAACTATTTTCTTTATGCACAATGTTTCTGTGATATTTGCATTTGACTTAAATGTCCAACGTTGCTTGGACATGCTGGGGATTGAACCCAGGACCTCATATATGCGAATCCTTTAAATCCAAATTAATCGGGGATAAAGTTCAACACCAGAATGCATGCACATGCAGTTCAGATGTTTAAGAAACAAGTTGAATGTTCCATATTGCTTGGAGATGCTGGGGATTGAACCCAGGACCTCATACATGCAAAGCATGCGCTCTACCACTGAGCTACATCCCCTTACAAAAATGCCGTGTTCTGTTGTTTACTTATATTTGCATTTAAATCCAAATTAATTGGGGACAAAGTTCAACACTAGAATGCATGCACATGCTGTTCAGATGTTTAAGAAACAAATGGAAAGTTCCATATTGCTTGGAGATTCTGGGGATTGAACCCAGGACCTCATACATGCAAAATATGCACTCTACCACTAAGCTACATCCCCTTACAACGAAAGTGTGTTCTGTTGTTTACTTATATTTGCATTTAAATCCAAATTAATTGGGGACAAAGTTCAACGCTGGAATGCATGCATATGCAGTTCAGATGTGTAAGAAACAAACCGAAAGTCCCATATTTCTTGGAGATGCTGGGGATTGAACCCAGGACCTCATACATGCAAAGCATGCGCTCTACCACTGAGCTACATCCCCTGAGTTCGCTGTTGTTTTTCTCTTGTTTAAAAACTATTTTCTTTATCCACAATGTGTATGTGATATATGCCTTGACTTAAAAGTCCAACATTGCTGGGAGATATTGGGGATTGAACCCAGGACCTCATATATGCGAATCCTTTAAATCCAAATTAATTGGGGATAAGGTTCAACACTGGAATGCATGCACATTCAGTTCAGATGTTTAAGAAACCAGCTGAATGTTCCATATTGTTTGGAGATGCTGGGGATTGAACCCAGGCCATCTTACATGCAAAACATTCGCTCTACCACTGAGCTACATCCCCTGCCCTAGCTGTTGTTTTTCTCTTGTTTAAAAACTATTTTCTTTATGCACAATGTTTATGTGATATATGCCTTTGACTTAAAAGTCCAACATTGCTGGGAGATGCTGGGGATTGAACCCAGGACCTCATATATGCGAATCCTTTAAATCCAAATTAATTGGGGATAAAGTTCAACACTGGAATGCATGCACATACAGTTCAGATGTTTAAGAAGCAAGTTGAATGTTCCATGTTGCTTGGAGATGCTGGGGATTGAACCCAGGACCTCATAAATGCGAAGCATGCGCTCTACCACTGAGCTACATCCCCTTACAACGATAGTGTGTTTTGTTGTTTACTTATATTTGCATTTAAATCCAAATTAATTGGGGAGAAAGTTCAACGCTAGAATGCATGCACATGCTGTTCAGATGTTTAAGAAATAAATGAAAGTTCCATATTGCTTGGAGATGCTGGGGATTGAACCCAGGACCTCATACATGCAAAGCATGCGCTCTACCACTGAGCTACATCCCCTGTCTTAGCTGTTGCTTTTCTCTTGTTTAAAAACTTTTTTCTTTATGCAGAATGTTTATGTGATATTTGCATTGCACTTAAAAGTCCAATATTGCTTGGAGATGCTGGGGATTGAACCCAGGACCTCATATATGCGAATCCTTTAAATCCAAATTAATTGGGGATAAAGTTCAACACTGGAATGCATGCACATACAGTTCAGATGTTTAAGAAACAAGTTGAATGTTCCATTTTGCTTGGAGATGCTGGGAATTGAACCCAGGACCTCATACATGCGAAGCATGCGCTCTACCACTGAGCTACATCCCCTTACAACAATAGTGTGTTTTGTTGTTTACTTATGTTTGCATTTAAATCCAAATTAATTGGGGAGAAAGTTCAACGCTAGAATGCATGCACATGCTGTTCAGATGTTTAAGAAATAAATGAAAGTTCCATATTGCTTGGAGATGCTGGGGATTAAACCCAGGACCTCATACATGCAAAGCATGCGCTCTACCACTGAGCTACATCCCCTGTCTTAGCTGTTGCTTTTCTCTTGTTTAAAAACTTTTTTCTTTATGCACAATGTTTATGTGATATTTGCATTGGACTTAAAAGTCCAACATTGCTTGGAGATGCTGGGGATTGAACCCAGGACCTCATACATGCGAAGCATGCGCTCTACCACTGAGCTACATCCCCTGTCTTAGCTGTTGCTTTTCTCTTGTTTAAAAACTTTTTTCTTTATGCACAATGTTTATGTGATATATGCCTTTGACTTAAAAGTCCAACATTGCTGGGAGATGCTGGGGATTGAACCCAGGACCTCATATATGCGAATCCTTTAATTCCAAATTAATCAGGGATAAAGTTCAACACTGGAATGCATGCACATGCTGTTCAGATGTTTAAGAAACAAATCGAAAGTCCCATATTTCTTGGAGATGCTGGGGATTGAACCCAGGAGCTCATACATGCAAAGCATGCGCTCTACCACTGAGCTACATCCCCTTAGAACAAAAGTGTGTTCTTTTGTTTACTTATATTTGCATTTAAATCCAAAATAATTGGGGACAAAGTTCAACACTGGAATGCATGCACATACAGTTCAGATGTTTAAGAAACCAGCTGAATGTTCCATATTGTTAGGAGATGCTGGGGATTGAACCCAGGCCCTCTTACATGCAAAGCATTCGCTCTACCACTGAGCTACATCCCCTGTCCTAGCTGTTGTTTTTCTCTTGTTTAAAAACTATTTTCTTTATGCACAATGTTTATGTGATATATGCCTTTGACTTAAAAGTCCAACATTGCTGGGAGATGCTGGGGATTGAACCCAGGACCTCATATATGCGAATCCTTTAAATCCAAATTAATTGGGGATAAAGTTCAACACTGGAATGCATGCACATGCAGTTCAGATGTTTAAGAAACAAGCTGAATGTTCCATATTGCTTGGAGATGCTGGGGATTGAACCCAGGACCTCATATATACGAATCCTTTAAATCCAAATTAATTGTGGATAAAGTTCAACACTGGAATGCATGCACATGCAGTTCAGATGTTTAAGAAACCAGCTGAATGTTCCATATTGTTTGGAGATGCTGGGGATTGAACCCAGGACCTCATACATGCAAAGCATGCGCTCTACCACTGAGCTACATCCCCTGTCTTAGGTGTTGCTTTTCTCTTGTTTAAAAACTATTTTCTTTATGCACAATGTTTATGTGATATTTGCATTGGACTTAAAAGTCCAACATTGCTTGGAGATGCTGGGGATTGTACCCAAGACCTCATATATGCGAATCCTTTAAATCCAAATTAATTGGGGATAAAGTTCACCACCGGAATCCATGCACATGCTGTTCAGATGTTTAAGAAATAAATGGAAAGTTCCATTTTGCTTGGAGATTCTGGGGATTGAACCCAGGACCTCATACATGCAAAACATGCGCTCTACCACTGAGCTACATCCCCTGTCTTAGCTTTTGTTTTTCTCTTGTTTAAAAACTATTTTCTTTATACACAATGTTTCTGTGATATTTGCATTTGACTTAAATGTCCAACATTGCTTGGATATGCTGGAGATTGAACCCAGGACCTCATACATGCATAAACATGCGCTCTACCAGAGAGCTACATCCCCTGTCTTAGCTTTTGTTTTTCTCTTGTTTAAAAACTATTTTCTTTATGCACAATGTTTCTGTGATATTTGCATTTGACTTAAATGTCCAACGTTGCTTGGACATGCTGGGGATTGAACCCAGGACCTCATATATGCGAATCCTTTAAATCCAAATTAATCAGCGATAAAGTTCAACACCAGAATGCATGCACATGCAGTTCAGATGTTTAAGAAACAAGTTGAATGTTCCATATTGCTTGGAGATGCTGGGGATTGAACCCAGGACCTCATACATGCAAAGCATGCGCTCTACCACTGAGCTACATCCCCTGTCTTAGCTTTTGTTTTTCTCTTGTTTAAAAACTATTTTCTTTATACACAATGTTTCTGTGATATTTGCATTTGACTTAAATGTCCAACATTGCTTGGATATGCTGGAGATTGAACCCAGGACCTCATACATGCATAAACATGCGCTCTACCAGAGAGCTACATCCCCTGTCTTAGCTTTTGTTTTTCTCTTGTTTAAAAACTATTTTCTTTATGCACAATGTTTCTGTGATATTTGCATTTGACTTAAATGTCCAACGTTGCTTGGACATGCTGGGGATTGAACCCAGGACCTCATATATGCGAATCCTTTAAATCCAAATTAATCAGCGATAAAGTTCAACACCAGAATGCATGCACATGCAGTTCAGATGTTTAAGAAACAAGTTGAATGTTCCATATTGCTTGGAGATGCTGGGGATTGAACCCAGGACCTCATACATGCAAAGCATGCGCTCTACCACTGAGCTACATCCCCTTACAAAGACGCCGTGTTCTGTTGTTTACTTATATTTGCATTTAAATCCAAATTAATTGGGGACAAAGTTCAACACTAGAATGCATGCACATGCTGTTCAGATGTTTAAGAAACAAATGGAAAGTTCCATATTGCTTGGAGATTCTGGGGATTGAACCCAGGACCTCATACATTCAAAATATGCACTCTACCACTGAGCTACATCCCCTTACAACGAAAGTGTGTTCTGTTGTTTACTTATATTTGCATTTAAATCCAAATTAATTGGGGACAAAGTTCAACGCTGGAATGCATGCATATGCAGTTCAGATGTGTAAGAAACAAACCGAAAGTCCCATATTTCTTGGAGATGCTGGGGATTGAACCCAGGACCTCATACATGCAAAGCATGCGCTCTACCACTGAGCTACATCCCCTGAGTTCGCTGTTGTTTTTCTCTTGTTTAAAAACTATTTTCTTTATCCACAATGTGTATGTGATATATGCCTTGACTTAAAAGTCCAACATTGCTGGGAGATATTGGGGATTGAACCCAGGACCTCATATATGCGAATCCTTTAAATCCAAATTAATTGGGGATAAGGTTCAACACTGGAATGCATGCACATTCAGTTCAGATGTTTAAGAAACCAGCTGAATGTTCCATATTGTTTGGAGATGCTGGGGATTGAACCCAGGCCATCTTACATGCAAAACATTCACTCTACCACTGAGCTACATCCCCTGCCCTAGCTGTTGTTTTTCTCTTGTTTAAAAACTATTTTCTTTATGCACAATGTTTATGTGATATATGCATTTGACTTAAAAGTCCAACATTGCTGGGAGATGCTGGGGATTGAACCCAGGACCTCATATATGCGAATCCTTTAAATCCAAATTAATTGGGGATAAAGTTCAACACTGGAATGCATGCACATACAGTTCAGATGTTTAAGAAGCAAGTTGAATGTTCCATGTTGCTTGGAGATGCTGGGGATTGAACCCAGGACCTCATACATGCGAAGCATGCGCTCTACCACTGAGCTACATCCCCTTACAACGATAGTGTGTTTTGTTGTTTACTTATGTTTGCATTTAAATCCAAATTAATTGGGGAGAAAGTTCAACGCTAGAATGCATGCACATAATGTTCAGATGTTTAAGAAATAAATGAAAGTTCCATATTGCTTGGAGATGCTGTGGATTGAACCCATGACCTCATACATGCAAAGCATGCGCTCTACCACTGAGCTACATCCCCTGTCTTAGCTGTTGCTTTTCTCTTGTTTAAAAACTTTTTTCTTTATGCAGAATGTTTATGTGATATTTGCATTGGACTTAAAAGTCCAACATTGCTTGGAGATGCTGGGGATTGAACCCAGGACCTCATATATGCGAATCCTTTAATTCCAAATTAATTGGGGATAAAGTTCAACACTGGAATGCATGCACATACAGTTCAGATGTTTAAGAAACAAGTTGAATGTTCCATATTGCTTGGAGATGCTGGGAATTGAACCCAGGACCTCATACATGCGAAGCATGCGCTCTACCACTGAGCTACATCCCCTTACAACGATAGTGTGTTTTGTTGTTTACTTATATTTGCATTTAAATCCAAATTAATTGGGGAGAAAGTTCAACGCTAGAATCCATGCACATGCTGTTCAGATGTTTAAGAAATAAATGAAAGTTCCATATTGCTTGGAGATGCTGGGGAATAAACCCAGGACCTCATACATGCAAAGCATGCGCTCTACCACTGAGCTACATCCCCTGTCTTAGCTGTTGCTTTTCTCTTGTTTAAAAACTTTTTTCTTTATGCACAATGTTTATGTGATATTTGCATTGGACTTAAAAGTCCAACATTGCTTGGAGATGCTGGGGATTGAACCCAGGACCTCATACATGCG
The DNA here is from genome assembly GCA_030578275.1 of Meda fulgida. Lineage (NCBI taxonomy): Eukaryota > Metazoa > Chordata > Actinopteri > Cypriniformes > Leuciscidae > Meda > Meda fulgida. The sequence goes on along the minus strand of CM060621.1, from coordinate 19,346,682 downwards.
AAGCATGCGCTCTACCACTGAGCTACATCCCCTGTCTTAGCTGTTGCTTTTCTCTTGTTTAAAAACTTTTTTCTTAATGCACAATGTTTATGTGATATATGCCTTTGACTTAAAAGTCCAACATTGCTGGGAGATGCTGGGGATTGAACCCAGGACCTCATATATGCGAATCCTTTAAATCCAAATTAATTGGGGATAAAGTTCAACACTGGAATGCATGCACATACAGTTCAGATGTTTAAGAAGCAAGTTGAATGTTCCATGTTGCTTGGAGATGCTGGGGATTGAACCCAGGACCTCATACATGCGAAGCATGCGCTCTACCACTGAGCTACATCCCCTTACAACGATAGTGTGTTTTGTTGTTTACTTATATTTGCATTTAAATCCAAAATAATTGGGGAGAAAGTTCAACGCTAGAATGCATGCACATGCTGTTCAGATGTTTAAGAAATAAATGAAAGTTCCATATTGCTTGGAGATGCTGGGGATTGAACCCAGGACCTCATACATGCAAAGCATGCGCTCTACCACTGAGCTACATCCCCTGTCTAAGCTGTTGCTTTTCTCTTGTTTAAAAGCTTTTTTCTTTATGCAGAATGTTTATGTGATATTTGCATTGCACTTAAAAGTCCAACATTGCTTGGAGATGCTGGGGATTGAACCCAGGACCTCATATATGCGAATCCTTTAAATCCAAATTAATTGGGGATAAAGTTCAACACTGGAATGCATGCACATACAGTTCAGATGTTTAAGAAACAAGTTGAATGTTCCATTTTGCTTGGAGATGCTGGGAATTGAACCCAGGACCTCATACATGCGAAGCATGCGCTCTACCACTGAAATACATCCCCTTACAACGATAGTGTGTTTTGTTGTTTACTTATATTTGCATTTAAATCCAAATTAATTGGGGAGAAAGTTCAACGCTAGAATGCATGCACATGCTGTTCAGATGTTTAAGAAATAAATGAAAGTTCCATATTGCTTGGAGATGCTGGGGATTGAACCCAGGACCTCATACATGCGAAGCATGCGCTCTACCACTGAGCTACATCCCCTTAAAACGATAGTGTGTTTTGTTGTTTACTTATATTTGCATTTAAATCCAAATTAATTGGGGAGAAAGTTCAACGCTAGAATGCATGCACATGCTGTTCAGATGTTTAAGAAATATATGATAGTTCCATATTGCTTGGAGATGCTGGGGATTGAACCCAGGACCTCATACATGCAAAGCATGCGCTCTACCACTGAGCTACATCCCCTGTCTTAGCTGTTGCTTTTCTCTTGTTTAAAAACTTTTTTCTTTATGCACAATGTTTATGTGATATTTGCATTGGACTTAAAAGTCCAACATTGCTTGGAGATGCTGGGGATTGAACCCAGGACCTCATATATGCGAATCCTTTAATTCCAAATTAATCGGGGATAAAGTTCAACACTGGAATGCATGCACATGCTGTTCAGATGTTTAAGAAACAAATCGAAAGTCCCATATTTCTTGGAGATGCTGGGGATTGAACCCAGGAGCTCATACATGCAGAGCATGCGCTCTACCACTGAGCTACATCCCCTTACAACAAAAGTGTGTTCTTTTGTTTACTTATATTTGCATTTAAATCCAAAATAATTGGGGACAAAGTTCAACACTGGAATGCATGCACATGCATTTCAGATGTTTAAGAAACCAGCTGAATGTTCCATATTGTTAGGAGATAATGGGGATTGAACCCAGGCCCTCTTACATGCAAAGCATTCGCTCTACCACTGAGCTACATCCCCTGTCCTAGCTGTTGTTTTTCTCCTGTTTAAAAACTATTTTCTTTATGCACAATGTTTATGTGATATATGCCTTTGACTTAAAAGTCCAACATTGCTGGGAGATGCTGGGGATTGAACCCAGGACCTCATATATGCGAATCCTTTAAATCCAAATTAATTGGGGATAAAGTTCAACACTGGAATGCATGCACATGCAGTTCAGATGTTTAAGAAACAAGCTGAATGTTCCATATTGCTTGGAGATGCTGGGGATTGAACCCAGGACCTCATATATACGAATCCTTTAAATCCAAATTAATTGTGGATAAAGTTCAACACTGGAATGCATGCACATGCAGTTCAGATGTTTAAGAAACCAGCTGAATGTTCCATATTGTTTGGAGATGCTGGGGATTGAACCCAGGACCTCATACATGCAAAGCATGCGCTCTACCACTGAGCTACATCCCCTGTCTTAGGTGTGGCTTTTCTCTTGTTTAAAAACTATTTTCTTTATGCACAATGTTTATGTGATATTTGCATTGGACTTAAAAGTCCAACATTGCTTGGAGATGCTGGGGATTGTACCCAAGACCTCATATATGCGAATCCTTTAAATCCAAATTAATTGGGGATAAAGTTCACCACCGGAATCCATGCACATGCTGTTCAGATGTTTAAGAAATAAATGGAAAGTTCCATATTGCTTGGAGATTCTGGGGATTGAACCCAGGACCTCATACATGCAAAAGATGCGCTCTACCACTGAGCTACATCCCCTGTCTTAGCTTTTGTTTTTCTCTTGTTTAAAAACTATTTTCTTTATACACAATGTTTCTGTGATATTTGCATTGGACTTAAAAGTCCAACATTGCTGGGAGATATTGGGGATTGAACCCAGGACCTCATATATGCGAATCCTTTAAATCCAAATTAATTGGGGATAAGGTTCAACACTGGAATGCATTCACATGCAGTTCAGATGTTTAAGAAACCAGCTGAATGTTCCATATTGTTTGGAGATGCTGGGGATTGAACCCAGGCCATCTTACATGCAAAACATTGTCTCTACCACTGAGCTACATCCCCTGCCCTAGCTGTTGTTTTTCTCTTGTTTAAAAACTATTTTCTTTATGCACAATTTTTATGTGATATATGCCTTTGACTTAAAAGTCCAACATTGATGGGAGATGCTGGGGATTGAACCCAGGACCTCATATATGCGAATCCTTTAAATCCAAATTATTTGGGGATAAAGTTCAACACTGGAATGCATGCACATGCAGTTCAGATGTTTAAGAAACAAGCTGAATGTTCCATGTTGCTTGGAGATGCTGGGGATTGAACCCAGGACCTCATATATATGAATCCTTTAAATCCAAATTAATTGTGGATAAAGTTCAACACTGGAATGCATGCACATGCAGTTCAGATGTTTAAGAAACCAGCTGAATGTTCCATATTGTTTGGAGATGCTGGGGATTGAACCCAGGACCTCATACATGCAAAGCATGCGCTCTACCACTGAGCTACATCCCGTGTCTTAGGTGTTGCTTTTCTCTTGTTTAAAAACTATTTTCTTTATGCACAATGTTTATGTGATATTTGCATTGGACTTAAAAGTCCAACATTGCTTGGAGATGCTGGGGATTGTACCCAAGACCTCATATATGCGAATCCTTTAAATCCAAATTAATTGGGGATAAAGTTCACCACCGGAATCCATGCACATGCTGTTCAGATGTTTAAGAAATAAATGGAAAGTTCCATATTGCTTGGAGATTCTGGGGATTGAACCCAGGACCTCATACATGTAAAACATGCGCTCTACCACTGAGCTACATCCCCTGTCTTAGCTTTTGTTTTTCTCTTGTTTAAAAACTATTTTCTTTATACACAATGTTTCTGTGATATTTGCATTTGACTTAAATGTCCAACATTGCTTAGACATGCTGGAGATTGAACCCAGGACCTCATACATGCATAAACATGCGCTCTACCAGAGAGCTACATCCCCTGTCTTAGCTTTTGTTTTTCTCTTGTTTAAAAACTATTTTCTTTATGCACAATGTTTCTGTGATATTTGCATTTGACTTAAATGTCCAACGTTGCTTGGACATGCTGGGGATTGAACCCAGGACCTCATATATGCGAATCCTTTAAATCCAAATTAATCAGGGATAAAGTTCAACACCAGAATGCATGCACATGCAGTTCAGATGTTTAAGAAACAAGTTGAATGTTCCATATTGCTTGGAGATGCTGGGGATTGAACCCAGGACCTCATACATGCAAAGCATGCGCTCTACCACTGAGCTACATCCCCTTACAAAGATGCCGTGTTCTGTTGTTTACTTATATTTGCATTTAAATCCAAATTAATTGGGGACAAAGTTCAACACTAGAATGCATGCACATGCTGTTCAGATGTTTAAGAAACAAATGGAAAGTTCCATATTGCTTGGAGATTCTGGGGATTGAACCCAGGACCTCATACATGCAAAACATGCGCTCTACCACTGAGCTACATCCCCTGTCTTAGCTTTTGTTTTTCTCTTGTTTAAAAACTATTTTCTTTATACACAATGTTTCTGTGATATTTGCATTTGACTTAAATGTCCAACATTGCTTAGACATGCTGGAGATTGAACCCAGGACCTCATACATGCATAAACATGCGCTCTACCAGAGAGCTACATCCCCTGTCTTAGCTTTTGTTTTTCTCTTGTTTAAAAACTATTTTCTTTATGCACAATGTTTCTGTGATATTTGCATTTGACTTAAATGTCCAACGTTGCTTGGACATGCTGGGGATTGAACCCAGGACCTCATACATGCGAATCCTTTAAATCCAAATTAATTGGGGATAAAGTTCAACACTGGAATGCATGCACATGCTGTTCAGATGTTTAAGAAACAAGTTGAATGTTCCATATTGCTTGAAGATGCGGGGGATTGAACCCAGGACCTCATACATGCGAAGCATGCGCTCTACCACTGAGCTACATCCCCTTACAACGATAGTGTGTTTTGTTGTTTACTTATAATTGCTTTTAAATCCAAATTAATTGGGGACAAAGTTCAACGCTGGAATGCATGCACATGCTGTTCAGATGTTTAAGAATTAAATTGAAAGTTCCATATTGCTTGGAGATGCTGGGGATTGAACCCAGGACCTCATACATGCAAAGCATGCGCTCTACCACTGAGCTACATCCCCTGTCTTAGCCATTGCTTTTCTCTTGTCTAAAAACTTTTTTCTTTATGCACAATGTTTATGTGATATTTGCATTGGACTTAAAGTCCAACATTGCTTGGAGATGCTGGGGATTGAACCCAAGACCTCATATATGCGAATCCTTTAAATCCAAATTAATCGGGGATAAAGTTCAACACTGGAATGCATGCACATGCAGTTCAGATGTTTAAGAAACAAATCGAAAGTCCCATATTTCTTGGAGATGCTGGGGATTGAACCCAGGACCTCATACATGCAAAGCATGCGCTCTACCACTGAGCTACATCCCCTGTCTTAGCCATTGCTTTTCTCTTGTTTAAAAACTTTTTTCTTTATGCACAATGTTTATGTGATATTTGCATTGGACTTAAAAGTCCAACATTGCTTGGAGATGCTGGGGATTGAACCCAAGACCTCATATATGCGAATCCTTTAAATCCAAATTAATCGGGGATAAAGTTCAACACTGGAATGCATGCACATGCAGTTCAGATGTTTAAGAAACAAATCGAAAGTCCCATATTTCTTGGAGATGCTGGGGATTGAACCCAGGACCTCATACATGCAAAGCATGCGCTCTACCACTGAGCTACATCCCCTGATTTCGCTGTTGTTTTTCTCTTGTTTAAAAACTATTTTCTTTATGAACAATGTTTATGTGATATATGCCTTGACTTAAAAGTCCAACATTGCTGGGAGATATTGGGGATTGAACCCAGGACCTCATATATGCGAATCCTTTAAATCCAAATTAATTGGGATAAGGTTCAACACTGGAATGCATGCACATGCAGTTCAGATGTTTAAGAAACCAGCTGAATGTTCCATATTGTTTGGAGATGCTGGGGATTGAACCCAGGCCATCTTACATGCAAAACATTCGCTCTACCACTGAGCTACATCCCCTGTCTTAGCCATTGCTTTTCTCTTGTTTAAAAACTATTTTCTTTATGCACAATGTTTATGTGATATATGCCTTTGACTTAAAAGTCCAACATTGCTGGGAGATGCTGGGGATTGAACCCAGGACCTCATATATGCGAATCCTTTAAATCCAAATTAATCGGGGATAAAGTTCAACATCAGAATGCATGCAGTTCAGATGTTTAAGAAACAAGATGAATGTTCCATATTGCTTGGAGATGCTGGGGATTGAACCCAGGACCTCATACATGCAAAGCATGCGCTCTACCACTGAGCTACATCCCCTTACAAAGATGCGGTGTTCTGTTGTTTACTTATATTTGCATTTAAATCCAAATTAATTGGGGAAAAAGTTCAACACTAGAATGCATGCACATGCTGTTCAGATGTTTAAGAAACAAATGGAAAGTTCCATATTGCTTGGAGATTCTGGGGATTGAACCCAGGACCTCATACATGCAAAATATGCACTCTACCACTGAGCTACATCCCCTTACAACGAAAGTGTGTTCTGTTGTTTACTTATATTTGCATTTAAATCCAAATTAATTGGGGACAAAGTTCAACGCTGGAATGCATGCATATGCAGTTCAGATGTTTAAGAAACAAACCGAAAGTCCCATATTTCTTGGAGATGCTGTGGATTGAACCCAGGACCTCATACATGCAAAGCATGCGCTCTACCACTGAGCTACATCCCCTGAGTTCGCTGTTGTTTTTCTCTTGTTTAAAAACTATTTTCTTTATCCACAATGTGTATGTGATATATGCCTTGACTTAAAAGTCCAACATTGCTGGGAGATATTGGGGATTGAACCCAGGACCTCATATATGCGAATCCTTTAAATCCAAATTAATTGGGGATAAGGTTCAACACTGGAATGCATGCACATGCAGTTCAGATGTTTAAGAAACCAGCTGAATGTTCCATATTGTTTGGAGATGCTGGGGATTGAACCCAGGCCATCTTACATGCAAAACATGCGCTCTACCACTGAGCTACATCCCCTGCCCTAGCTGTTGTTTTTCTCTTGTTTAAAAACTATTTTCTTTATGCACAATGTTTATGTGATATATGCCTTTGACTTAAAAGTCCAACATTGCTGGGAGATGCTGGGGATTGAACCCAGGACCTCATATATGCGAATCCTTTAAATCCAAATTAATTGGGGATAAAGTTCAACACTGGAATGCATGCACATACAGTTCAGATGTTTAAGAAGCAAGTTGAATGTTCCATGTTGCTTGGAGATGCTGGGGATTGAACCCAGGACCTCATAAATGCGAAGCATGCGCTCTACCACTGAGCTACATCCCCTTACAACGACAGTGTGTTTTGTTGTTTACTTATATTTGCATTTAAATCCAAATGAATTGGGGAGAAAGTTCAACGCTAGAATGCATGCACATGCTGTTCAGATGTTTAAGAAATAAATGAAAGTTCCATATTGCTTGGAGATGCTGGGGATTGAACCCAGGACCTCATACATGCAAAGCGTGCGCTCTACCACTGAGCTACATCCCCTGTCTTAGCTGTTGCTTTTCTCTTGTTTAAAAACTTTTTTCTTTATGCAGAATGTTTATGTGATATTTGCATTGCACTTAAAAGTCCAATATTGCTTGGAGATGCTAGGGATTGAACCCAGGACCTCATATATGCGAATCCTTTAAATCCAAATTAATTGGGGATAAAGTTCAACACTGGAATGCATGCACATACAGTTCAGATGTTTAAGAAACAAGTTGAATGTTCCATTTTGCTTGGAGATGCTGGGAATTGAACCCAGGACCTCATACATGCGAAGCATGCGCTCTACCACTGAGCTACATCCCCTTACAACAATAATGTGTTTTGTTGTTTACTTATATTTGCATTTAAATCCAAATTAATTGGGGAGAAAGTTCAACGCTAGAATGCATGCACATGCTGTTCAGATGTTTAAGAAATAAATGAAAGTTCCATATTGCTTGGAGATGCTGGGGATTAAACCCAGGACCTCATACATGCAAAGCATGCGCTCTACCACTGAGCTACATCCCCTGTCTTAGCTGTTGCTTTTCTCTTGTTTAAAAACTTTTTTCTTTATGCACAATGTTTATGTGATATTTGCATTGGACTTAAAAGTCCAACATTGCTTGGAGATGCTGGGGATTGAACCCAGGACCTCATACATGCGAAGCATGCGCTCTACCACTGAGCTACATCCCCTGTCTTAGCTGTTGCTTTTCTCTTGTTTAAAAACTTTTTTCTTTATGCAGAATGTTTATGTGATATTTGCATTGCACTTAAAAGTCCAACATTGCTTGGAGATGCTGGGGATTGAACCCAGGACCTCATATATGCGAATCCTTTAAATCCAAATTAATTGGGGATAAAGTTCAACACTGGAATGCATGCACATACAGTTCAGATGTTTAAGAAACAAGTTGAATGTTCCATTTTGCTTGGAGATGCTGGGAATTGAACCCAGGACCTCATACATGCGAAGCATGCGCTCTACCACTGAAATACATCCCCTTACAACGATAGTGTGTTTTGTTGTTTACTTATATTTGCATTTAAATCCAAATTAATTGGGGAGAAAGTTCAACACTGGAATGCATGCACATGCATTTCAGAAACCAGCTGAATGTTCCATATTGTTAGGAGATGCTGGGGATTGAACCCAGGCCCTCTTACATGCAAAGCATTCGCTCTACCACTGAGCTACATCCCCTGTCCTAGCTGTTGTTTTTCTCCTGTTTAAAAACTATTTTCTTTATGCACAATGTTTATGTGATATATGCCTTTGACTTAAAAGTCCAACATTGCTGGGAGATGCTGGGGATTGAACCCAGGACCTCATATATGCGAATCCTTTAAATCCAAATTAATTGGGGATAAAGTTCAACACTGGAATGCATGCACATGCAGTTCAGATGTTTAAGAAACAAGCTGAATGTTCCATATTGCTTGGAGATGCTGGGGATTGAACCCAGGACCTCATATATACGAATCCTTTAAATCCAAATTAATTGTGGATAAAGTTCAACACTGGAATGCATGCACATGCAGTTCAGATGTTTAAGAAACCAGCTGAATGTTCCATATTGTTTGGAGATGCTGGGGATTGAACCCAGGACCTCATACATGCAAAGCATGCGCTCTACCACTGAGCTACATCCCCTGTCTTAGGTGTGGCTTTTCTCTTGTTTAAAAACTATTTTCTTTATGCACAATGTTTATGTGATATTTGCATTGGACTTAAAAGTCCAACATTGCTTGGAGATGCTGGGGATTGTACCCAAGACCTCATATATGCGAATCCTTTAAATCCAAATTAATTGGGGATAAAGTTCAACACCGGAATCCATGCACATGCTGTTCAGATGTTTAAGAAATAAATGGAAAGTTCCATATTGCTTGGAGATTCTGGGGATTGAACCCAGGACCTCATACATGCAAAACATGCGCTCTACCACTGAGCTACATCCCCTGATTTCGCTGTTGTTTTTCTCTTGTTTAAAAAATATTTTCTTTATGCACAATGTTTATGTGATATATGCCTTGACTTAAAAGTCCAACATAGCTGGGAGATATTGGGGATTGAACCCAGGACCTCATATATGCGAATCCTTTAAATCCAAATTAATTGGGGATAAGGTTCAACACTGGAATGCATGCACATGCAGTTCAGATGTTTAAGAAACCAGCTGAATGTTCCATATTGTTTGGAGATGCTGGGGATTGAACCCAGGACCTCATACATGCAGAGCATGCACTCTACCACTGAGCTACATCCCCTTACAAAAGTGTGTTCTGTTGTTTACTTATATTTGCATTTAAATCCAAAATAATTGGGGACAAAGTTAAACACTGGAATGCATGCACATGCATTTCAGATGTTTAAGAAACCAGCTGAATGTTCCATATTGTTTGGAGATGCTGGGGATTGAACCCAGGCCCTCTTACATGCAAAGCATTCGCTCTACCACTGAGCTACATCCCCTGTCTTAGGTGTTGCTTTTCTCTTGTTTAAAAACTATTTTCTTTATGCACAATGTTTATGTGATATTTGCATTGGACTTAAAAGTCCAACATTGCTTGGAGATGCTGAGGATTGTACCCAAGACCTCATATATGCGAATCCTTTAAATCCAAATTAATTGGGGATAAAGTTCAACACCGGAATCCCTGCACATGCTGTTCAGATGTTTAAGAAATAAATGGAAAGTTCCATATTGCTTGGAGATTCTGGGGATTGAACCCAGGACCTCATACATGCAAAACATGCGCTCTACCACTGAGCTACATCCCCTGTCTTAGCTTTTGTTTTTCTCTTGTTTAAAAACTATTTTCTTTATACACAATGTTTCTGTGATATTTGCATTTGACTTAAATGTCCAACATTGCTTAGACATGCTGGAGATTGAACCCAGGACCTCATACATGCATAAACATGCGCTCTACCAGAGAGCTACATCCCCTGTCTAAGCTTTTGTTTTTCTCTTGTTTAAAAACTATTTTCTTTATGCACAATGTTTCTGTGATATTTGCATTTGACTTAAATGTCCAACGTTGCTTGGACATGCTGGGGATTGAACCCAGGACCTCATACATGCGAATCCTTTAAATCCAAATTAATTGGGGATAAAGTTCAACACTGGAATGCATGCACATACAGTTCAGATGTTTAAGAAACAAGTTGAATGTACCATATTGCTTGGAGATGCGGGGGATTGAACCCAGGACCTCATACATGCGAAGCATGCGCTCTACCACTGAGCTAAATCCCCTTACAACGATAGTGTGTTTTGTTGTTTACTTATATTTGCATATAAATCCAAATTAATTGGGGACAAAGTTCAACGCTGGAATGCATGCATATGCAGTTCAGATGTTTAAGAAACAAACCGAAAGTCCCATATTTCTTGGAGATGCTGGGGATTGAACCCAGGACCTCATACATGCAAAGCATGCGCTCTACCACTGAGCTACATCCCCTGAGTTCGCTGTTGTTTTTCTCTTGTTTAAAAACTATTTTCTTTATCCACAATGTGTATGTGATATATGCCTTGACTTAAAAGTCCAACATTGCTGGGAGATATTGGGGATTGAACCCAGGACCTCATATATGCGAATCCTTTAAATCCAAATTATTTGGGGATAAGGTTCAACACTGGAATGCATGCACATGCAGTTCAGATGTTTAAGAAACCAGCTGAATGTTCCATATTGTTTGGAGATGCTGGGGATTGAACCCAGGCCATCTTACATGCAAAACATTCGCTCTACCACTGAGCTACATCCCCTGCCCTAGCTGTTGTTTTTCTCTTGTTTAAAAACTATTTTCTTTATGCACAATGTTTATGTGATATATGCCTTTGACTTAAAAGTCCAACATTGCTGGGAGATGCTGGGGATTGAACCCAGGACCTCATATATGCGAATCCTTTAAATCCAAATTAATTGGGGATAATGTTCAACACTGGAATGCATGCACATACAGTTCAGATGTTTAAGAAGCAAGTTGAATGTTCCATGTTGCTTGGAGATGCTGGGGATTGAACCCAGGACCTCATACATGCGAAGCATGCGCTCTACCACTGAGCTACATCCCCTTACAACGATAGTGTGTTTTGTTGTTTACTTATATTTGCATTTAAATCCAAAATAATTGGGGAGAAAGTTCAACGCTAGAATGCATGCACATGCTGTTCAGATGTTTAAGAAATAAATGAAAGTTCCATATTGCTTGGAGATGCTGGGGATTGAACCCAGGACCTCATACATGCAAAGCATGCGCTCTACCACTGAGCTACATCCCCTGTCTTAGCTGTTGCTTTTCTCTTGTTTAAAAACTTTTTTTTTTATGCAGAATGTTTATGTGATATTTGCATTGCACTTAAAAGTCCAACATTGCTTGGAGATGCTGGGGATTGAACCCAGGACCTCATACATGCGAATCCTTTAAATCCAAATTAATTGGGGATAAAGTTCAACACTGGAATGCATGCACATACAGTTCAGATGTTTAAGAAACAAGTTGAATGTACCATATTGCTTGGAGATGCGGGGGATTGAACCCAGGCCCTCATACATGCGAAGCATGCGCTCTACCACTGAGCTAAATCCCCTTACAACGATAGTGTGTTTTGTTGTTTACTTATATTTGCATTTAAATCCAAATTAATTGGGGACAAAGTTCAACGCTGGAATGCATGCATATGCAGTTCAGATGTTTAAGAAACAAACCGAAAGTCCCATATTTCTTGGAGATGCTGGGGATTGAACCCAGGACCTCATACATGCAAAGCATGCGCTCTACCACTGAGCTACATCCCCTGAGTTCGCTGTTGTTTTTCTCTTGTTTAAAAACTATTTTCTTTATCCACAATGTGTATGTGATATATGCCTTGACTTAAAAGTCCAACATTGCTGGGAGATATTGGGGATTGAACCCAGGACCTCATATATGCGAATCCTTTAAATCCAAATTATTTGGGGATAAGGTTCAACACTGGAATGCATGCACATGCAGTTCAGATGTTTAAGAAACCAGCTGAATGTTCCATATTGTTTGGAGATGCTGGGGATTGAACCCAGGCCATCTTACATGCAAAACATTGGCTCTACCACTGAGCTACATCCCCTGCCCTAGCTGTTGTTTTTCTCTTGTTTAAAAAGTATTTTCTTTATGCACAATGTTTATGTGATATATGCCTTTGACTTAAAAGTCCAACATTGCTGGGAGATGCTGGGGATTGAACCCAGGACCTCATATATGCGAATCCTTTAAATCCAAATTAAGTGGGGATAAAGTTCAACACTGGAATGCATGCACATACAGTTCAGATGTTTAAGAAGCAAGTTGAATGTTCCATGTTGCTTGGAGATGCTGGGGATTGAACCCAGGACCTCATACATGCGAAGCATGCGCTCTACCACTGAGCTACATCCCCTTACAACGATAGTGTGTTTTGTTGTTTACTTATATTTGCATTTAAATCCAAATTAATTGGGGAGAAAGTTCAACGCTAGAATGCATGCACATGCTGTTCAGATGTTTAAGAAATAAATGAAAGTTCCATATTGCTTAGAGATGCTGGGGATTGAACCCAGGACCTCATACATGCAAAGCATGCACACTACCACTGAGCTACATCCCCTGTCTTAGCTGTTGCTTTTCTCCTGTTTAAAAACTTTTTTCTTTATGCAGAATGTTTATGTGATATTTGCATTGGACTTAAAAGTCCAACATTGCTTGGAGATGCTGGGGATTGAACCCAGGACCTCATATATGCGAATCCTTTAAATCCAAATTAATTGGGGATAAAGTTCAACACTGGAATGCATGCACATACAGTTCAGATGTTTAAGAAACAAGTTGAATGTTCCATTTTGCTTGGAGATGCTGGGAATTGAACCCAGGACCTCATACATGCGAAGTATGCGCTCTACCACTGAGCTACATCCCCTTACAACGATAGTGTGTTTTGTTGTTTACTTATATTTGCATTTAAATCCAAATTAATTGGGGAGAAAGTTCAACGCTAGAATGCATGCACATGCTGTTCAGATGTTTAAGAAATAAATGAAAGTTCCATATTGCTTGGAGATGCTGGGGATTAAACCCAGGACCTCATACATGCAAAGCATGCGCTCTACCACTGAGCTACATCCCCTGTCTTAGCTGTTGCTTTTCTCTTGTTTAAAAACTTTTTTCTTTATGCACAATGTTTATGTGATATTTGCATTGGACTTAAAAGTCCAACATTGCTTGGAGATGCTGGGGATTGAACCCAGGACCTCATACATGCGAAGCATGCGCTCTACCACTGAGCTACATCCCCTTACAACGATAGTGTGTTTTGTTGTTTACTTATATTTGCATTTAAATCCAAATTAATTGGGGAGAAAGTTCAACGCTACAATGCATGCACATGCTGTTCAGATGTTTAAGAAATAAATGAAAGTTCCATATTGCTTGGAGATGCTGGGGATTGAACCCATGACCTCATACATGCAAAGCATGCGCTCTACCACTGAGCTACATCCCCTTACAACAATAGTGTGTTCTGTTGTTTACTTATATTTGCATTTAAATCCAAAATAATTGGGGACAGAGTTCAACACTGGAATGCATGCACATGCATTTCAGATGTTTAAGAAACCAGCTGAATGTTCCATATTGTTAGGAGATGCTGGGGATTGAACCCAGGCCCTCTTACATGCAAAGCATTCGCTCTACCACTGAGCTACATCCCCTGTCCTAGCTGTTGTTTTTCTCCTGTTTAAAAACTATTTTCTTTATGCACAATGTTTATGTGATATATGCCTTTGACTTAAAAGTCCAACATTGCTGGGAGATGCTGGGGATTGAACCCAGGACCTCATATATGCGAATCCTTTAAATCCAAATTAATTGGGGATAAAGTTCAACACTGGAATGCATGCACATGCAGTTCAGATGTTTAAGAAACAAGCTGAATGTTCCATATTGCTTGGAGATGCTGGGGATTGAACCCAGGACCTCATATATACGAATCCTTTAAATCCAAATTAATTGTGGATAAAGTTCAACACTGGAATGCATGCACATGCAGTTCAGATGTTTAAGAAACCAGCTGAATGTTCCATATTGTTTGGAGATGCTGGGGATTGAACCCAGGACCTCATACATGCAAAGCATGCGCTCTACCACTGAGCTACATCCCCTGTCTTAGGTGTGGCTTTTCTCTTGTTTAAAAACTATTTTCTTTATGCACAATGTTTATGTGATATTTGCATTGGACTTAAAAGTCCAACATTGCTTGGAGATGCTGGGGATTGTACCCAAGACCTCATATATGCGAATCCTTTAAATCCAAATTAATTGGGGATAAAGTTCAACACCGGAATCCATGCACATGCTGTTCAGATGTTTAAGAAATAAATGGAAAGTTCCATATTAATTGGAGATTCTGGGGATTGAACCCAGGACCTCATACATGCAAAACATGAGCTCTACCACTGAGCTACATCCCCTGATTTCGCTGTTGTTTTTCTCTTGTTTAAAAACTATTTTCTTTATGCACAATGTTTATGTGATATATGCCTTGACTTAAAAGTCCAATATTGCTGGGAGATATTGGGGATTGAACCCAGGACCTCATATATGCGAATCCTTTAAATCCAAATTAATTGGGGATAAGGTTCAACACTGGAATGCATGCACATGCAGTTCAGATGTTTACGAAACCAGCTGAATGTTCCATATTGTTTGGAGATGCTGGGGATTGAACCCAGGCCATCTTACATGCAAAACATTCGCTCTACCACTGAGCTACATCCCCTGCCCTAGCTGTTGTTTTTCTCTTGTTTAAAAACTATTTTCTTTATGCACAATGTTTATGTGATATATGCCTTTGACTTAAAAGTCCAACATTGCTGGGAGATGCTGGGGATTGAACCCAGGACCTCATATATGCGAATCCTTTAAATCCAAATTAATTGGGGATAAAGTTCAACACTGGAATGCATGCACATGCAGTTCAGATGTTTAAGAAACAAGCTGAATGTTCCATATTGCTTGGAGATGCTGGGGATTGAACCCAGGACCTCATATATACGAATCCTTTAAATCCAAATTAATTGTGGATAAAGTTCAAAACTAGAATGCATGCACATGCAGTTCAGATGTTTAAGAAACCAGCTGAATGTTCCATATTGTTTGGAGATGCTGGGGATTGAACCCAGGACCTCATACATGCAAAGCATGCTCTCTACCACTGAGCTACATCCCCTGTCTTAGGTGTGGCTTTTCTCTTGTTTAAAAACTATTTTCTTTATGCACAATCTTTATGTGATATATGCCTTTGACTTAAAAGTCCAACATTGCTGGGAGATGCTGGGGATTGAACCCAGGACCTCATATATGCGAATCCTTTAAATCCAAATTAATTGGGGATAAAGTTCAACACTGGAATGCATGCACATGCAGTTCAGATGTTTAAGAAACAAGCTGAATGTTCCATATTGCTTGGAGATGCTGGGGATTGAACCCAGGACCTCATATATACGAATCCTTTAAATCCAAATTAATTGTGGATAAAGTTCAACACTAAAATGCATGCACATGCAGTTCAGATGTTAAAGAAACCAGCTGAATGTTCCATATTGTTTGGAGATGCTGGGGATTGAACCCAGGACCTCATACATGCAAAGCATGCGCTCTACCACTGAGCTACATCCCCTGTCTTAGATGTTGCTTTTCTCTTGTTTAAAAACTATTTTCTTTATGCACAATGTTTATGTGATATTTGCATTGGACTTAAAAGTCCAACATTGCTGGGAGATGCTGGGGATTGAACCCAGGACCTCATATATGCGAATCCTTTAATTCCAAATTAATCGGGGATAAAGTTCAACACTGGAATGCATGCACATGCTGTTCAGATGTTTAAGAAACAAATCGAAAGTCCCATATTTCTTGGAGATGCTGGGGATTGAACCCAGGAGCTCATACATGCAGAGCATGCGCTCTACCACTGAGCTACATCCCCTTACAACAACAGTGTTTTCTGTTGTTTACTTATATTTGCATTTAAATCCAAAATAATTGGGGACAAAGTTCAACACTGGAATGCATGCACATGCATTTCAGATGTTTAAGAAACCAGCTGAATGTTCCATATTGTTAGGAGATGCTGGGGATTGAACCCAGGACCTCATACATGCAAAGCATGCGCTCTACCACTGAGCTACATCCCCTGTCTTAGCTGTTGCTTTTCTCTTGTTTAAAAACTTTTTTCTTTATGCACAATTTTTATGTGATATTTGCATTGGACTTAAAAGTCCAACATTGCTTGGAGATGCTGGGGATTGAACCCAGGACCTCATATATGCGAATCCTTTAAATCCAAATTAATTGGGGATAAAGTTCAACACCGGAATCCATGCACATGCTGTTCAGATGTTTAAGAAATAAATGGAAAGTTCCATATTGCTTGGAGATTCTGGGGATTGAACCCAGGACCTCATACATGCAAAACATGCGCTCTACAACTGAGCTACATCCCCTGATTTCGCTGTTGTTTTTCTCTTGTTTAAAAACTATTTTCTTTATGCACAATGTTTATGTGATATATGCCTTGACTTAAAAGTCCAACATTGCTGGGAGATATTGGGGATTGAACCCAGGACCTCATATATGCGAATCCTTTAAATCCAAATTAATTGGGGATAAGGTTCAACACTGGAATGCATGCACATGCAGTTCAGATGTTTAAGAAACCAGCTGAATGTTCCATATTGTTTGGAGATGCTGGGGATTGAACCCAGGCCATCTTACATGCAAAACATTCGCTCTACCACTGAGCTACATCCCCTGCCCTAGCTGTTGTTTTTCTCTTGTTTAAAAACTATTTTCTTTATGCACAATGTTTATGTGATATATGCCTTTGACTTAAAAGTCCAACATTGCTGGGAGATGCTGGGGATTGAACCCAGGACCTCATATATGCGAATCCTTTAAATCCAAATTAATTGGGGATAAAGTTCAACAATGGAATGCATGCACATGCAGTTCAGATGTTTAAGAAACAAGCTGAATGTTCCATATTGCTTGGAGATGCTGGGGATTGAACCCAGGACCTCATATATACGAATCCTTTAAATCCAAATTAATTGGGGATAAAGTTCACCACCGGAATCCATGCACATGCTGTTCAGATGTTTAAGAAATAAATGGAAAGTTCCATATTGCTTGGAGATTCTGGGGATTGAACCCAGGACCTCATACATGCAAAACATGCGCTCTACCACTGAGCTACATCCCCTGATTTTGCTGTTGTTTTTCTCTTGTTTAAAAACTATTTTCTTTATGCACAATGTTTATGTGATATATGCCTTGACTTAAAAGTCCAACATTGCTTGGAGATGCTGGGGATTGTACCATAGACCTCATATATGCGAATCCTTTAAATCCAAATTAATTGGGGATAAAGTTCACCACCGGAATGCATGCACATGCAGTTCAGATGTTTAAGAAACAAGTTGAATGTTCCATATTGCTTGGAGATGCTGGGGATTGAACCCAGGACCTCATACATGCAAAATATGCACTCTACCACTGAGCTACATCCCCTTACAACAAAAGTGTGTTCTGTTGTTTACTTATATTTGCATTTAAATCCAAATTAATTGGGGACAAAGTTCAACGCTGGAATGCATGCATATGCAGTTCAGATGTTTAAGAAACAAACCGAAAGTCCCATATTTCTTGCATATGCTGGGGATTGAACCCACGACCTCATACATGCAAAGCATGCGCTCTACCACTGAGCTACATCCCCTGAGTTCGCTGTTGTTTTTCTCTTGTTTAAAAACTATTTTCTTTATCCACAATGTGTATGTGATATATGCCTTGACTTAAAAGTCCAACATTGCTGGGAGATATTGGGGATTGAACCCAGGACCTCATATATGCGAATCCTTTAAATCAAAAATTAATTGGGGATAAGGTTCAACACTGGAATGCATGCACATTCAGTTCAGATGTTTAAGAAACCAGCTGAATGTTCCATATTGTTTGGAGATGCTGGGGATTGAACCCAGGCCATCTTACATGCAAAACATTCGCTCTACCACTGAGCTACATCCCCTGCCCTAGCTGTTGTTTTTCTCTTGTTTAAAAACTATTTTCTTTATGCACAATGTTTATGTGATATATGCCTTTGACTTAAAAGTCCAACATTGCTGGGAGATGCTGGGGATTGAACCCAGGACCTCATATATGCGAATCCTTTAAATCCAAATTAATTGGGGATAAAGTTCAACACTGGAATGCATGCACATACAGTTCAGATGTTTAAGAAGCAAGTTGAATGTTCCATGTTGCTTGGAGATGCTGGGGATTGAACCCAGGACCTCATACATGCGAAGCATGCGCTCTACCACTGAGCTACATCCCCTTACAACGATAGTGTGTTTTGTTGTTTACTTATATTTGCATTTAAATCCAAATTAATTGGGGAGAAAGTTCAACGCTAGAATGCATGCACATGCTGTTCAGATGTTTAAGAAATAAATGAAAGTTCCATATTGCTTGGAGATGCTGGGGATTGAACCCAGGACCTCATACATGCAAAGCATGCGCTCTACCACTGAGCTACATCCCCTGTCTTAGCTGTTGCTTTTCTCTTGTTTAAAAACTTTTTTCTTTATGCACAATGTTTATGTGATATTTGCCTTGGACTTAAAAGTCCAACATTGCTTGGAGATGCTGGGGATTGAACCCAGGACCTCATATATGCGAATCCTTTAATTCCAAATTAATCGGGGATAAAGTTCAACACTGGAATGCATGCACATGCTGTTCAGATGTTTAAGAAACAAATCGAAAGTCCCATATTTCTTGGAGATGCTGGGGATTGAACCCAGGACCTCATACATGCAGAGCATGCGCTCTACCACTGAGCTACATCCCCTGATTTCGCTGTTGTTTTTCTCTTGTTTAAAAACTATTTTCTTTATGCACAATGTTTATGTGATATTTGCATTGGACTTAAAAGTCCAACATTGCTGGGAGATATTGGGGATTGTACCCAGGACCTCATATATGCGAATCCTTTAAATCCAAATTAATTGGGGATAAGGTTCAACACTGGAATGCATTCACATGCAGTTCAGATGTTTAAGAAACCAGCTGAATGTTCCATATTGTTTGGAGATGCTGGGGATTGAACCCAGGCCATCTTACATGCAAAACATTGGCTCTACCACTGAGCTACATCCCCTGCCCTAGCTGTTGTTTTTCTCTTGTTTAAAAACTATTTTCTTTATGCACAATTTTTATGTGATATATGCCTTTGACTTAAAAGTCCAACATTGATGGGAGATGCTGGGGATTGAACCCAGGACCTCATATATGCGAATCCTTTAAATCCAAATTAATTGGGGATAAAGTTCAACACTGGAATGCATGCACATGCAGTTCAGATGTTTAAGAAACAAGCTGAATGTTCCATATTGCTTGGAGATGCTGGGGATTGAACCCAGGACCTCATATATATGAATCCTTTAAATCCAAATTAATTGTGGATAAAGTTCAACACTGGAATGCATGCACATGCAGTTCAGATGTTTAAGAAACCAGCTGAATGTTCCATATTGTTTGGAGATGCTGGGGATTGAACCCAGGACCTCATACATGCAAAGCATGCGCTCTACCACTGAGCTACATCCCGTGTCTTAGGTGTTGCTTTTCTCTTGTTTAAAAACTATTTTCTTTATGCACAATGTTTATGTGATATTTGCATTGGACTTAAAAGTCCAACATTGCTTGGAGATGCTGGGGATTGTACCCAAGACCTCATATATGCGAATCCTTTAAATCCAAATTAATTGGGGATAAAGTTCACCACCGGAATCCATGCACATGCTGTTCAGATGTTTAAGAAATAAATGGAAAGTTCCATATTGCTTGGAGATTCTGGGGATTGAACCCAGGACCTCATACATGCAAAACATGCGCTCTACCACTGAGCTACATCCCCTGTCTTAGCTTTTGTTTTTCTCTTGTTTAAAAACTATTTTCTTTATACACAATGTTTCTGTGATATTTGCATTTGACTTAAATGTCCAACATTGCTTAGACATGCTGGAGATTGAACCCAGGACCTCATACATGCATAAACATGCGCTCTACCAGAGAGCTACATCCCCTGTCTTAGCTTTTGTTTTTCTCTTGTTTAAAAACTATTTTCTTTATGCACAATGTTTCTGTGATATTTGCATTTGACTTAAATGTCCAACGTTGCTTGGACATGCTGGGGATTGAACCCAGGACCTCATATATGCGAATCCTTTAAATCCAAATTAATCGGGGATAAAGTTCAACACCAGAATGCATGCACATGCAGTTCAGATGTTTAAGAAACAAGTTGAATGTTCCATATTGCTTGGAGATGCTGGGGATTGAACCCAGGACCTCATACATGCAAAGCATGCGCTCTACCAATGAGCTACATCCCCTTACAAAGATGCCGTGTTCTGTTGTTTACTTATATTTGCATTTAAATCCAAATTAATTGGGGACAAAGTTCAACACTAGAATGCATGCACATGCTGTTCAGATGTTTAAGAAACAAATGGAAAGTTCCATATTGCTTGGAGATTCTGGGGATTGAACCCAGGACCTCATACATGCAAAATATGCACTCTACCACTGAGCTACATCCCCTTACAACGAAAGTGTGTTCTGTTGTTTACTTATATTTGCATTTAAATCCAAATTAATTGGGGACAAAGTTCAACGCTGGAATGCATGCATATGCAGTTCAGATGTTTAAGAAACAAACCGAAAGTCCCATATTTCTTGGAGATGCTGGGGATTGAACCCAGGACCTCATACATGCAAAGCATGCGCTCTACCACTGAGCTACATCCCCTGATTTCGCTGTTGTTTTTCTCTTGTTTAAAAACTATTTTCTTTATCCACAATGTGTATGTGATATATGCCTTGACTTAAAAGTCCAACATTGCTGGGAGATATTGGGGATTGAACCCAGGACCTCATATATGCGAATCCTTTAAATCAAAAATTAATTGGGGATAAGGTTCAACACTGGAATGCATGCACATTCAGTTCAGATGTTTAAGAAACCAGCTGAATGTTCCATATTGTTTGGAGATGCTGGGGATTGAACCCAGGCCATCTTACATGCAAAACATTCGCTCTACCACTGAGCTACATCCCCTGCCCTAGCTGTTGTTTTTCTCTTGTTTAAAAACTATTTTCTTTATGCACAATGTTTATGTGATATATGCCTTTGACTTAAAAGTCCAACATTGCTGGGAGATGCTGGGGATTGAACCCAGGACCTCATATATGCGAATCCTTTAAATCCAAATTAATTGGGGATAAAGTTCAACACTGGAATGCATGCACATACACTTCAGATGTTTAAGAAGCAAGTTGAATGTTCCATGTTGCTTGGAGATGCTGGGGATTGAACCCAGGACCTCATACATGCGAAGCATGCGCTCTACCACTGAGCTACATCCCCTGTCTTAGCTTTTGTTTTTCTCTTGTTTAAAAACTATTTTCTTTATACACAATGTTTCTGTGATATTTGCATTTGACTTAAATGTCCAACATTGCTTAGACATGCTGGAGATTGAACCCAGGACCTCATACATGCATAAACATGCGCTCTACCAGAGAGCTACATCCCCTGTCTAAGCTTTTGTTTTTCTCTTGTTTAAAAACTATTTTCTTTATGCACAATGTTTCTGTGATATTTGCATTTGACTTAAATGTCCAACGTTGCTTGGACATGCTGGGGATTGAACCCAGGACCTCATACATGCGAATCCTTTAAATCCAAATTAATTGGGGATAAAGTTCAACACTGGAATGCATGCACATACAGTTCAGATGTTTAAGAAACAAGTTGAATGTTCCATATTGCTTGGAGATGCGGGGGATTGAACCCAGGCCCTCATACATGCGAAGCATGCGCTCTACCACTGAGCTAAATCCCCTTACAACGATAGTGTGTTTTGTTGTTTACTTATATTTGCATTTAAATCCAAATTAATTGGGGACAAAGTTCAACGCTGGAATGCATGCATATGCAGTTCAGATGTTTAAGAAACAAACCGAAAGTCCCATATTTCTTGGAGATGCTGGGGATTGAACCCAGGACCTCATACATGCAAAGCATGCGCTCTACCACTGAGCTACATCCCCTGAGTTCGCTGTTGTTTTTCTCTTGTTTAAAAACTATTTTCTTTATCCACAATGTGTATGTGATATATGCCTTGACTTAAAAGTCCAACATTGCTGGGAGATATTGGGGATTGAACCCAGGACCTCATATATGCGAATCCTTTAAATCCAAATTATTTGGGGATAAGGTTCAACACTGGAATGCATGCACATGCAGTTCAGATGTTTAAGAAACCAGCTGAATGTTCCATATTGTTTGGAGATGCTGGGGATTGAACCCAGGCCATCTTACATGCAAAACATTCGCTCTACCACTGAGCTACATCCCCTGCCCTAGCTGTTGTTTTTCTCTTGTTTAAAAACTATTTTCTTTATGCACAATGTTTATGTGATATATGCCTTTGACTTAAAAGTCCAACATTGCTGGGAGATGCTGGGGATTGAACCCAGGACCTCATATATGCGAATCCTTTAAATCCAAATTAAGTGGGGATAAAGTTCAACACTGGAATGCATGCACATACAGTTCAGATGTTTAAGAAGCAAGTTGAATGTTCCATGTTGCTTGGAGATGCTGGGGATTGAACCCAGGACCTCATACATGCGAAGCATGCGCTCTACCAATGAGCTACATCCCCTTACAACGATAGTGTGTTTTGTTGTTTACTTATATTTGCATTTAAATCCAAATTAATTGGGGAGAAAGTTCAACGCTAGAATGCATGCACATGCTGTTCAGATGTTTAAGAAATAAATGAAAGTTCCATATTGCTTAGAGATGCTGGGGATTGAACCCAGGACCTCATACATGCAAAGCATGCACTCTACCACTGAGCTACATCCCCTGTCTTAGCTGTTGCTTTTCTCTTGTTTAAAAACTTTTTTCTTTATGCAGAATGTTTATGTGATATTTGCATTGGACTTAAAAGTCCAACATTGCTTGGAGATGCTGGGGATTGAACCCAGGACCTCATATATGCGAATCCTTTAAATCCAAATTAATTGGGGATAAAGTTCAACACTGGAATGCATGCACATACAGTTCAGATGTTTAAGAAACAAGTTGAATGTTCCATTTTGCTTGGAGATGCTGGGATTGAACCCAGGACCTCATACATGCGAAGTATGCGCTCTACCACTGAGCTACATCCCCTTACAACGATAGTGTGTTTTGTTGTTTACTTATATTTGCATTTAAATCCAAATTAATTGGGGAGAAAGTTCAACGCTAAAATGCATGCACATGCTGTTCAGATGTTTAAGAAATAAATGAAAGTTCCATATTGCTTGGAGATGCTGGGGATTAAACCCAGGACCTCATACATGCAAAGCATGCGCTCTACCACTGAGCTACATCCCCTGTCTTAGCTGTTGCTTTTCTCTTGTTTAAAAACTTTTTTCTTTATGCACAATGTTTATGTGATATTTGCATTGGACTTAAAAGTCCAACATTGCTTGGAGATGCTGGGGATTGAACCCAGGACCTCATACATGCGAAGCATGCGCTCTACCACTGAGCTACATCCCCTTACAACGATAGTGTGTTTTGTTGTTTACTTATATTTGCATTTCAATCCAAATTAATTGGGGAGAAAGTTCAACGCTACAATGCATGCACATGCTGTTCAGATGTTTAAGAAATAAATGAAAGTTCCATATTGCTTGGAGATGCTGGGGATTGAACCCATGACCTCATACATGCAAAGCATGCGCTCTACCACTGAGCTACATCCCCTTACAACAATAGTGTGTTCTGTTGTTTACTTATATTTGCATTTAAATCCAAAATAATTGGGGACAAAGTTCAACACTGGAATGCATGCACATGCATTTCAGATGTTTAAGAAACCAGCTGAATGTTCCATATTGTTAGGAGATGCTGGGGATTGAACCCAGGCCCTCTTACATGCAAAGCATTCGCTCTACCACTGAGCTACATCCCCTGTCCTAGCTGTTGTTTTTCTCCTGTTTAAAAACTATTTTCTTTATGCACAATGTTTATGTGATATATGCCTTTGACTTAAAAGTCCAACATTGCTGGGAGATGCTGGGGATTGAACCCAGGACCTCATATATGCGAATCCTTTAAATCCAAATTAATTGGGGATAAAGTTCAACACTGGAATGCATGCACATGCAGTTCAGATGTTTAAGAAACAAGCTGAATGTTCCATATTGCTTGGAGATGCTGGGGATTGAACCCAGGACCTCATATATACGAATCCTTTAAATCCAAATTAATTGTGGATAAAGTTCAACACTGGAATGCATGCACATGCAGTTCAGATGTTTAAGAAACCAGCTGAATGTTCCATATTGTTTGGAGATGCTGGGGATTGAACCCAGGACCTCATACATGCAAAGCATGCGCTCTACCACTGAGCTACATCCCCTGTCTTAGGTGTGGCTTTTCTCTTGTTTAAAAACTATTTTCTTTATGCACAATGTTTATGTGATATTTGCATTGGACTTAAAAGTCCAACATTGCTTGGAGATGCTGGGGATTGTACCCAAGACCTCATATATGCGAATCCTTTAAATCCAAATAAATTGGGGATAAAGTTCAACACCGGAATCCATGCACATGCTGTTCAGATGTTTAAGAAATAAATGGAAAGTTCCATATTGCTTGGAGATTCTGGGGATTGAACCCAGGACCTCATACATGCAAAACATGCGCTCTACCACTGAGCTACATCCCCTGATTTCGCTGTTGTTTTTCTCTTGTTTAAAAACTATTTTCTTTATGCACAATGTTTATGTGATATATGCCTTGACTTAAAAGTCCAATATTGCTGGGAGATATTGGGGATTGAACCCAGGACCTCATATATGCGAATCCTTTAAATCCAAATTAATTGGGGATAAGGTTCAACACTGGAATGCATGCACATGCAGTTCAGATGTTTACGAAACCAGCTGAATGTTCCATATTGTTTGGAGATGCTGGGGATTGAACCCAGGCCATCTTACATGCAAAACATTCGCTCTACCACTGAGCTACATCCCCTGCCCTCGCTGTTGTTTTTCTCTTGTTTAAAAACTATTTTCTTTATGCACAATGTTTATGTGATATATGCCTTTGACTTAAAAGTCCAACATTGCTGGGAGATGCTGGGGATTGAACCCAGGACCTCATATATGCGAATCCTTTAAATCCAAATTAATTGGGGATAAAGTTCAACACTGGAATGCATGCACATGCAGTTCAGATGTTTAAGAAACAAGCTGAATGTTCCATATTGCTTGGAGATGCTGGGGATTGAACCCAGGACCTCATATATACGAATCCTTTAAATCCAAATTAATTGTGGATAAAGTTCAACACTAGAATGCATGCACATGCAGTTCAGATGTTTAAGAAACCAGCTGAATGTTCCATATTGTTTGGAGATGCTGGGGATTGAACCCAGGACCTCATACATGCAAAGCATGCTCTCTACCACTGAGCTACATCCCCTGTCTTAGGTGTGGCTTTTCTCTTGTTTAAAAACTATTTTCTTTATGCACAATGTTTATGTGATATATGCCTTAGACTTAAAAGTCCAACATTGCTGGGAGATGCTGGGGATTGAACCCAGGACCTCATATATGCGAATCCTTTAAATCCAAATTAATTGGGGATAAAGTTCAACACTGGAATGCATGCACATGCAGTTCAGATGTTTAAGAAACAAGCTGAATGTTCCATATTGCTTGGAGATGCTGGGGATTGAACCCAGGACCTCATATATACGAATCCTTTAAATCCAAATTAATTGTGGATAAAGTTCAACACTAGAATGCATGCACATGCAGTTCAGATGTTTAAGAAACCAGCTGAATGTTCCATATTGTTTGGAGATGCTGGGGATTGAACCCAGGACCTCATACATGCAAGCATGCGCTCTACCACTGAGCTACATCCCCTGTCTTAGATGTTGCTTTTCTCTTGTTTAAAAACTATTTTCTTTATGCACAATGTTTATGTGATATTTGCATTGGACTTAAAAGTCCAACATTGCTTGGAGATGCTGGGGATTGAACCCAGGACCTCATATATGCGAATCCTTTAATTCCAAATTAATCGGGGATAAAGTTCAACACTGGAATGCATGCACATGCTGTTCAGATGTTTAAGAAACAAATCGAAAGTCCCATATTTCTTGGAGATGATGGGGATTGAACCCAGGAGCTCATACATGCAGAGCATGCGCTCTACCACTGAGCTACATCCCCTTACAACAATAGTGTTTTCTGTTGTTTACTTATATTTGCATTTAAATCCAAAATAATTGGGGACAAAGTTCAACACTGGAATGCATGCACATGCATTTCAGATGTTTAAGAAACCAGCTGAATGTTCCATATTGTTAGGAGATGCTGGGGATTGAACCCAGGCCCTCTTACATGCAAAGCATTCGCTCTACCACTGAGCTACATCCCCTGTCCTAGCTGTTGTTTTTCTCCTGTTTAAAAACTATTTTCTTTATGCACAATGTTTATGTGATATATGCCTTTGACTTAAAAGTCCAACATTGCTGGGAGATGCTGGGGATTGAACCCAGGACCTCATATATGCGAATCCTTTAAATCCAAATTAATTGGGGATAAAGTTCAACACTGGAATGCATGCACATGCAGTTCAGATGTTTAAGAAACAAGCTGAATGTTCCATATTGCTTGGAGATGCTGGGGATTGAACCCAGGACCTCATATATACGAATCCTTTAAATCCAAATTAATTGTGGATAAAGTTCAACACTGGAATGCATGCACATGCAGTTCAGATGTTTAAGAAACCAGCTGAATGTTCCATATTGTTTGGAGATGCTGGGGATTGAACCCAGGACCTCATACATGCAAAGCATGCTCTCTACCACTGAGCTACATCCCCTGTCTTAGGTGTGGCTTTTCTCTTGTTTAAAAACTATTTTCTTTATGCACAATGTTTATGTGATATTTGCATTGGACTTAAAAGTCCAACATTGCTTGGAGATGCTGGGGATTGTACCCAAGACCTCATAAATGCGAATCCTTTAAATCCAAATTAATTGGGGATAAAGTTCAACACCGGAATCCATGCACATGCTGTTCAGATGTTTAAGAAATAAATGGAAAGTTCCATATTGCTTGGAGATTCTGGGGATTGAACCCAGGACCTCATACATGCAAAACATGCGCTCTACAACTGAGCTACATCCCCTGATTTCGCTGTTGTTTTTCTCTCGTTTAAAAACTATTTTCTTTTCTGCACAATGTTTATGTGATATATGCCTTGACTTAAAAGTCCAACATTGCTGGGAGATATTGGGGATTGAACCCAGGACCTCATATATGCGAATCCTTTAAATCCAAATTAATTGGGGATAAGGTTCAACACTGGAATGCATGCACATGCAGTTCAGATGTTTAAGAAACCAGCTGAATGTTCAATATTGTTTGGAGATGCTGGGGATTGAACCCAGGCCATCTTACATGCAAAACATTCGCTCTACCACTGAGCTACATCCCCTGCCCTAGCTGTTGTTTTTCTCTTGTTTAAAAACTATTTTCTTTATGCACAATGTTTATGTGATATATGCCTTTGACTTAAAAGTCCAACATTGCTGGGAGATGCTGGGGATTGAACCCAGGACTTCATATATGCGAATCCTTTAAATCCAAATTAATTGGGGATAAAGTTCAACACTGGAATGCATGCACATGCAGTTCAAATGTTTAAGAAACAAGCTGAATGTTCAATATTGCTTGGAGATGCTGGGGATTGAACCCACGACCTCATATATACGAATCCTTTAAATCCAAATTAATTGTGGATAAAGTTCAACACTGGAATGCATGCACATGCAGTTCAGATGTTTAAGAAACCAGCTGAATGTTCCATATTGTTTGGAGATGCTGGGGATTGAACCCAGGACCTCATACATGCAAAGCATGCTCTCTACCACTGAGCTACATCCCCTGTCTTAGGTGTGGCTTTTCTCTTGTTTAAAAACTATTTTCTTTATGCACAATGTTTATGTGATATTTGCATTGGACTTAAAAGTCCAACATTGCTTGGAGATGCTGGGGATTGTACCCAAGACCTCATAAATGCGAATCCTTTAAATCCAAATTAATTGGGGATAAAGTTCAACACCGGAATCCATGCACATGCTGTTCAGATGTTTAAGAAATAAATGGAAAGTTCCATATTGCTTGGAGATTCTGGGGATTGAACCCAGGACCTCATACATGCAAAACATGCGCTCTACCACTGAGCTACATCCCCTGATTTCGCTGTTGTTTTTCTCTTGTTTAAAAACTATTTTCTTTATGCACAATGTTTATGTGATATATGCCTTGACTTAAAAGTCCAACATTGCTGGGAGATATTGGGGATTGAACCCAGGACCTCATATATGCGAATCCTTTAAATCCAAATTAATTGGGGATAAGGTTCAACACTGGAATGCATGCACATGCAGTTCAGATGTTTAAGAAACCAGCTGAATGTTCCATATTGTTTGGAGATGCTGGGGATTGAACCCAGGCCATCTTACATGCAAAACATTCGCTCTACCACTGAGCTACATCCCCTGCCCTAGCTGTTGTTTTTCTCTTGTTTAAAAACTATTTTCTTTATGCACAATGTTTATGTGATATATGCCTTTGACTTAAAAGTCCAACATTGCTGGGAGATGCTGGGGATTGAACCCAGGACCTCATATATGCGAATCCTTTAAATCCAAATTAATTGGGGATAAAGTTCAACACTGGAATGCATGCACATGCAGTTCAGATGTTTAAGAAACAAGCTGAATGTTCCATATTGCTTGGAGATGCTGGGGATTGAACCCAGGACCTCATATATACGAATCCTTTAAATCCAAATTAATTGTGGATAAAGTTCAACACTGGAATGCATGCACATGCAGTTCAGATGTTTAAGAAACCAGCTGAATGTTCCATATTGTTTGGAGATGCTGGGGATTGAACCCAGGACCTCATACATGCAAAGCATGCGCTCTACCACTGAGCTACATCCCCTGTCTTAGGTGTTGCTTTTCTCTTGTTTAAAAACTATTTTCTTTATGCACAATGTTTATGTGATATTTGCATTGGACTTAAAAGTCCAACATTGCTTGGAGATGCTGGGGATTGTACCCAAGACCTCATATATGCGAATCCTTTAAATCCAAATTAATTGGGGATAAAGTTCACCACCGGAATCCATGCACATGCTGTTCAGATGTTTAAGAAACAAGTTGAATGTTCCATATTGCTTGGAGATGCTGGGGATTGAACCCAGGACCTCATACATGCAAAATATGCACTCTACCACTGAGCTACATCCCCTTACAACAAAAGTGTGTTCTGTTGTTTACTTATATTTGCATTTAAATCCAAATTAATTGGGGACAAAGTTCAACGCTGGAATGCATGCATATGCAGTTCAGATGTTTAAGAAACAAACCGAAAGTCCCATATTTCTTGCAGATGCTGGGGATTGAACCCAGGACCTCATACATGCAAAGCATGCGCTCTACCACTGAGCTACATCCCCTGAGTTCGCTGTTGTTTTTCTCTTGTTTAAAAACTATTTTCTTTATCCACAATGTGTATGTGATATATGCCTTGACTTAAAAGTCCAACATTGCTGGGAGATATTGGGGATTGAACCCAGGACCTCATATATGCGAATCCTTTAAATCCAAATTAATTGGGGATAAGGTTCAACACTGGAATGCATGCACATTCAGTTCAGATGTTTAAGAAACCAGCTGAATGTTCCATATTGTTTGGAGATGCTGGGGATTGAACCCTGGCCATCTTACATGCAAAACATTCGCTCTACCACTGAGCTACATCCCCTGCCCTAGCTGTTGTTTTTCTCTTGTTTAAAAACTATTTTCTTTATGCACAATGTTTATGTGATATATGCCTTTGACTTAAAAGTCCAACATTGCTGGGAGATGCTGGGGATTGAACCCAGGACCTCATATATGCGAATCCTTTAAATCCAAATTAATTGGGGATAAAGTTCAACACTGGAATGCATGCACATACAGTTCAGATGTTTAAGAAGCAAGTTGAATGTTCCATGTTGCTTGGAGATGCTGGGGATTGAACCCAGGACCTCATACATGCGAAGCATGCGCTCTACCACTGAGCTACATCCCCTTACAACGATAGTGTGTTTTGTTGTTTACTTATATTTGCATTTAAATCCAAATTAATTGGGGAGAAAGTTCAACGCTAGAATGCATGCACATGCTGTTCAGATGTTTAAGAAATAAATGAAAGTTCCATATTGCTTGGAGATGCTGGGGATTGAACCCAGGACCTCATACATGCAAAGCATGCGCTCTACCACTGAGCTACATCCCCTGTCTTAGCTGTTGCTTTTCTCTTGTTTAAAAACTTTTTTCTTTATGCACAATTTTTATGTGATATTTGCATTGGACTTAAAAGTCCAACATTGCTTGGAGATGCTGGGGATTGAACCCAGGACCTCATATATGCGAATCCTTTAAATCCAAATTAATTGGGGATAAAGTTCAACACCGGAATCCATGCAGATGCTGTTCAGATGTTTAAGAAATAAATGGAAAGTTCCATATTGCTTGGAGATTCTGGGGATTGAACCCAGGACCTCATACATGCAAAACATGCGCTCTACAACTGAGCTACATCCCCTGATTTCGCTGTTGTTTTTCTCTTGTTTAAAAACTATTTTCTTTATGCACAATGTTTATGTGATATATGCCTTGACTTAAAAGTCCAACATTGCTGGGAGATATTGGGGATTGAACCCAGGACCTCATATATGCGAATCCTTTAAATCCAAATTAATTGGGGATAAGGTTCAACACTGGAATGCATGCACATGCAGTTCAGATGTTTAAGAAACCAGCTGAATGTTCCATATTGTTTGGAGATGCTGGGGATTGAACCCAGGCCATCTTACATGCAAAACATTCGCTCTACCACTGAGCTACATCCCCTGCCCTAGCTGTTGTTTTTCTCTTGTTTAAAAACTATTTTCTTTATGCACAATGTTTATGTGATATATGCCTTTGACTTAAAAGTCCAACATTGCTGGGAGATGCTGGGGATTGAACCCAGGACCTCATATATGCGAATCCTTTAAATCCAAATTAATTGGGGATAAAGTTCAACACTGGAATGCATGCACATGCAGTTCAGATGTTTAAGAAACAAGCTGAATGTTCCATATTGCTTGGAGATGCTGGGGATTGAACCCAGGACCTCATATATACGAATCCTTTAAATCCAAATTAATTGTGGATAAAGTTCAACACTGGAATGCATGCACATGCAGTTCAGATGTTTAAGAAACCAGCTGAATGTTCCATATTGTTTGGAGATGCTGGGGATTGAACCCAGGACCTCATACATGCAAAGCATGCGCTCTACCACTGAGCTACATCCCCTGTCTTAGGTGTTGCTTTTCTCTTGTTTAAAAACTATTTTCTTTATGCACAATGTTTATGTGATATTTGCATTGGACTTAAAAGTCCAACATTGCTTGGAGATGCTGGGGATTGTACCCAAGACCTCATATATGCGAATCCTTTAAATCCAAATTAATTGGGGATAAAGTTCACCACCGGAATCCATGCACATGCTGTTCAGATGTTTAAGAAATAAATGGAAAGTTCCATATTGCTTGGAGATTCTGGGGATTGAACCCAGGACCTCATACATGCAAAACATGCGCTCTACCACTGAGCTACATCCCCTGATTTTGCTGTTGTTTTTCTCTTGTTTAAAAACTATTTTCTTTATGCACAATGTTTATGTGATATATGCCTTGACTTAAAAGTCCAACATTGCTTGGAGATGCTGGGGATTGTACCCAAGACCTCATATATGCGAATCCTTTAAATCCAAATTAATTGGGGATAAAGTTCAACACTGGAATGCATGCACATGCAGTTCAGATGTTTAAGAAACAAGCTGAATGTTCCATATTGCTTGGAGATGCTGGGGATTGAACCCAGGACCTCATATATACGAATCCTTTAAATCCAAATTAATTGTGGATAAAGTTCAACACTAAAATGCATGCACATGCAGTTCAGATGTTAAAGAAACCAGCTGAATGTTCCATATTGTTTGGAGATGCTGGGGATTGAACCCAGGACCTCATACATGCAAAGCATGCGCTCTACCACTGAGCTACATCCCCTGTCTTAGATGTTGCTTTTCTCTTGTTTAAAAACTATTTTCTTTATGCACAATGTTTATGTGATATTTGCATTGGACTTAAAAGTCCAACATTGCTTGGAGATGCTGGGGATTGAACCCAGGACCTCATATATGCGAATCCTTTAATTCCAAATTAATCGGGGATAAAGTTCAACACTGGAATGCATGCACATGCTGTTCAGATGTTTAAGAAACAAATCGAAAGTCCCATATTTCTTGGAGATGCTGGGGATTGAACCCAGGAGCTCATACATGCAGAGCATGCGCTCTACCACTGAGCTACATCCCCTTACAACAACAGTGTTTTCTGTTGTTTACTTATATTTGCATTTAAATCCAAAATAATTGGGGACAAAGTTCAACACTGGAATGCATGCACATGCATTTCAGATGTTTAAGAAACCAGCTGAATGTTCCATATTGTTAGGAGATGCTGGGGATTGAACCCAGGACCTCATACATGCAAAGCATGCGCTCTACCACTGAGCTACATCCCCTGTCTTAGCTGTTGCTTTTCTCTTGTTTAAAAACTTTTTTCTTTATGCACAATTTTTATGTGATATTTGCATTGGACTTAAAAGTCCAACATTGCTTGGAGATGCTGGGGATTGAACCCAGGACCTCATATATGCGAATCCTTTAAATCCAAATTAATTGGGGATAAAGTTCAACACCGGAATCCATGCACATGCTGTTCAGATGTTTAAGAAATAAATGGAAAGTTCCATATTGCTTGGAGATTCTGGGGATTGAACCCAGGACCTCATACATGCAAAACATGCGCTCTACAACTGAGCTACATCCCCTGATTTCGCTGTTGTTTTTCTCTTGTTTAAAAACTATTTTCTTTATGCACAATGTTTATGTGATATATGCCTTGACTTAAAAGTCCAACATTGCTTGGAGATGCTGGGGATTGTACCCAAGACCTCATATATGCGAATCCTTTAAATCCAAATTAATTGGGGATAAAGTTCACCACCGGAATCCATGCACATGCAGTTCAGATGTTTAAGAAACCAGCTGAATGTTCCATATTGTTTGGAGATGCTGGGGATTGAACCCAGGCCATCTTACATGCAAAACATTCGCTCTACCACTGAGCTACATCCCCTGCCCTAGCTGTTGTTTTTCTCTTGTTTAAAAACTATTTTCTTTATGCACAATGTTTATGTGATATATGCCTTTGACTTAAAAGTCCAACATTGCTGGGAGATGCTGGGGATTGAACCCAGGACCTCATATATGCGAATCCTTTAAATCCAAATTAATTGGGGATAAAGTTCAACAATGGAATGCATGCACATGCAGTTCAGATGTTTAAGAAACAAGCTGAATGTTCCATATTGCTTGGAGATGCTGGGGATTGAACCCAGGACCTCATATATACGAATCCTTTAAATCCAAATTAATTGGGGATAAAGTTCACCACCGGAATCCATGCACATGCTGTTCAGATGTTTAAGAAATAAATGGAAAGTTCCATATTGCTTGGAGATTCTGGGGATTGAACCCAGGACCTCATACATGCAAAACATGCGCTCTACCACTGAGCTACATCCCCTGATTTTGCTGTTGTTTTTCTCTTGTTTAAAAACTATTTTCTTTATGCACAATGTTTATGTGATATATGCCTTGACTTAAAAGTCCAACATTGCTTGGAGATGCTGGGGATTGTACCATAGACCTCATATATGCGAATCCTTTAAATCCAAATTAATTGGGGATAAAGTTCACCACCGGAATGCATGCACATGCAGTTCAGATGTTTAAGAAACAAGTTGAATGTTCCATATTGCTTGGAGATGCTGGGGATTGAACCCAGGACCTCATACATGCAAAATATGCACTCTACCACTGAGCTACATCCCCTTACAACAAAAGTGTGTTCTGTTGTTTACTTATATTTGCATTTAAATCCAAATTAATTGGGGACAAAGTTCAACGCTGGAATGCATGCATATGCAGTTCAGATGTTTAAGAAACAAACCGAAAGTCCCATATTTCTTGCATATGCTGGGGATTGAACCCACGACCTCATACATGCAAAGCATGCGCTCTACCACTGAGCTACATCCCCTGAGTTCGCTGTTGTTTTTCTCTTGTTTAAAAACTATTTTCTTTATCCACAATGTGTATGTGATATATGCCTTGACTTAAAAGTCCAACATTGCTGGGAGATATTGGGGATTGAACCCAGGACCTCATATATGCGAATCCTTTAAATCAAAAATTAATTGGGGATAAGGTTCAACACTGGAATGCATGCACATTCAGTTCAGATGTTTAAGAAACCAGCTGAATGTTCCATATTGTTTGGAGATGCTGGGGATTGAACCCAGGCCATCTTACATGCAAAACATTCGCTCTACCACTGAGCTACATCCCCTGCCCTAGCTGTTGTTTTTCTCTTGTTTAAAAACTATTTTCTTTATGCACAATGTTTATGTGATATATGCCTTTGACTTAAAAGTCCAACATTGCTGGGAGATGCTGGGGATTGAACCCAGGACCTCATATATGCGAATCCTTTAAATCCAAATTAATTGGGGATAAAGTTCAACACTGGAATGCATGCACATACAGTTCAGATGTTTAAGAAGCAAGTTGAATGTTCCATGTTGCTTGGAGATGCTGGGGATTGAACCCAGGACCTCATACATGCGAAGCATGCGCTCTACCACTGAGCTACATCCCCTTACAACGATAGTGTGTTTTGTTGTTTACTTATATTTGCATTTAAATCCAAATTAATTGGGGAGAAAGTTCAACGCTAGAATGCATGCACATGCTGTTCAGATGTTTAAGAAATAAATGAAAGTTCCATATTGCTTGGAGATGCTGGGGATTGAACCCAGGACCTCATACATGCAAAGCATGCGCTCTACCACTGAGCTACATCCCCTGTCTTAGCTGTTGCTTTTCTCTTGTTTAAAAACTTTTTTCTTTATGCACAATGTTTATGTGATATTTGCCTTGGACTTAAAAGTCCAACATTGCTTGGAGATGCTGGGGATTGAACCCAGGACCTCATATATGCGAATCCTTTAATTCCAAATTAATCGGGGATAAAGTTCAACACTGGAATGCATGCTCATGCTGTTCAGATGTTTAAGAAACAAATCGAAAGTCCCATATTTCTTGGAGATGCTGGGGATTGAACCCAGGACCTCATACATGCAGAGCATGCGCTCTACCACTGAGCTACATCCCCTGATTTCGCTGTTGTTTTTCTCTTGTTTAAAAACTATTTTCTTTATGCACAATGTTTATGTGATATTTGCATTGGACTTAAAAGTCCAACATTGCTGGGAGATATTGGGGATTGTACCCAGGACCTCATATATGCGAATCCTTTAAATCCAAATTAATTGGGGATAAGGTTCAACACTGGAATGCATTCACATGCAGTTCAGATGTTTAAGAAACCAGCTGAATGTTCCATATTGTTTGGAGATGCTGGGGATTGAACCCAGGCCATCTTACATGCAAAACATTGGCTCTACCACTGAGCTACATCCCCTGCCCTAGCTGTTGTTTTTCTCTTGTTTAAAAACTATTTTCTTTATGCACAATTTTTATGTGATATATGCCTTTGACTTAAAAGTCCAACATTGATGGGAGATGCTGGGGATTGAACCCAGGACCTCATATATGCGAATCCTTTAAATCCAAATTAATTGGGGATAAAGTTCAACACTGGAATGCATGCACATGCAGTTCAGATGTTTAAGAAACAAGCTGAATGTTCCATATTGCTTGGAGATGCTGGGGATTGAACCCAGGACCTCATATATATGAATCCTTTAAATCCAAATTAATTGTGGATAAAGTTCAACACTGGAATGCATGCACATGCAGTTCAGATGTTTAAGAAACCAGCTGAATGTTCCATATTGTTTGGAGATGCTGGGGATTGAACCCAGGACCTCATACATGCAAAGCATGCGCTCTACCACTGAGCTACATCCCGTGTCTTAGGTGTTGCTTTTCTCTTGTTTAAAAACTATTTTCTTTATGCACAATGTTTATGTGATATTTGCATTGGACTTAAAAGTCCAACATTGCTTGGAGATGCTGGGGATTGTACCCAAGACCTCATATATGCGAATCCTTTAAATCCAAATTAATTGGGGATAAAGTTCACCACCGGAATCCATGCACATGCTGTTCAGATGTTTAAGAAATAAATGGAAAGTTCCATATTGCTTGGAGATTCTGGGGATTGAACCCAGGACCTCATACATGCAAAACATGCGCTCTACCACTGAGCTACATCCCCTGTCTTAGCTTTTGTTTTTCTCTTGTTTAAAAACTATTTTCTTTATACACAATGTTTCTGTGATATTTGCATTTGACTTAAATGTCCAACATTGCTTAGACATGCTGGAGATTGAACCCAGGACCTCATACATGCATAAACATGCGCTCTACCAGAGAGCTACATCCCCTGTCTTAGCTTTTGTTTTTCTCTTGTTTAAAAACTATTTTCTTTATGCACAATGTTTCTGTGATATTTGCATTTGACTTAAATGTCCAACGTTGCTTGGACATGCTGGGGATTGAACCCAGGACCTCATATATGCGAATCCTTTAAATCCAAATTAATCGGGGATAAAGTTCAACACCAGAATGCATGCACATGCAGTTCAGATGTTTAAGAAACAAGTTGAATGTTCCATATTGCTTGGAGATGCTGGGGATTGAACCCAGGACCTCATACATGCAAAGCATGCGCTCTACCAATGAGCTACATCCCCTTACAAAGATGCCGTGTTCTGTTGTTTACTTATATTTGCATTTAAATCCAAATTAATTGGGGACAAAGTTCAACACTAGAATGCATGCACATGCTGTTCAGATGTTTAAGAAACAAATGGAAAGTTCCATATTGCTTGGAGATTCTGGGGATTGAACCCAGGACCTCATACATGCAAAATATGCACTCTACCACTGAGCTACATCCCCTTACAACGAAAGTGTGTTCTGTTGTTTACTTATATTTGCATTTAAATCCAAATTAATTGGGGACAAAGTTCAACGCTGGAATGCATGCATATGCAGTTCAGATGTTTAAGAAACAAACCGAAAGTCCCATATTTCTTGGAGATGCTGGGGATTGAACCCAGGACCTCATACATGCAAAGCATGCGCTCTACCACTGAGCTACATCCCCTGATTTCGCTGTTGTTTTTCTCTTGTTTAAAAACTATTTTCTTTATCCACAATGTGTATGTGATATATGCCTTGACTTAAAAGTCCAACATTGCTGGGAGATATTGGGGATTGAACCCAGGACCTCATATATGCGAATCCTTTAAATCAAAAATTAATTGGGGATAAGGTTCAACACTGGAATGCATGCACATTCAGTTCAGATGTTTAAGAAACCAGCTGAATGTTCCATATTGTTTGGAGATGCTGGGGATTGAACCCAGGCCATCTTACATGCAAAACATTCGCTCTACCACTGAGCTACATCCCCTGCCCTAGCTGTTGTTTTTCTCTTGTTTAAAAACTATTTTCTTTATGCACAATGTTTATGTGATATATGCCTTTGACTTAAAAGTCCAACATTGCTGGGAGATGCTGGGGATTGAACCCAGGACCTCATATATGCGAATCCTTTAAATCCAAATTAATTGGGGATAAAGTTCAACACTGGAATGCATGCACATACACTTCAGATGTTTAAGAAGCAAGTTGAATGTTCCATGTTGCTTGGAGATGCTGGGGATTGAACCCAGGACCTCATACATGCGAAGCATGCGCTCTACCACTGAGCTACATCCCCTGTCTTAGCTTTTGTTTTTCTCTTGTTTAAAAACTATTTTCTTTATACACAATGTTTCTGTGATATTTGCATTTGACTTAAATGTCCAACATTGCTTAGACATGCTGGAGATTGAACCCAGGACCTCATACATGCATAAACATGCGCTCTACCAGAGAGCTACATCCCCTGTCTAAGCTTTTGTTTTTCTCTTGTTTAAAAACTATTTTCTTTATGCACAATGTTTCTGTGATATTTGCATTTGACTTAAATGTCCAACGTTGCTTGGACATGCTGGGGATTGAACCCAGGACCTCATACATGCGAATCCTTTAAATCCAAATTAATTGGGGATAAAGTTCAACACTGGAATGCATGCACATACAGTTCAGATGTTTAAGAAACAAGTTGAATGTTCCATATTGCTTGGAGATGCGGGGGATTGAACCCAGGCCCTCATACATGCGAAGCATGCGCTCTACCACTGAGCTAAATCCCCTTACAACGATAGTGTGTTTTGTTGTTTACTTATATTTGCATTTAAATCCAAATTAATTGGGGACAAAGTTCAACGCTGGAATGCATGCATATGCAGTTCAGATGTTTAAGAAACAAACCGAAAGTCCCATATTTCTTGGAGATGCTGGGGATTGAACCCAGGACCTCATACATGCAAAGCATGCGCTCTACCACTGAGCTACATCCCCTGAGTTCGCTGTTGTTTTTCTCTTGTTTAAAAACTA
Source organism: Meda fulgida (assembly GCA_030578275.1). Lineage (NCBI taxonomy): Eukaryota > Metazoa > Chordata > Actinopteri > Cypriniformes > Leuciscidae > Meda > Meda fulgida. The sequence goes on along the minus strand of CM060621.1, from coordinate 19,307,346 downwards.
TTTTCTTTATCCACAATGTGTATGTGATATATGCCTTGACTTAAAAGTCCAACATTGCTGGGAGATATTGGGGATTGAACCCAGGACCTCATATATGCGAATCCTTTAAATCCAAATTATTTGGGGATAAGGTTCAACACTGGAATGCATGCACATGCAGTTCAGATGTTTAAGAAACCAGCTGAATGTTCCATATTGTTTGGAGATGCTGGGGATTGAACCCAGGCCATCTTACATGCAAAACATTCGCTCTACCACTGAGCTACATCCCCTGCCCTAGCTGTTGTTTTTCTCTTGTTTAAAAACTATTTTCTTTATGCACAATGTTTATGTGATATATGCCTTTGACTTAAAAGTCCAACATTGCTGGGAGATGCTGGGGATTGAACCCAGGACCTCATATATGCGAATCCTTTAAATCCAAATTAAGTGGGGATAAAGTTCAACACTGGAATGCATGCACATACAGTTCAGATGTTTAAGAAGCAAGTTGAATGTTCCATGTTGCTTGGAGATGCTGGGGATTGAACCCAGGACCTCATACATGCGAAGCATGCGCTCTACCAATGAGCTACATCCCCTTACAACGATAGTGTGTTTTGTTGTTTACTTATATTTGCATTTAAATCCAAATTAATTGGGGAGAAAGTTCAACGCTAGAATGCATGCACATGCTGTTCAGATGTTTAAGAAATAAATGAAAGTTCCATATTGCTTAGAGATGCTGGGGATTGAACCCAGGACCTCATACATGCAAAGCATGCACTCTACCACTGAGCTACATCCCCTGTCTTAGCTGTTGCTTTTCTCTTGTTTAAAAACTTTTTTCTTTATGCAGAATGTTTATGTGATATTTGCATTGGACTTAAAAGTCCAACATTGCTTGGAGATGCTGGGGATTGAACCCAGGACCTCATATATGCGAATCCTTTAAATCCAAATTAATTGGGGATAAAGTTCAACACTGGAATGCATGCACATACAGTTCAGATGTTTAAGAAACAAGTTGAATGTTCCATTTTGCTTGGAGATGCTGGGATTGAACCCAGGACCTCATACATGCGAAGTATGCGCTCTACCACTGAGCTACATCCCCTTACAACGATAGTGTGTTTTGTTGTTTACTTATATTTGCATTTAAATCCAAATTAATTGGGGAGAAAGTTCAACGCTAAAATGCATGCACATGCTGTTCAGATGTTTAAGAAATAAATGAAAGTTCCATATTGCTTGGAGATGCTGGGGATTAAACCCAGGACCTCATACATGCAAAGCATGCGCTCTACCACTGAGCTACATCCCCTGTCTTAGCTGTTGCTTTTCTCTTGTTTAAAAACTTTTTTCTTTATGCACAATGTTTATGTGATATTTGCATTGGACTTAAAAGTCCAACATTGCTTGGAGATGCTGGGGATTGAACCCAGGACCTCATACATGCGAAGCATGCGCTCTACCACTGAGCTACATCCCCTTACAACGATAGTGTGTTTTGTTGTTTACTTATATTTGCATTTCAATCCAAATTAATTGGGGAGAAAGTTCAACGCTACAATGCATGCACATGCTGTTCAGATGTTTAAGAAATAAATGAAAGTTCCATATTGCTTGGAGATGCTGGGGATTGAACCCATGACCTCATACATGCAAAGCATGCGCTCTACCACTGTGCTACATCCCCTTACAACAATAGTGTGTTCTGTTGTTTACTTATATTTGCATTTAAATCCAAAATAATTGGGGACAAAGTTCAACACTGGAATGCATGCACATGCATTTCAGATGTTTAAGAAACCAGCTGAATGTTCCATATTGTTAGGAGATGCTGGGGATTGAACCCAGGCCCTCTTACATGCAAAGCATTCGCTCTACCACTGAGCTACATCCCCTGTCCTAGCTGTTGTTTTTCTCCTGTTTAAAAACTATTTTCTTTATGCACAATGTTTATGTGATATATGCCTTTGACTTAAAAGTCCAACATTGCTGGGAGATGCTGGGGATTGAACCCAGGACCTCATATATGCGAATCCTTTAAATCCAAATTAATTGGGGATAAAGTTCAACACTGGAATGCATGCACATGCAGTTCAGATGTTTAAGAAACAAGCTGAATGTTCCATATTGCTTGGAGATGCTGGGGATTGAACCCAGGACCTCATATATACGAATCCTTTAAATCCAAATTAATTGTGGATAAAGTTCAACACTGGAATGCATGCACATGCAGTTCAGATGTTTAAGAAACCAGCTGAATGTTCCATATTGTTTGGAGATGCTGGGGATTGAACCCAGGACCTCATACATGCAAAGCATGCGCTCTACCACTGAGCTACATCCCCTGTCTTAGGTGTGGCTTTTCTCTTGTTTAAAAACTATTTTCTTTATGCACAATGTTTATGTGATATTTGCATTGGACTTAAAAGTCCAACATTGCTTGGAGATGCTGGGGATTGTACCCAAGACCTCATATATGCGAATCCTTTAAATCCAAATAAATTGGGGATAAAGTTCAACACCGGAATCCATGCACATGCTGTTCAGATGTTTAAGAAATAAATGGAAAGTTCCATATTGCTTGGAGATTCTGGGGATTGAACCCAGGACCTCATACATGCAAAACATGCGCTCTACCACTGAGCTACATCCCCTGATTTCGCTGTTGTTTTTCTCTTGTTTAAAAACTATTTTCTTTATGCACAATGTTTATGTGATATATGCCTTGACTTAAAAGTCCAATATTGCTGGGAGATATTGGGGATTGAACCCAGGACCTCATATATGCGAATCCTTTAAATCCAAATTAATTGGGGATAAGGTTCAACACTGGAATGCATGCACATGCAGTTCAGATGTTTACGAAACCAGCTGAATGTTCCATATTGTTTGGAGATGCTGGGGATTGAACCCAGGCCATCTTACATGCAAAACATTCGCTCTACCACTGAGCTACATCCCCTGCCCTCGCTGTTGTTTTTCTCTTGTTTAAAAACTATTTTCTTTATGCACAATGTTTATGTGATATATGCCTTTGACTTAAAAGTCCAACATTGCTGGGAGATGCTGGGGATTGAACCCAGGACCTCATATATGCGAATCCTTTAAATCCAAATTAATTGGGGATAAAGTTCAACACTGGAATGCATGCACATGCAGTTCAGATGTTTAAGAAACAAGCTGAATGTTCCATATTGCTTGGAGATGCTGGGGATTGAACCCAGGACCTCATATATACGAATCCTTTAAATCCAAATTAATTGTGGATAAAGTTCAACACTAGAATGCATGCACATGCAGTTCAGATGTTTAAGAAACCAGCTGAATGTTCCATATTGTTTGGAGATGCTGGGGATTGAACCCAGGACCTCATACATGCAAAGCATGCTCTCTACCACTGAGCTACATCCCCTGTCTTAGGTGTGGCTTTTCTCTTGTTTAAAAACTATTTTCTTTATGCACAATGTTTATGTGATATATGCCTTAGACTTAAAAGTCCAACATTGCTGGGAGATGCTGGGGATTGAACCCAGGACCTCATATATGCGAATCCTTTAAATCCAAATTAATTGGGGATAAAGTTCAACACTGGAATGCATGCACATGCAGTTCAGATGTTTAAGAAACAAGCTGAATGTTCCATATTGCTTGGAGATGCTGGGGATTGAACCCAGGACCTCATATATACGAATCCTTTAAATCCAAATTAATTGTGGATAAAGTTCAACACTAGAATGCATGCACATGCAGTTCAGATGTTTAAGAAACCAGCTGAATGTTCCATATTGTTTGGAGATGCTGGGGATTGAACCCAGGACCTCATACATGCAAGCATGCGCTCTACCACTGAGCTACATCCCCTGTCTTAGATGTTGCTTTTCTCTTGTTTAAAAACTATTTTCTTTATGCACAATGTTTATGTGATATTTGCATTGGACTTAAAAGTCCAACATTGCTTGGAGATGCTGGGGATTGAACCCAGGACCTCATATATGCGAATCCTTTAATTCCAAATTAATCGGGGATAAAGTTCAACACTGGAATGCATGCACATGCTGTTCAGATGTTTAAGAAACAAATCGAAAGTCCCATATTTCTTGGAGATGATGGGGATTGAACCCAGGAGCTCATACATGCAGAGCATGCGCTCTACCACTGAGCTACATCCCCTTACAACAATAGTGTTTTCTGTTGTTTACTTATATTTGCATTTAAATCCAAAATAATTGGGGACAAAGTTCAACACTGGAATGCATGCACATGCATTTCAGATGTTTAAGAAACCAGCTGAATGTTCCATATTGTTAGGAGATGCTGGGGATTGAACCCAGGCCCTCTTACATGCAAAGCATTCGCTCTACCACTGAGCTACATCCCCTGTCCTAGCTGTTGTTTTTCTCCTGTTTAAAAACTATTTTCTTTATGCACAATGTTTATGTGATATATGCCTTTGACTTAAAAGTCCAACATTGCTGGGAGATGCTGGGGATTGAACCCAGGACCTCATATATGCGAATCCTTTAAATCCAAATTAATTGGGGATAAAGTTCAACACTGGAATGCATGCACATGCAGTTCAGATGTTTAAGAAACAAGCTGAATGTTCCATATTGCTTGGAGATGCTGGGGATTGAACCCAGGACCTCATATATACGAATCCTTTAAATCCAAATTAATTGTGGATAAAGTTCAACACTGGAATGCATGCACATGCAGTTCAGATGTTTAAGAAACCAGCTGAATGTTCCATATTGTTTGGAGATGCTGGGGATTGAACCCAGGACCTCATACATGCAAAGCATGCTCTCTACCACTGAGCTACATCCCCTGTCTTAGGTGTGGCTTTTCTCTTGTTTAAAAACTATTTTCTTTATGCACAATGTTTATGTGATATTTGCATTGGACTTAAAAGTCCAACATTGCTTGGAGATGCTGGGGATTGTACCCAAGACCTCATAAATGCGAATCCTTTAAATCCAAATTAATTGGGGATAAAGTTCAACACCGGAATCCATGCACATGCTGTTCAGATGTTTAAGAAATAAATGGAAAGTTCCATATTGCTTGGAGATTCTGGGGATTGAACCCAGGACCTCATACATGCAAAACATGCGCTCTACAACTGAGCTACATCCCCTGATTTCGCTGTTGTTTTTCTCTCGTTTAAAAACTATTTTCTTTTCTGCACAATGTTTATGTGATATATGCCTTGACTTAAAAGTCCAACATTGCTGGGAGATATTGGGGATTGAACCCAGGACCTCATATATGCGAATCCTTTAAATCCAAATTAATTGGGGATAAGGTTCAACACTGGAATGCATGCACATGCAGTTCAGATGTTTAAGAAACCAGCTGAATGTTCAATATTGTTTGGAGATGCTGGGGATTGAACCCAGGCCATCTTACATGCAAAACATTCGCTCTACCACTGAGCTACATCCCCTGCCCTAGCTGTTGTTTTTCTCTTGTTTAAAAACTATTTTCTTTATGCACAATGTTTATGTGATATATGCCTTTGACTTAAAAGTCCAACATTGCTGGGAGATGCTGGGGATTGAACCCAGGACTTCATATATGCGAATCCTTTAAATCCAAATTAATTGGGGATAAAGTTCAACACTGGAATGCATGCACATGCAGTTCAAATGTTTAAGAAACAAGCTGAATGTTCAATATTGCTTGGAGATGCTGGGGATTGAACCCACGACCTCATATATACGAATCCTTTAAATCCAAATTAATTGTGGATAAAGTTCAACACTGGAATGCATGCACATGCAGTTCAGATGTTTAAGAAACCAGCTGAATGTTCCATATTGTTTGGAGATGCTGGGGATTGAACCCAGGACCTCATACATGCAAAGCATGCTCTCTACCACTGAGCTACATCCCCTGTCTTAGGTGTGGCTTTTCTCTTGTTTAAAAACTATTTTCTTTATGCACAATGTTTATGTGATATTTGCATTGGACTTAAAAGTCCAACATTGCTTGGAGATGCTGGGGATTGTACCCAAGACCTCATAAATGCGAATCCTTTAAATCCAAATTAATTGGGGATAAAGTTCAACACCGGAATCCATGCACATGCTGTTCAGATGTTTAAGAAATAAATGGAAAGTTCCATATTGCTTGGAGATTCTGGGGATTGAACCCAGGACCTCATACATGCAAAACATGCGCTCTACCACTGAGCTACATCCCCTGATTTCGCTGTTGTTTTTCTCTTGTTTAAAAACTATTTTCTTTATGCACAATGTTTATGTGATATATGCCTTGACTTAAAAGTCCAACATTGCTGGGAGATATTGGGGATTGAACCCAGGACCTCATATATGCGAATCCTTTAAATCCAAATTAATTGGGGATAAGGTTCAACACTGGAATGCATGCACATGCAGTTCAGATGTTTAAGAAACCAGCTGAATGTTCCATATTGTTTGGAGATGCTGGGGATTGAACCCAGGCCATCTTACATGCAAAACATTCGCTCTACCACTGAGCTACATCCCCTGCCCTAGCTGTTGTTTTTCTCTTGTTTAAAAACTATTTTCTTTATGCACAATGTTTATGTGATATATGCCTTTGACTTAAAAGTCCAACATTGCTGGGAGATGCTGGGGATTGAACCCAGGACCTCATATATGCGAATCCTTTAAATCCAAATTAATTGGGGATAAAGTTCAACACTGGAATGCATGCACATGCAGTTCAGATGTTTAAGAAACAAGCTGAATGTTCCATATTGCTTGGAGATGCTGGGGATTGAACCCAGGACCTCATATATACGAATCCTTTAAATCCAAATTAATTGTGGATAAAGTTCAACACTGGAATGCATGCACATGCAGTTCAGATGTTTAAGAAACCAGCTGAATGTTCCATATTGTTTGGAGATGCTGGGGATTGAACCCAGGACCTCATACATGCAAAGGATGCGCTCTACCACTGAGCTACATCCCCTGTCTTAGGTGTTGCTTTTCTCTTGTTTAAAAACTATTTTCTTTATGCACAATGTTTATGTGATATTTGCATTGGACTTAAAAGTCCAACATTGCTTGGAGATGCTGGGGATTGTACCCAAGACCTCATATATGCGAATCCTTTAAATCCAAATTAATTGGGGATAAAGTTCACCACCGGAATCCATGCACATGCTGTTCAGATGTTTAAGAAACAAGTTGAATGTTCCATATTGCTTGGAGATGCTGGGGATTGAACCCAGGACCTCATACATGCAAAATATGCACTCTACCACTGAGCTACATCCCCTTACAACAAAAGTGTGTTCTGTTGTTTACTTATATTTGCATTTAAATCCAAATTAATTGGGGACAAAGTTCAACGCTGGAATGCATGCATATGCAGTTCAGATGTTTAAGAAACAAACCGAAAGTCCCATATTTCTTGCAGATGCTGGGGATTGAACCCAGGACCTCATACATGCAAAGCATGCGCTCTACCACTGAGCTACATCCCCTGAGTTCGCTGTTGTTTTTCTCTTGTTTAAAAACTATTTTCTTTATCCACAATGTGTATGTGATATATGCCTTGACTTAAAAGTCCAACATTGCTGGGAGATATTGGGGATTGAACCCAGGACCTCATATATGCGAATCCTTTAAATCCAAATTAATTGGGGATAAGGTTCAACACTGGAATGCATGCACATTCAGTTCAGATGTTTAAGAAACCAGCTGAATGTTCCATATTGTTTGGAGATGCTGGGGATTGAACCCTGGCCATCTTACATGCAAAACATTCGCTCTACCACTGAGCTACATCCCCTGCCCTAGCTGTTGTTTTTCTCTTGTTTAAAAACTATTTTCTTTATGCACAATGTTTATGTGATATATGCCTTTGACTTAAAAGTCCAACATTGCTGGGAGATGCTGGGGATTGAACCCAGGACCTCATATATGCGAATCCTTTAAATCCAAATTAATTGGGGATAAAGTTCAACACTGGAATGCATGCACATACAGTTCAGATGTTTAAGAAGCAAGTTGAATGTTCCATGTTGCTTGGAGATGCTGGGGATTGAACCCAGGACCTCATACATGCGAAGCATGCGCTCTACCACTGAGCTACATCCCCTTACAACGATAGTGTGTTTTGTTGTTTACTTATATTTGCATTTAAATCCAAATTAATTGGGGAGAAAGTTCAACGCTAGAATGCATGCACATGCTGTTCAGATGTTTAAGAAATAAATGAAAGTTCCATATTGCTTGGAGATGCTGGGGATTGAACCCAGGACCTCATACATGCAAAGCATGCGCTCTACCACTGAGCTACATCCCCTGTCTTAGCTGTTGCTTTTCTCTTGTTTAAAAACTTTTTTCTTTATGCACAATTTTTATGTGATATTTGCATTGGACTTAAAAGTCCAACATTGCTTGGAGATGCTGGGGATTGAACCCAGGACCTCATATATGCGAATCCTTTAAATCCAAATTAATTGGGGATAAAGTTCAACACCGGAATCCATGCACATGCTGTTCAGATGTTTAAGAAATAAATGGAAAGTTCCATATTGCTTGGAGATTCTGGGGATTGAACCCAGGACCTCATACATGCAAAACATGCGCTCTACAACTGAGCTACATCCCCTGATTTCGCTGTTGTTTTTCTCTTGTTTAAAAACTATTTTCTTTATGCACAATGTTTATGTGATATATGCCTTGACTTAAAAGTCCAACATTGCTGGGAGATATTGGGGATTGAACCCAGGACCTCATATATGCGAATCCTTTAAATCCAAATTAATTGGGGATAAGGTTCAACACTGGAATGCATGCACATGCAGTTCAGATGTTTAAGAAACCAGCTGAATGTTCCATATTGTTTGGAGATGCTGGGGATTGAACCCAGGCCATCTTACATGCAAAACATTCGCTCTACCACTGAGCTACATCCCCTGCCCTAGCTGTTGTTTTTCTCTTGTTTAAAAACTATTTTCTTTATGCACAATGTTTATGTGATATATGCCTTTGACTTAAAAGTCCAACATTGCTGGGAGATGCTGGGGATTGAACCCAGGACCTCATATATGCGAATCCTTTAAATCCAAATTAATTGGGGATAAAGTTCAACAATGGAATGCATGCACATGCAGTTCAGATGTTTAAGAAACAAGCTGAATGTTCCATATTGCTTGGAGATGCTGGGGATTGAACCCAGGACCTCATATATACGAATCCTTTAAATCCAAATTAATTGGGGATAAAGTTCACCACCGGAATCCATGCACATGCTGTTCAGATGTTTAAGAAATAAATGGAAAGTTCCATATTGCTTGGAGATTCTGGGGATTGAACCCAGGACCTCATACATGCAAAACATGCGCTCTACCACTGAGCTACATCCCCTGATTTTGCTGTTGTTTTTCTCTTGTTTAAAAACTATTTTCTTTATGCACAATGTTTATGTGATATATGCCTTGACTTAAAAGTCCAACATTGCTTGGAGATGCTGGGGATTGTACCATAGACCTCATATATGCGAATCCTTTAAATCCAAATTAATTGGGGATAAAGTTCACCACCGGAATGCATGCACATGCAGTTCAGATGTTTAAGAAACAAGTTGAATGTTCCATATTGCTTGGAGATGCTGGGGATTGAACCCAGGACCTCATACATGCAAAATATGCACTCTACCACTGAGCTACATCCCCTTACAACAAAAGTGTGTTCTGTTGTTTACTTATATTTGCATTTAAATCCAAATTAATTGGGGACAAAGTTCAACGCTGGAATGCATGCATATGCAGTTCAGATGTTTAAGAAACAAACCGAAAGTCCCATATTTCTTGCAGATGCTGGGGATTGAACCCAGGACCTCATACATGCAAAGCATGCGCTCTACCACTGAGCTACATCCCCTGAGTTCGCTGTTGTTTTTCTCTTGTTTAAAAACTATTTTCTTTATCCACAATTTTTATGTGATATATGCCTTGACTTAAAAGTCCAACATTGCTGGGAGATATTGGGGATTGAACCCAGGACCTCATATATGCGAATCCTTTAAATCAAAAATTAATTGGGGATAAGGTTCAACACTGGAATGCACGCACATTCAGTTCAGATGTTTAAGAAACCAGCTGAATGTTCTATATTGTTTGGAGATCCTGGGGATTGAACCCAGGCCATCTTACATGCAAAACATTCGCTCTACCACTGAGCTACATCCCCTGCCCTAGCTGTTGTTTTTCTCTTGTTTAAAAACTATTTTCTTTATGCACAATGTTTATGTGATATATGCCTTTGACTTAAAAGTCCAACATTGCTGGGAGATGCTGGGGATTGAACCCAGGACCTCATATATGCGAATCCTTTAAATCCAAATTAATTGGGGATAAAGTTCAACACTGGAATGCATGCACATACAGTTCAGATGTTTAAGAAGCAAGTTGAATGTTCCATGTTGCTTGGAGATGCAGGGGATTGAACCCAGGACCTCATACATGCGAAGCATGCGCTCTACCACTGAGCTACATCCCCTTACAACGATAGTGTGTTTTGTTGTTTACTTATATTTGCATTTAAATCCAAATTAATTGGGGAGAAAGTTCAACGCTAGAATGCATGCACATGCTGTTCAGATGTTTAAGAAATAAATGAAAGTTCCATATTGCTTGGAGATGCTGGGGATTGAACCCAGGACCTCATACATGCAAAGCATGCGCTCTACCACTGAGCTACATCCCCTGTCTTAGCTGTTGCTTTTCTCTTGTTTAAAAACTTTTTTCTTTATGCACAATGTTTATGTGATATTTGCATTGGACTTAAAAGTCCAACATTGCTTGGAGATGCTGGGGATTGAACCCAGGACCTCATATATGCGAATCCTTTAATTCCAAATTAATCGGGGATAAAGTTCAACACTGGAATGCATGCACATGCTGTTCAGATGTTTAAGAAACAAATCGAAAGTCCCATATTTCTTGGAGATGCTGGGGATTGAAACCAGGACCTCATACATGCAGAGCATGCGCTCTACCACTGAGCTACATCCCCTGATTTCGCTGTTGTTTTTCTCTTGTTTAAAAACTATTTTCTTTATGCACAATGTTTATGTGATATTTGCATTGGACTTAAAAGTCCAACATTGCTGGGAGATATTGGGGATTGAACCCAGGACCTCATATATGCGAATCCTTTAAATCCAAATTAATTGGGGATAAGGTTCAACACTGGAATGCATTCACATGCAGTTCAGATGTTTAAGAAACCAGCTGAATGTTCCATATTGTTTGGAGATGCTGGGGATTGAACCCAGGCCATCTTACATGCAAAACATTGGCTCTACCACTGAGCTACATCCCCTGCCCTAGCTGTTGTTTTTCTCTTGTTTAAAAACTATTTTCTTTATGCACAATTTTTATGTGATATATGCCTTTGACTTAAAAGTCCAACATTGATGGGAGATGCTGGGGATTGAACCCAGGACCTCATATATGCGAATCCTTTAAATCCAAATTAATTGGGGATAAAGTTCAACACTGGAATGCATGCACATGCAGTTCAGATGTTTAAGAAACAAGCTGAATGTTCCATATTGCTTGGAGATGCTGGGGATTGAACCCAGGACCTCATATATATGAATCCTTTAAATCCAAATTAATTGTGGATAAAGTTCAACACTGGAATGCATGCACATGCAGTTCAGATGTTTAAGAAACCAGCTGAATGTTCCATATTGTTTGGAGATGCTGGGGATTGAACCCAGGACCTCATACATGCAAAGCATGCGCTCTACCACTGAGCTACATCCCGTGTCTTAGGTGTTGCTTTTCTCTTGTTTAAAAACTATTTTCTTTATGCACAATGTTTATGTGATATTTGCATTGGACTTAAAAGTCCAACATTGCTTGGAGATGCTGGGGATTGTACCCAAGACCTCATATATGCGAATCCTTTAAATCCAAATTAATTGGGGATAAAGTTCACCACCGGAATCCATGCACATGCTGTTCAGATGTTTAAGAAATAAATGGAAAGTTCCATATTGCTTGGAGATTCTGGGGATTGAACCCAGGACCTCATACATGCAAAACATGCGCTCTACCACTGAGCTACATCCCCTGTCTTAGCTTTTGTTTTTCTCTTGTTTAAAAACTATTTTCTTTATACACAATGTTTCTGTGATATTTGCATTTGACTTAAATGTCCAACATTGCTTAGACATGCTGGAGATTGAACCCAGGACCTCATACATGCATAAACATGCGCTCTACCAGAGAGCTACATCCCCTGTCTTAGCTTTTGTTTTTCTCTTGTTTAAAAACTATTTTCTTTATGCACAATGTTTCTGTGATATTTGCATTTGACTTAAATGTCCAACGTTGCTTGGACATGCTGGGGATTGAACCCAGGACCTCATATATGCGAATCCTTTAAATCCAAATTAATCGGGGATAAAGTTCAACACCAGAATGCATGCACATGCAGTTCAGATGTTTAAGAAACAAGTTGAATGTTCCATATTGCTTGGAGATGCTGGGGATTGAACCCAGGACCTCATACATGCAAAATATGCACTCTACCACTGAGCTACATCCCCTTACAACGAAAGTGTGTTCTGTTGTTTACTTATATTTGCATTTAAATCCAAATTAATTGGGGACAAAGTTCAACGCTGGAATGCATGCATATGCAGTTCAGATGTTTAAGAAACAAACCGAAAGTCCCATATTTCTTGGAGATGCTGGGGATTGAACCCAGGACCTCATACATGCAAAGCATGCGCTCTACCACTGAGCTACATCCCCTGATTTCGCTGTTGTTTTTCTCTTGTTTAAAAACTATTTTCTTTATCCACAATGTGTATGTGATATATGCCTTGACTTAAAAGTCCAACATTGCTGGGAGATATTGGGGATTGAACCCAGGACCTCATATATGCGAATCCTTTAAATCAAAAATTAATTGGGGATAAGGTTCAACACTGGAATGCATGCACATTCAGTTCAGATGTTTAAGAAACCAGCTGAATGTTCCATATTGTTTGGAGATGCTGGGGATTGAACCCAGGCCATCTTACATGCAAAACATTCGCTCTACCACTGAGCTACATCCCCTGCCCTAGCTGTTGTTTTTCTCTTGTTTAAAAACTATTTTCTTTATGCACAATGTTTATGTGATATATGCCTTTGACTTAAAAGTCCAACATTGCTGGGAGATGCTGGGGATTGAACCCAGGACCTCATATATGCGAATCCTTTAAATCCAAATTAATTGGGGATAAAGTTCAACACTGGAATGCATGCACATACACTTCAGATGTTTAAGAAGCAAGTTGAATGTTCCATGTTGCTTGGAGATGCTGGGGATTGAACCCAGGACCTCATACATGCGAAGCATGCGCTCTACCACTGAGCTACATCCCCTTACAACGATAGTGTGTTTTGTTGTTTACTTATATTTGCATTTAAATCCAAATTAATTGGGGAGAAAGTTCAACGCTAGAATGCATGCACATGCTGTTCAGATGTTTAAGAAATAAATGAAAGTTCCATATTGCTTGGAGATGCTGGGGATTGAACCCAGGACCTCATACATGCAAAGCATGCGCTCTACCACTGAGCTACATCCCCTGTCTTAGCTGTTGCTTTTCTCTTGTTTAAAAACTTTTTTCTTTATGCACAATGTTTATGTGATATTTGCATTGGACTTAAAAGTCCAACATTGCTTGGAGATGCTGGGGATTGAACCCAGGACCTCATATATGCGAATCCTTTAATTCCAAATTAATCGGGGATAAAGTTCAACACTGGAATGCATGCACATGCTGTTCAGATGTTTAAGAAACAAATCGAAAGTCCCATATTTCTTGGAGATGCTGGGGATTGAACCCAGGACCTCATACATGCAGAGCATGCGCTCTACCACTGAGCTACATCCCCTGATTTCGCTGTTGTTTTTCTCTTGTTTAAAAACTATTTTCTTTATGCACAATGTTTATGTGATATTTGCATTGGACTTAAAAGTCCAACATTGCTGGGAGATATTGGGGATTGAACCCAGGACCTCATATATGCGAATCCTTTAAATCCAAATTAATTGGGGATAAGGTTCAACACTGGAATGCATTCACATGCAGTTCAGATGTTTAAGAAACAAGCTGAATGTTCCATATTGCTTGGAGATGCTGGGGATTGAACCCAAGACCTCATATATATGAATCCTTTAAATCCAAATTAATTGTGGATAAAGTTCAACACTGGAATGCATGCACATGCAGTTCAGATGTTTAAGAAACCAGCTGAATGTTCCATATTGTTTGGAGATGCTGGGGATTGAACCCAGGACCTCATACATGCAAAGCATGCGCTCTACCACTGAGCTACATCCCGTGTCTTAGGTGTTGCTTTTCTCTTGTTTAAAAACTATTTTCTTTATGCACAATGTTTATGTGATATTTGCATTGGACTTAAAAGTCCAACATTGCTTGGAGATGCTGGGGATTGTACCCAAGACCTCATATATGCGAATCCTTTAAATCCAAATTAATTGGGGATAAAGTTCACCACCGGAATCCATGCACATGCTCTTCAGATGTTTAAGAAATAAATGGAAAGTTCCATATTGCTTGGAGATTCTGGGGATTGAACCCAGGACCTCATACATGCAAAACATGCGCTCTACCACTGAGCTACATCCCCTGTCTCAGCATTTGTTTTTCTCTTGTTTAAAAACTATTTTCTTTATACACAATGTTTCTGTGATATTTGCATTTGACTTAAATGTCCAACATTGCTTAGACATGCTGGAGATTGAACCCAGGACCTCATACATGCATAAACATGTGCTCTACCAGAGAGCTACATCCCCTGTCTTAGCTTTTGTTTTTCTCTTGTTTAAAAACTATTTTCTTTATGCACAATGTTTCTGTGATATTTGCATTTGACTTAAATGTCCAACGTTGCTTGGACATGCTGGAGATTGAACCCAGGACCTCATATATGCGAATCCTTTAAATCCAAATTAATCGGGGATAAAGTTCAACACCAGAATGCATGCACATGCAGTTCAGATGTTTAAGAAACAAGTTGAATGTTCCATATTGCTTGGAGATGCTGGGGATTGAACCCAGGACCTCATACATGCAAAGCATGCGCTCTACCACTGAGCTACATCCCCTTACAAAGATGCCGTGTTCTGTTGTTTACTTATATTTGCATTTAAATCCAAATTAATTGGGGACAAAGTTCAACACTAGAATGCATGCACATGCTGTTCAGATGTTTAAGAAACAAATGGAAAGTTCCATATTGCTTGGAGATTCTGGGGATTGAACCCAGGACCTCATACATGCAAAATATGCACTCTACCACTGAGCTACATCCCCTTACAACGAAAGTGTGTTCTGTTGTTTACTTATATTTGCATTTAAATCCAAATTAATTGGGGACAAAGTTCAACGCTGGAATGCATGCATATGCAGTTCAGATGTTTAAGAAACAAACCGAAAGTCCCATATTTCTTGGAGATGCTGGGGATTGAACCCAGGACCTCATACATGCAAAGCATGCGCTCTACCACTGAGCTACATCCCCTGATTTCGCTGTTGTTTTTCTCTTGTTTAAAAACTATTTTCTTTATCCACAATGTGTATGTGATATATGCCTTGACTTAAAAGACGAACATTGCTGGGAGATATTGGGGATTGAACCCAGGACCTCATATATGTGAATCCTTTAAATCCAAATTAATTGGGGATAAGGTTCAACACTGGAATGCATGCACATGCAGTTCAGATGTTTAAGAAACCAGCTGAATGTTCCATATTGTTTGGAGATGCTGGGGATTGAACCCAGGCCATCTTACATGCAAAACATTCGCTCTACCACTGAGCTACATCCCCTGCCCTAGCTGTTGTTTTTCTCTTGTTTAAAAACTATTTTCTTTATGCACAATGTTTATGTGATATATGCCTTTGACTTAAAAGTCCAACATTGCTGGGAGATGCTGGGGATTGAACCCAGGACCTCATATATGCAAAGCATGCGCTCTACCACTGAGCTACATCCCCTGTCTTAGCTGTTGCTTTTCTCTTGTTTAAAAACTTTTTTCTTTATGCACAATGTTTATGTGATATTTGCATTGGACTTAAAAGTCCAACATTGCTTGGAGATGCTGGGGATTGAACCCAGGACCTCTTATATGCGAATCCTTTAAATCCAAATTAATTGGGGACAAAGTTCAACACTGGAATCCATGCACATGCTGTTCAGATGTTTAAGAAACAAATGTAAAGTCCCATAGTTCTTGGAGATGCTGGGGATTGAATCCAGGACCTCACACATGCGAAGCATGCACTCTTCCACTGAGCTACATCCCCTGATTTTACTGTTGTTTTTCTCTTGTTTAAAAACTATTTTCTTTATGCACAATGTTTATGTGATATTTGCACTGGACTTAAAAGTCCAACATTGCTTGGAGATGCTGGGGATTGAATGCAGGACCTCAGACATGCAAAGCATGCGCTCTACAAAAGAGCTACATCCCCTGATTTATCTGTTGATGTTCTCTTTTTTAAATATTATTTTCTTTATGCTCAATGTTTATGTGATATTTGTATTTGACTTAAAAGTCCAACATTTCTTGGAGATTCTGGGGATTGAACCCAGGACCTCATACATGCAAAACATGCGCTCTACCACAGAGTTACATCCACTGTCTTAGCTTTTGTCTTCCTCTTGTTAAAAAACTATTTTCTTTTTGCACAATGTTTCTGTGATATTTGTATTTGACTTAAAAGTCCAACATTGCTTGGACATGCTGGGGATTGAACCCAGGACCTCATACATTCGAATCCTTTAAATCCAAATTAATTGGGGATAAAGTTCAACACTGGAATGCATGCACATGCAGTTCAGATGTTTAAGAAACAAATTGAATGTTCCTTATTGCTTGGAGATGCTGGGGATTGAACCCAGGACCTCATACATGCAAAGCATGCGCTCTACCACTGAGCTACACACCCTTACAATGATAGTGCGTTCTGTTATTTACTTATATTTGCATTTAAATCCAAATTAATTGGGGACAAAGTTCAACGCTGGAATGCATACACATGCAGTTCAGATGTTTAAGAAACAAATGGAAAGTCCCATATTGTTTGGAGATGCTGGGGATTGAACCCAGGACCTCATACATGCAAAGCATGCGCTCTACCACTGAGCTACATCCCCTGGTTTAGCTGCTGTTTTTCTCTTGTTTAAAAACTATTTTCTTTATGCACGATGTTTTTTGTGATATTTGCATTGGACTTAAAAGTCCAACATTTCTTGGAGATGCTGGAGATTGAACCCAGGACCTCATATATGCAAATCCTTTAAAGCCAAATTAATTGGGGATAAAGTTCAACACTGGAATGCATGCACATGCAGTTCAGATGTTTAAGAAACAAGTTGAATGTTCCATATTGCTTGGAGATGCTTGGGATTGAACCCAGGACCTCTTATATGCGAATCCTTTAAATCCAAATTAATTGGGGACAAAGTTCAACAATGGAATGCATGCACATGCTGTTCAGATGTTTAAGAAACAAATGGAAAGTTCCATATTGCTTGGAGATTCTGGGGTATTGAACCCAGGACCTCATACATGCAAAACATGCGCTCTATCACAGAGGTACATCCCCTGTCCTGGCTGTTGTTTTTCTCTTGTTTAAAAACAATTTTCTTTATGCACAATGTTCATTTGATATATGCCTTTGACTTAAAACTCCAACATTGCTTTTAGATGCTGGGGATTGAACCCAGGACCTCATACATGCGAATCCTTTAAATCCAAATTAATTGGGGATAAAGTTTAATACTGGAATGCATGCACATGCAGTTCAGATGTTTAAGAAACAAATTTTATGTTCCATATTGCTTGGAGATGCTGGGGATTGAACTCAGGATCTCATACATGCGAACCATGCGCTCTACCACTGAGCTACATCCACTTAAAACAATAGTGTGTTCTGTTGTTTACTTATATTTGCATTTAAATCCAAATTAATCTGAATCCAATCTAAAACAACTTTTAAAGATTAAGGCAATTCAATTACAGCAAATATGTTTTGGACTAATGTAATATTCAATAACAGTAGTACAAGTACAGATGGTCAAGTTAAATATGAGATACCGGATTAATTTAAAAGGACACTTGGATAGTCATCCCGTTAAGAAAGTTCTGAAGAATTGCTGGGAATATGAGTATATAAAAAACTGCCGAGCTTCGGGTGGACTGCCAATGAGGAGGCACAAAATATATAATAATACATAAATTCTTCCGCATGTGGCAACTTTAGCAATTCCTCCTTGCCTTTACCCTATGCCTGTAGTTGATATGAAGAAAAACATAAGGAAAGAAATGTTATCAAGTATAGCTGTCAGCAGATAGAACAACACAGGTAATGAAGTAGACAAGGTTTATTGATACCAGTAGCAAGAGCAGGTGAAATAGGTAAGCAGATCGTTTGAATTAACTTAGCTCAATGGTAACAGTTTCTGTTTCTTTGAGGATGAGGATGAGGAGATCAATAATCAGGTAAGTTGAACGGTATCAATGAGACCAGACAGTGGTGAAGGGAAGTGTGACTGCTTATATACATAGACAGGCTTATTCAGGTGAGGCTGAAAGAGCAGGGGTGTATTCCAGAAAGCTGGGTTAACTTACCATCAGATTAACCCTGAACTCTGGGTTGATTAACCCAAAATCTGCTTACTCTGGGTATGTTAGTTCCAGAACACCTGTGAGGAGTTAGTTTAATCAACCTCCTATTGGTAGCCCAGAGTTAATGCGATTATACGCCAACCATGGAAACCAAGGGAGAAAAAAAGCGAGCTACATACTTCGGTGAAACTGAGTTGGAGGATTTAATGCTTGCTTATGAAGACTATAAGCCCATTATAACTAAAAAAAGCAATACTGCTGCATCAGCAAAAGAAAGAGAGTTGGCTTGGCAAAAAATAACGGACAGAGTAAATACGTGAGTTTAGAAAATTAGAAATGGGCTATTTTCCCCTTTCATTGTGACACAAAAATTATTTGGGGCATATAGTAAAAATAGACAAGCATTTACTTGTTGGCCTCCATACATTTCTTAATATTACAGTAGTAATGGACATAATTGGCTAGTTATATGCTGGCTTCTTGTTTTATCAGGTGTAATCCTTCTGGAGCCAGAGGAAGTTGAGCCAAGTAAAAATGAAACACAAAAACATTCTCCAGCAAGGTAATATTTTCTAAACTTACTAAACTTGTTACTGACGCCATGTAATTTAGTATTTAATGTAATTTAGTTTTCTATGTAGCCAATAGAAAGAAGGCTGAGGCCCGTAAAACAGGTGGGGGTCCACCTCCACCTTCCCTCACCCCAGCTGAGGAGCTGGCACTGTCCCTTAATAAAGGGCGACCTGTGGTCGATGGGATTCCAGGGGGCAGTTAGTCAGACTCAGCTACCAAGACAAGTGGCTTAGTAAAATGTAGGTGTACCATATTAATATTTATGATTTATTGATGTTTTCACTGTTTTTGTCAGTGTTTTAAAGGGTCACTCCACCGATTTTGACATGAATGTGTATTGAAAGTGGGTAATATGTGTAGTAGAATAGTAGCAGAAATTTTTAATTTTGTTCCTTCCTGTCCAATAAAATGCCGAAAATGACTTTTTAGTGCTTGTGGATTATAGACAACAATCCCCATAGTGCATTGCAATGCTCAGCTCCACAGGCCACTCCCACTACTCCGAAAGTAGGTCTCCAGGACGCCGCTATCGATATGTGGTGCGAAACTCGGGTGATCAACCACACACACGTCCGTGTCATCCTCCGAATATATAATTTCATACAGGAGAAATTCGCACCCCTGGAATTCGCGGCAGCAGACTGACTCTTCTTCTGTGTCCATTGGCGCACAGTGAGAGCACAGGCACCACCAATCTGTCCCAGCTCGAGGCATTGCGGGCTCCTCGTCCGCGGCAGGCAGATCGGCTGTGGTGGAAGCAGGTTCAGCCGCCTCCTGTTCCTCCATAGCCCTCAGCTGCTCGTCGCTGTACTCAGGCTCATAAAGGTAGCCACGAACATCTGTTTCTGCCATATTAAAATCCCAATCCTCCATAATGTATCCGTCTTCGTTTTCAGAACCTTCGGCGTCCATTTTTTCAAAAAGTTTCGCCACTGGCACTGATCTGTGATAGGTCTGTTAGCGCATTAGGTCCATCCCCCAATGGGCGGGTTGGAAAGGGTGGGAACTAGTGCTTGTAGTCTTTACAGAAATACCCCATTCTTACACTTCCTCCTACAATGACGCAAATTGACGATTTTTGCGTCATTGTAGGCGGAAGTGAAAAAGGTAAATAGTGGATTTCTCTCGTTTCAGGGGACAATGAAAGATTTTTTCAGGACCATTCAATAGTATTACTGGGTTTCTAACAATGGAAAGCTTAATGCAAATGGGTGGAGTGTCCCTTTAATAAAGAAAATCTTCAACACTGTCACCATTTTAAAAAGGCATTTTTAAATGAATTTTACAGTCATTGATTCACTTGTGAAGTATGGATGCTGCTTTGACTGCATATGCTGTATACTGTAATACTGTTAGTAGTACTCTTAGATGTTCCTAATGTCCTTCTTTATTAGTTGTATTTGTTTAATAATATATATGTGAGTACTGAATATGATTATCTTATTGGTTTAATTATCTTGCTGTTGCTGATGGCCACATTGTATTATTGGATCCTCCTGCAACACCACACTCTGTCACAGTTGTAAGTGATTATTGTCTTTAGGTCTTTAGGTTTCTGTTTGCTAGACCAAGCAACCATGCATTCCCCCTTTTTTTTACATAAGAGAATAAATAAATTGTCATTGTCATTTTACAGAATATGGCAGGAGATTTTAATACAAATTATGGTCCATCTACCGCCGCACAGAATCTTAGTAGTGTAAGAAATGTTCTGCAGTTCTCCTTCCTCATTTAAATATTTGGTCTGTGTTTGTATTACAGACTTTTTCAGTCATATTTAATTATTCTGTCTTTCTAGTTGCCTGCCAAAGAACTGTTGAGGTCCACCTTCAAAAGCAAATCAGAAAAAATGTCATGGAGATGGACCTTATACAGCTTCAAATGGAGGAGAAAAGGCTTAACCTAAAAAAGGCCAGACTTGAAATTGAATTGCTGGAGCACCAGCTTAAGGTGGGAAACACTAAGTGAACATTAATCTGTCATTTGTTGTTGAATGAAATCTAAAGCAATAAATACAAATGTCTTTTGTTACAGGAAATAAAGAAACCATGAACAACACTTGACTATTAACTGGTTTTGATTAAAGTGATTTTGGCAAATCATGTCTCGTACCACCCTGCCATCTCTTTGGTCTACTGGGTTCACTGGGGGTTCCTCTTGGCCATCTTCATCAAGAGAAGGGGGGGGGGGGGGGGGCTCTCACCTCTCAGTGTGGCAATGTTGTTAAGAACAACACAAGCAGCTGTGATGTCACATGACCTTTCTGGGCTGACCCTGAGCCCACGCAGGCACTGAAACCTTGCCTTCAGGATGCCTATGGTCATTTCCACCTTGACCCGTGTTCTGCTGAGGGCCAGGTTGAATTGTGCCTGTGGTCCAGGCTCAGGTTCAGGGTAGGGTGTCATCATATAGGGCAGACAAGGGTACCCTCTGTCCCCCAGCAAGTAACCATTGAAGTGTCCTATAAAGGTAGTTAAAGTGTATAATTGCATAAAAAAAAACATTAAAAAAAACGGCAAAACATACCCTGTTGAAATTTGTGGTACAATGATGACTCCTTAAACATTCTGGCATCATGTACAGACCCTGGCCATTTGGCTTCAACATTAGTGATGAGGTGGGTTGCATCACATATTACCTAGTTAGTGGGGACCAGTAATGAGGGTGATTTAATGGTTTAAACACCCGAACATTTAGCACCCAAAAAATCTATTGTCACCTGCACATTGATGCTATGGATTGACTTCCTATTAACATAGTCTCCTTCATTGACTGAAGGAGCTATAATGGGAATGTGGGTTCCATCAATGCACCCAATCACATTTGGGAACCCTGAAATTGAAAGTTATATAATTAGAAACATTTAAATTTCTTGTGACTGTATACAGTATGGATGGATTAAGTAGTGCTATGTAACTAAAATGGTCTGTCATAGAATATCATAGAACTGACAAACCCGCCACTCTGTGGAATTCCTCTTTAATGACCCTTAGTGGTTTATGGCCAGGGAACTGCACAAAAGTGTGTAGGAACCGTTTGAGTGCAATGCATACTGTACGAACAGCCCTACACACAGTTGCCTTTCCCACATGCTCTGCATCGCCCACATTGTAGAGAAAACTCCCCGTTACAAAAAAGCGCAGAGCAATACAAAGAATTTGTTCGCCGCTAAGCGCTGACCTGCGGTTTGTCACGTTTGAGATGTGTGGTTTTAGTAGGTTCGTTAAATAAATTAACGACTCCCTAGAAAAACGATAGCGCTCCTGCAAATATTCGTTCGGATAAGAAAAGACATCGATATGTGGTCTTACCCTCTAACGGCGAAAAAAAACCCTGTATAATCTGTGCCTCTACGTCCACAGGATCCTCATCAAAAGGGCACGCCATACTCGGAAACGTCTCTGAAACAAACTAACCCTGCAACATATCCTGCTCCAGAGCAGGTTATCCTCAGAGAGTCAGTTGCTATGGTTACTTACATAACCCGAAAGTTACCTACGTTTTTGGAACCGAAAGCAGAGGTTATCCGCTTACTTACTCCTATCTTACCCGGGTAAGTCACATAACCTGCTTTCTGGAATACACCCCAGGTGGAGCTGAAGAGTCTGGTGTGGATGATGGTGTAGCCTCCGTGACAATAGCAGTAGGTTAGCTATATCAAACCCGAGAAAGCAGAGTAAGTCAAGCCCGTTTCTGAAAGAGAGGTAATTTATACTCAGAGTCAGTTACCATGGTAACTTACTCTGTGAACCTAACCTGGTCGGTGGCAGGTTTTCTTTGGTAAACCCAGAGTTTCTTGCGGTCTCCTCCCCTTTTTTAAAGAGTAAGTGGTCTTTAAACACCTCATTCATTCTTTCTGTACATTTATTCATTGCTGTTTTTACCACAGTTTTTTTCCAATTTTTTTAATAAGATGAAGTCTATATAACTCCTTAACTGGCAACTTAAAATACAGTGGATTAGAGTTACATCATGTAGTTCTAAACAAATTCTACAGTATTAAACAGTGGCATTTAATGAAAATCACTGAAGTGTGTTCATCTGTGGACCAGAAGTTGATGGACCTTCCCCCTGCTGTTCTTCCACACTCTGGGGGACGGGGAGAGAGAGATAAGAATGTCCATTTATACTTGGATATAAACGTAGATTCTATAGGCTACTCCACATAAAAATGTGAAGAAATGTGAATGTGTAGATTGTCTGATGTGTAGCCACATAATATTAACATTACCTCTGTAGGCCTCTCTGTGGCAGCAGAAACTGTTTATTCATCCCCATCATCCTGTAAAGATGAGCATTTGGTTTAGTACACTATAATAATATTTGTCATAATTTCTGGTTTATTGAGTAGGCTACTTAAAACTGCCTGGGGTTCTGTTGGGACAGGAGGATCCAAAAGACAGATATTACCATCAGAATCTGTTGGGACCAACGAAAAACCCAACCCAAAGTAAAATAAATGGAAATATCAAAAATACCCTATATAAAAAATAACACATATGTAGTCCTCTTACATTTTATGAAGGCACTTGGATCTTCGGGAGAGACTGGCTCTGATGAAGTCCCTCCAGGAATTCCCTTGGCCAAAAATGCTGCTGCACTGCTAGACACTGCATGTTATTTACTTATTTAATATGTCAAATGTTTGTAAAGTCAGGTAGCCTACACGCCTTACCTGATTTAATTATGTTTTTATACTTTATTTTCAGCTGCTGCCATATTCTTTTAATGCCTGCAGGATTGCACCATGAAAATTAAAATTAGGTTGAATAACATACTGTTCTTCTAGTGTCACCTCTGATATTATAACAGTTGGGTAAGTTACTCTAAAATAGTTATTAATTACTAACTACAAATGACATCTTCAACAGTGTAATTAGATTCATGTAATAATTGCTATCTTTAGAAAGTATTGGTCTACTTATTACTAAATCCTATATCAACCTCAACCACTTGAACAATACAAGGAGAGACAAGAAACTGGACTTTTAATGCTTTCAAATTAACAATATACAATTGCAAAAAATGATTCTTGAATTGACCAAAGTGTGTATGGGAGAAGGTTACATTAAAAATATAGGCTACCTTTTAAAAAATTATGTTAAATATTGTTTTATACAGAATTGTTATAGTCTATGCAGTAGCCTATTTAATGTAATTACATCAGATTTTATTTTAAATTACAGAAGAATTAAGAGTAATCCCTTTAATTGAATTACAATATTTAGATTACTTGGTAATTAATTACACCCAACACTGTATAACAGTAATTCCTCTTTTTGTCTGGCGCTGTTGCCATGGTTACTCATAATATCTGCGCTGATAATGGCTTTTTATAGTTATGGTGCATGCGCTTAACTTAGAGTCAGTCAACTTAGAGTTGATTGAACTTACTCATTTTATCTGTTCTGTAACCGAAAACTCAGAGTTTCCCATCTCAGGGTAAGTCAACTCAGAGTTCAAGTTTTAACTCAGAGTTGGCTGAACCTCCTTATTGAAACAGGCCCCAGGAGCGTCGCGTGAGCAGCAGTGAAGCGGGAGTTTGGCGCAGAGTCTATTTGGACCCCCTGACAGGACATGTTTTTGTTTTAACCCTGAAATGGCACACCTGATTCAATTAGTCAGCTACACATTAAGCCTTTGAGCCTTTAATAAATTGAATCAGGTGTGCCATTTCAGGGTTAAAACAAAAACGTGTCCTGTCAGGGGGTCCTTGCAGGAGAGGTTGAGAAACACTGGCCTAGACAGTTACATGCCCCATGTAATAGACAGTTACATGCCCAAATCAAACCCGAGGGGGAGGGGTTAGGATTGGGGGAGGGGGTTAGGATTAGGGGAGGGGGTTAGGATTAGGCAATCAGGTACTGACTTCAACGAGGGGGGTAATAATTTGGCAGGGGGTCGAAATTCGGCACAACACCGGTGCCTTTTTTTTCCCACTTCAAGCACTGATTTGAAGTGATGCAGAGTTTATTTCGAATAAGACAATCTGGACTTATAGTAAACTTCTTGTAGGTACCATCACACATGGGTGTGAAAGGAAATGAAGAGGTAGACCATCTGGCTAAACAGGCTTTGAACCATTCACAAATTGACATTAACAATTTGTAAAAGTAAAAGGGTTCATATCAAATGAAATAAGAAAGAAATGGCAGAAGGGAACAAAAGGTAGACACTTTCATCACATTCAAGAAAAGGTAGGTCTAGAAAGAAGACATTTTGGCAACAGGAAAGACGACTTTTTAATCTCAAGAATGCATGTTGGACATTGTTCTTTAAATCAGTGTCTGCATAGAATGGGGAAGCATGAAACCGGAAACTGTGACAAAAGCTGAATCAGTAGAGTGTGATGCATATGAAAGAGCAAGATTTTAACTAATTCTTTTTTGGAATAAATAATTTGTCCCTTCAGGTTCTGTTGGGAAATGGCCCAAACACAATCAAGAATATTTCATGAATTATTTATTTTCTATTTTTATTTTTCTTTTGTCTTATTGTTTACCAACTTCCCAATCATGCGCTCCACTCTCCTATCCAGTAGGTGGCGGGAATGCACCATCTGCCAACCGCCATTAAATACCAGAAGAAGAAGAAGATCTTTTTTTTTTATTATTGAACACCACAAAAACAAGATATTGAAGGAAATGGATTGAAGAAGGTGAAATAAACAGTAAACACTTTTTTAATCTTGAGAAAAGGAATGCAGAAATGTGCCTAATTAGGGAGTAAAAAGTGTATGACATAATTACTGAAAATCTATAGGCATGATTTCTAAATTTATTTCTAAATATTATTCATTAGGAGAAGATCAAGATAATTCAATTATTTTAATCAATTAGAAATCTTATCTTTAAAAAGTAAAATTGAATGTTCCCAAACCTTTTTCTAAATAAAATTGAGTTATGTATGTAAAAGTACTAAAAAACAACAAATCCCCTTGAAATGATGGCCTTACTTCAGAATATTATAAAGCTTTTATAATATATATCTAAATTCCTGTTAGCGGTATATGAGGAGGCCATCAACAAGGGATCCTCACTTGCATCACTCAGACAGTGTCATCACCTTGATCCCTAAACTTAAAAAAAAGAAACTATTATTAGAAAATTGGTGACCTGTCATTATTAAATAATGATTATAAAATAATGAAAGGAGTGTTTGCAAAATGTCTGAAAAATGCTTTAAATGGGAGAATTGATAATTGTTGTGGATTCATGAAAGGACGCCATATTTCTTCTAATATTCGTTTAGTTTTTAGTATTACATTTTAGTAAATTTAATATCAATTTACTAAATAGATATCCTTTAATACTTTTTCAAGATTTTAGAAAAGCTTTTGATACAGTGAGCCATACGTTTATATTTGATTCCTTAAAACTCCTTGATTTCGGGCAATATTTCATCAAAAGTGTAAAAACTATGTAATAGCTCTATTAATCTTGCTAACATCTCCCAGATTTTAAATAAACCGAGACATCCGACAAGGCAATTTCTGCATTCCTTTTTTTAGTTGTAGCTCAAGTGTTAAGTTACATGATAAACCAACACCCATTTAAAGGAATTGAAATTCATGAAAGACAAATTAAAATATCGCAACTTGCTTATGACTCTACAATTTTTCTTGGTGATGGTACTGAGGTACCTTTGGCTCTGAATATGGTTAATAGCTTCTCAAAATTCAAAACATTGAATTTAAATTTGTCTAAATGTGAGATCCCACTTAAAAACAACAACCTATCCACTGTGTGTAATATTCCTGTTAAAAGTCTGGTAACATTTGGGAATTAAAATCTCTAAAACCACTGATGTAATGGTCAACTCTAATTTCAGGTCTGTTATTGAAAAAATTAAAAAAAATATAACTCATTGGAACAAGAGATATTTCTATTCAAGGGATAATTCTATTGAGTAAGGCAGAAGAGCATACTTTTTCTCTTCACTAGTGCCCGCAAAGGATATATGCTCACAAATGGATAAAATACTCTGATTTCATCTGGAGAAACAGATCTCATAACGTAAGAAAAGTGTCCTTGTTAATAAATTATCTGATGGTGGGTTAAAAGTTTAAAATGTTAAATTTTTACTATTTTAAACAAACAAAAAAATGTAATTCTAAAAATGAATTGGATTAAAAACTCTTGTACAATTACTTCTTTTTATGAATGATATTACCATTGTTCCATATAAAAAACCTGCTAGGAGAAGAATTTGTTTGTAAAAGTGACCAGAACAGTAATGCTTGTTTGTGATTATTGACCAAAGCAATGGGAAGTTTACCAGTTATGTAAGGACACTACAACAAAAATTGAATCCCTCAAGTTTTTCAAATAAACATATGGGACTATTGAATATACATGTTTGATCTTTTAAAAAGTTTTTAATCCAATTAATATTTAGAATTTGTTTTAGAATTTTGATTCCCAAATAGGAAAATAACTCAAAATAAACCCTCGTATGCTATAAATATTACCTTTAAAATATACTTTCAAACTCTTTCAAACATGAGATTACAAAAGAAAGCTTATAAAAACAATACAATTTATAAATCTTTTCAAATTCATGTAACTGCCCAAAAAGTATATAGGCCTAGCACTTTTTATTCCAATATTTTTTTTATTATTAGTTTTACATACAGTTTTACATACATTTCATTTAATATTTTAGTTGTTGTTGTTATTCTATGTTTATGCACTCTGAACTGTATTACAATGACTTGTATTTGTCTTTTATTTTTTGCATTGTACGGGTCTAATTGAACTAAATAAATAAATAATAAAGAAGAAAAACAAAATATACATCTACAATTGCATTGATAAACAGACAAATAAGTATTAAGCAGGGCACATATCAGTTAAATAAATAAATATTTATAAAGAAAATTACATATATTTGAAAAATATATAATAATAATAATAATAATAATAATAATAATAAATAATTTTAAATAAAATTAATAATTTTTAAAAAAGGAAAAAGAAAGAAAGAAAGAAAGAAAGAAAGAAAGAAAGAAAGAAAGAAAGAAAGAAAGAAAGAAAGAAAGAAAGAAAGGTCTTTATTCGAGACCACACAAGCTCTTATTATTCCAACACATTCCAATGATGGAAAGTAATTACAAATAAAGTCTCTTTTGAATACAGAAAATGTTTTATCTTCATACATTTGCATTTATGAATGAAAATCTTTTACAGAATCAACATTAATTAACATAGGCTACATTAATAAAAAAAAACATTTTAAATATATTTTTTTTATCATCCAACAGCATTTCAAACATAATAGCCTATGTGTCCTAGCAAAAGTGGGCAGTGAATGAATCTTTGTCTCCAACCAATAAGACCAATAAAATAAGACCAATAAAATATTTGAAAACACACACGAAAAAAAAGATGATCAGTTATCTATGTCAACTTGACAGAAAATACAGTACATTAAGAAGAAGATCATCGTGACTGTAAACTGCCATACAACCTGACAGAAGATGAAGATCATTGTGGATAACAACATAGACATAATACATGTCTATGGATAACAATCTGTACAGTCCTCCAGTATCCCATGATACCACCTGTTCAGCGCGGTGACCTCCGAAGTAGCTTCTGTAAAGGAGGTGGCTCGTTGTTGCGCACGCACGCAAGTGAGTGTGTGTGTGAGTTTGCGCGTTAGCTGAGTGCTGCTGCGTGGATGATGGCTGCGTCGAAGCCCGTAGAGCCTCAGTCCGGGAGTGGGCTCCCCCGCTGGCAGTTGGCACTCCTAGTAGGGACACCGATCGTCCTAGGCGTCGGAGCTGTTTACCTGTGGAACCGAAGTCGCAACCAGGGAAAGCAGGGGAAAAAGAATGGAGAGAGGAAAACTCCCGAAGGAAGCGCTAGCCCTGTCCAGGGCCAGCACGGAGCAACTAACCCAGAGCTGGAGAACATGGTAATGTCCCCAATTACAAAGCCTAACTGTTCCTTTTCTCTTAATAGACACCATTTATATATGTGGACCTGTCATTTTGCCCGTATATATTTTCTTGACACCCAAACAATACTGCACTCACAGTCAAGGACACCGCTTGACAAACTAGCCTGTCTTAGCGAATGTGCAATAGCAGTTAGCTTCCAAATGTGAGCTCAACATCTGTGATCAAAATCTGTTCAGTCTGGCCGCTAGGGTAGTCAAATGCCCTTGGTTTGATAACACTGATGAAGAATATATGTTGATCATACGCCTAAAGGTCGCGTTTTTATATTAAATTCAGGTGGTGGTGTGTGCTGTGTATGTGAGGGCGGGGAGACGGTCACTCTGAGGCAAAGCCACATGTGACAGTTTCCTTGTTAACTATTAGTCTTTTATCTGTTACTTTTATTGCACTTCGTGTTGACAGCGTCGCCTCTAGTTTAACAACATTTAAAACGTAAAAATGTTGTCGAACATGGACCTGTGTTTAGATTATAAGGTATAATATTCGTTCAGTTCCATAGGAAGGGGCGAGCTCTGGAATCCATCTCTGTTCGCAAGAAGAAAAACACATAATGGGATTTGATTTGTGAGTGGACTGTATGACTTCATTCTTTTTTTTTTTTTTGTCAGACTAGTTTTTAATCATCAAAAATTATTATCCAGTAATCTCGAATGATTGGAAAGGTCATGGAAAGTCATTAGTCAAAAGTGTGGGAACCCTGGGTCACCTCTAATGACACATGCATGAAAAAGATAACACATAGAAGTGTATGCGTTTAGTAATATTGAATATAACTGGGCCAGTGGAAATTGCTCAAGTTATTGCTATGGAACATATATGTTATATGTATGTGCATGGTAAGAGCTAAATATAATACTACATGAACTGTGATACAGCAGCTGCATTTATAGGGGTCCTATTATGCCATTTTACGTCTTTAAGTCTTGATTTCATTTTTGGGGTGTACTAGAATGTTTTCTTGCTTGGTTGTTTAAAAATCACATTATTTTTCTCATATTTTACATTGCAGCACCTCTCTTCCCAGTCTGTCTCAAACACTCTGTTTAGTTCCTGTTTCGATAAAGCCCCTCCTTCAGAAATACGAAATGTGCTCTGATTGGTTAGATGTCCCTGTGTGTTGTGATTGGCACCGCTTACAGCGTGTTCTGGAAATACCACACCCCATTTTGCTAACGTTTCATAGTGGTAAGTTCCTAAGAATCGGTGTAACCTTGTGCAGGTCTTTTTTTTTGTCCAAACTGCAACATTACACACTACCAAAGTTGAAAAAACATAATAGGTCCCATTTAATCTATTTCAGGCTTGCTCTGACATACAAAATCAAAAAAGTGACCATCTGTCTCCAGCTTCCAGCCCTCATCCCTACAAATGTAGCAAAATTAACTTGGTATCATAATACATAATGCATGAAATTCAGAGACCTCTATTTATTATACTCTCAGATTAATAGATGCAGCGCTCTTTCAGTATGTTCATTTTTCTATAGTTTAAGGATGTTTTGGCTGGATGCTTTGCTGTTAGAATGTTTAGGAATTCGTGAAAACTTTGAGCTATTAAAATATAATAAATATTTAATATTTACTTTACGTAATAAATATTGAACCCACAGCACATACTATGAAGTTGGAGTTCCTGGAAACACGTAGTTCTTCCCATCAACATATACTTTGCAATCTGGGAATGCATACTCATTTTGTACTATTTCTGATATAATTAAGACATTCGCAATAGGAAGCTCACCTCTCTGTTTGTTAGATGTGGGGATTAGACAGACAGACAGACGTGGAGTGGGGGATTGCTCCAGGGCTAGACAGGGGGAGGAGTCTTATGCAGAGATTTGGATTTTTGTGCAATGTTTGGAGGGTTATATGTAGACAAGTTGATCTTTGAGAATGTGAAATGATTGTAAGGTTTCATTTTATAATTTATTTAATTTAGGCCTATATAGGAACTATAGGAATATCAACATGGGAAAAAAAGAGTTGGTGCTTTCACTTGTAGATTAGGAAAAGAGATGCTTTAGATGCACACAAAATTACCAAGTAAAGCTGACTGTTTCAATACCTGCTAATCTCAGTGGCGTCTTTAACATTGACTGAGCTTATGGCACAGAACTTGGCAAACACAATTAAGTGAATTTTTATATGATGGTCTGTTTCCTGATGTCATCATGTCAGATTTGAGAACTATTTGTATGTAGCATGCCTTCTGAAAAATGAATTGCATATTTTTGTTTAACCAGCATATACAATTTCACATTTTCTAATGACAGTGGTATACATTTGTGTTGAAAGTTACTATGTATGTCAATTGAAAAGTGCTCTAGTTAATTTCGGTTCTGGATTTAATGAAAAAGTATTTCACCACCAATAGAGCAGATCATATTATATTATGATAGACCATGCAGCTTTGTTCTTATCATATTTTCTATTCATCATGCAATCTTTTTAGTTTTATTTAAAATTTTCTGCCCATCTAGAGTCCCCTTGACAGAGCACAATCTGCCAAGAATAAGGGCAACAAATACTTCAAGGCTGGCAAATATGAGCAGGCCATCCAGTGCTACACAGAAGCCATCAGCTTATGTCCCAAAGAACAGAAAGCAGATCTGTCCACCTTCTACCAGAATAGAGCTGCAGCCTACGAGCAACAGGTTTGTCTGTCAGATCATCATTTGTATCATCATCACAAAGTGTTACATGTCTGAACGATGGCTTTTTGTTCGTTTTTGTGTTTCAGATGAAATGGACAGAAGTTATACAGGATTGCTCTCAGGCAGTCGAACTGAATCCTTGCTATGTAAAAGCCCTTTTTAGGCGTGCCAAAGCATTGGAAAAACTGGATAAAAAGAGGGAATGCCTTGAAGGTTAGCATTATTTCTGGTTTGATTTTAATTGTTTCTGTTGTTTGTTATGAATTTTTCTAGAATTTTTGCTTTGGGTGGAAGATTTTAATTTTAAAGTCATATATGACGCGTTTCAACCTTTTATATATTAGGTTGTTTTTAAGCACCTTATGTTTCTAAACAACCTGTTCTCACAATCACTGATATTGGCCATTAAATCAAGTTGTCATTAATTACCATCAATTATTTTAATTAAAAAAGAACTCCCTTGAGTGCATTTACATGCACCTTCATTATGCGATTATAATGGGAGTTTGGCAATATTGCGATTAAACTTTACCTCATGTATACGCAATACTTCGATCAAACTAATGTCTGTAATTAACCATATTCACATTAAATTATGTGGCTGGTAACATGCATACTGTATGCCTATATGAGTGTGGTATAACCATACTTATTTGCGAATAATCAGAATAATAAAAATTGCAGTGAAGAGGTCATGTAAACATCTTACTGCGATTAAGACCGTACTCTGGTTTGTTTAGAAATAAACACATTATTGGTGCACATGTAAACGTAGTCATTGACTACATTCTATTCTCTGGCATAACATGTGTTTCAGTCACAAATATGTTTCTACTTTTTGTAGATGTGACGGCAGTATGTATTCTGGAGGTTTTTCAGAACCAGCAGAGTATGTTACTTGCAGACAAGGTGCTGAAACAGCTGGGAAAAGAAAAGGCCAAAGAGAAATACAAGGTGGGAATGTGATGGAAAGGCACAGATCTCAGACTTAAATGTAAACTGTATTACATATTTATAGAATCTAGCTTATTTATTTTTTGCTCTATCATGTTTGCTTTTCTCAGAACCGGGAGCCTCTTATGCCATCTCCTCAGTTTATCAAGTCCTACTTCAGCTCCTTCACTGATGACATCATTTCACAGCCCCTACAGAAAGGCGAAAAGAAGGATGAGGATAAAGACAAAGAGGGGGAGGCTTCAGAGGTTACAGGAAGGTGAGAGCTGAGGGTTTTATATTTTGCCAATACACACTGAGATTTGTATATTCACTGTTTGTGCTTTTGTTGACAGTGTTTCCTTTTGTTGCTTTTAAATCCTAAATGTTTAGAGTGTCTTATTGTTACATTATTATAATACAGTCACAACTAAGTATAAGTCCCTGTCATTCACTTTACTCAGTATAAACATTGTATTTCTATAATACAAAAATAAAAAAAATGCTGTACTGCTAATGTATAATAGTTTTTTTTTTTGTTCCACATTTGAATCAAAATCATTTCCTACATTAAAAAAGAAATGTTTCCTCAGCTCGGGCTACCTAAAGGCTAAGCAGTATATGGAGGAGGAGAACTACGATAAGATCATCAGTGAGTGCACAAAGGAGATTGAGTCTGGAGGCAGGTACACAGCAGAAGCTCTTCTGCTGAGAGCCACCTTCTACCTGCTGATTGGCAACGCTACAGCTGCACAGCCTGACCTTGACCGTGTCATTAACATGGAGAATGCCAGTGTCAAGGTAAAAGATTATAGCAAGGATATGATTTTTCTGTATGACTCACAAATTGTGTAATTCTGTGAAAAATATTCATGTTTTGTCCCGCTCCCGCCTGCAAAAAAAGTGTAAATAGATTTTTTTCTGTACCTCCATGAAATGCTTTCAAGTTAGCCTACAGAATGCGCTCCAAGTGCGCTCTCTTAATAATTCCTTAAAAGCTGACATCTCAGTTCATCACAATCTCACAAATCGTATCTATTTTGTTTTCGTTGTTCTTGCTGCTTTTGTGCAACAGATGAATAATAATTTATTAGTTTTTAGAAGTTTTATTTATAGATATTTCTATTTTGCTGGAGTCCCGCAAATCGTTTTATTCTCCCGCAGCCCGCACACACATGAGTACACATGAGCCACTCTGTTATGTTGTGTCCCGTGGGAGTGCAGGTCTATGCTTCTAACAGCGCTGCACGAGCTTGCGGCGCCATCTGCTGGACTCTATTAGCATGTTTGCCAGGGTTCAAAGCCCAAAGACGAGTTAAAGTTGGCATTGAAACTGTGTTATTTGCCAGTTGCCCGATCATCAAATCACAACGGTTGTGATGTAGTTGTAGTTATAATCATCCCCATATATTGATTGGCTTCATCACTGTTTCCTCTCCACCAGTAAGGTGGTGTGTGGTGGGCGTTCTGGCGCAATATGGCTGCCGTCACATCATCCAGGTGGATGCTGCACATTGGTGGTGTTTGAGGAGATTCCCCCTTCCATGTAAAGTGCTTTGAGCTCCCAGAAAAAGCGCTATATAAATGTAACTTATTATTATTATTATTATTCTTATTATTAGTTATATAAATATTTAGCCTGATGCACTGAATGCTTCAGAGTACAACATACACTTTAATGTCCAAAATAAACCCTACAAAATGCAATTAAAGTGGCAGCCCCCCACGGACGACTGGTGTACAAACTTAGTTCAGGCCTGGTCCTTTCTCGTCCTTCACTGTCTTCACTCCTCCTTTTATCATTCCGGAGCTCCTCCGTGGGACTCGCGTCATGTGCGGCGCACAGGTGACACTCATTATCACTTGTGCCATCAGCCTCGCTCTGTTCCTACAGCTCTCGCCCTGCCTGCCTCTCTTATTGATCCTATTAGTGTTAATGCATCTTTGTGATGTGTTTCAGTTGCGTGCTAATGCGCTAATTAAACGTGGAAGCATGTACATGCAGCAGCAGCAGCCCCAGCACTCCACGCAGGATTTCAACATGGCTGCAGAAATTGACCCTCGTAATGCTGATGTCTACCATCACAGGGGACAGGTATGACAACATCACATACATGTTGGAATTTTCACTTAAAGACAAGCTGAAAACCAAGCCCCCTTATGTTGAATGTTCATGGTATTAATATATGAGATTTCCATTTTCAATTGAGCCAGTTTCTAGCTGTAATCTTCATTATAGTTTTTGGAGAATCAGGAGTCATTGTCTGGCTGCATGTTTCAGTGGGTGTGTGTTAATAGCAACTTGTATCCCTGCTGAGTTCATGACCTGCTGTGCCCCTCATTTCATCTAGCAGAAATTTTTGCAAAAATAGTCAGTAGATGGGAAATCCCCTGACAAAATGTGCATTTTGGTTTGTTTCAGCTTGTAATATTCTTAAGATGGCCTTCACCAATTTAAGAACCTTAATAACTAAATTTACGTTTATGCCTTTAGCAGATGCTTTTATCCAAAGCTACTTACAGAAAAATAACAAAACATCTCAAAGAGCCAACAATCATTGTAGTACACAAAACCAGGTTTATTAGACGACTAGGTTAGGAAACCAGCTAGAGAAGAAGAAATGCAGAATTTTGTGTGTGAATGAATTGGTTTTAGAGTGTAATGTCATTAAGTGCTTGCGGAAGAGGTGCTTCTTCAGCTGCTTCTTGTGTTGTGACATGATGTTCTCAGCAGTTCGGGTGGTTCTAGTGGTAGCCAGCTTGATTCTGAAAGAACCAAGTGGGAGGGACAACCCTGAAGACAACATTGAGGTGTTTGTGGTCGTCAGAGTTAATATCGGCGATACATCCTGCGGGTTTATCACCGATATTAACTCTGACGACCACAAACACCTCAATGTTGTCTTCAGGGTTGTCTCTCCAGAGAAAGCGGTGGAGGTGGACTTCATCATCTTTCAGCCATACTGAGTTGTAAAAAAGATGTACAACTCAGTATGGCTGAAAGATGATGAAGTCCACCTCTTAATAGCAACAAACGTTGCCAAAGTATGGATAACCAATTGGGAATATTTTCACTTCTCAGTTGAAGATTCTGCTGGATCAGGTGGAGGAGGCTGTGGGAGATTTTGATGAGTGTATAAAACTTCGACCAGACTCTGCACTCGCCCAGGCCCAGAAGTGTTTTGCATTGGTAAGTACCACAAGTGGGTACTGTTTACACATTCAATCCTGTGCTCTGGCACTGTTTGTGGTGATATTTGAATGAGATGATAAATGGTATCATGATAAATGGCTTTATGGGTGTTGTGTACTGCTGTTGACTTTCAACCAGAACAACCTAATATGAGAAATTCTTAATTTTACTGTAAAAGTGGTATAAACTTAATTGCCTTTTTTTTGTCTCGTAGTACCGACAGGCATACACTGGAAACAACCCATCCCAGGTTCAGAAAGCCATGGATGGCTTTGAGGATGTTATTAGGAGGTTTCCAAAGTGTGCCGAGGGCTATGCTTTGTATGCACAGGTACTTTTCACCTCGATGGTATAAAACCATAAAATTGTATTTGATTAGTTTACGTCATATCTTTAACTATGTTTTGTCTTTTTTTTACTTTTGTAATAGGCACTAACTGACCAGCAACAGTTTGGTAAGGCTGATGAAATGTATGATAAATGTATTGAACTAGAGCCTGACAACGCCACGACATATGTCCACAAAGGGTTAGTTTTATCCTTTTTTTGTATTTAAAAAATGTTAATCTATCTAAGTTCAACAAGGAAAATACTTATCAGTTGTGTCTCTTTGCAGTCTGTTGCAGCTTCAATGGAAACAAGATTTGGAAATGGGGCTTGAACTCATTAGCAAAGCCATTGAAATTGACAATAAATGTGACTTTGCTTATGAAACTATGGGAACCATTGAAGTCCAAAGGTTTGTGATGGCCAAAATGTTACATTGCGTCACTAAAATGTTTTTTTTTTCTATACCCCCCCTCCCCCCAAAATTCCTAATTTGTGGGTCATTGATTATATTGAAAAGTTTGTGTAAAAGTTGATGTGGCTATTACAGCCTTATTACAGGGTTGTAACCTTGTAATAAGGTTATGACACAACATTTTTCAGATAACTGAGGAATTTTACAATTCTCGATTCCACTTTCAGTCCTTCTTGTTACAGTCTTGTTATATATATTTTTTTTTTCACAGAGGCAATCTGGACAAGGCTATAGACATGTTCAACAAGGCCATCAACCTGGCCAAGTCAGAGATGGAGATGGGCCATCTTTACTCCCTCTGTGATGCTGCTTATGCCCAGACGGAAGTGGCCAAGAAGTACGGGCTCAAGCCTCCCACGCTATAACTCTTGCTTCCTTTCTCCACTCTCTACTGCCGGGCCAGAGTACACATCTCATAAGTTTTTTTTTTTTTTTTTTTCATCATAAAGATGATCATTGTCAATGAAAAGAAAGACTGAATATGTTCTGCTATCACGTGTTTACACCAATTTTGAGGACTGGAAGGTGGAGGAGCAGCAAAAGGAAACAAGAATGCAAAAACAAGCTCGTGAAAAAGACTGATGGCTGCTCTGTTTAAGATAAAAATGATCACGGGCATAGTTCAAATCCTCCCTCATTGAGTATGGCTATATTATGACTTAAAATTGGCACGTCTGTTCATGTTCAGCCTCTCCTGCCAATTGGTAATTATTTCTTTCTCCTTTTTTTTTCTCTCCAAAACACCAGATTCACTACATTAAATCAGTGTATACCATCAGCAGGACTGCGTTATGTATTCATGGTTTGATTCTGTAATGTGCGTAAGCTTTCTCCTTTCACTGTCACATCCTGGCAATCTTATTTGCGTTCTTTGTTGTATGGGAAATGCAGGATTAAAATTTTAGTTGAGATGTGTTTGTTTTAAATCTGTATGTTATTGATGTGACACTGCTGTGATTACACTGTGTTTGCAAGAAGGGGATTATATCAAGGAAAAGCTTGAAATTAGGCCATACAGTTATTAATTTTTATGTTTTTTTATCTTGAATTTTGGGATTTTTTTTACTATATATTTTATGTGCAGCGATTTCTTTAAATGAATGTCAATACACATAAAGTAACATCCTAAAGATAATATTCTTCTGACACAAAAATAGAGGCAAATTACACATTATTTAATGTAGAAGATAATATAACTAAAGTCATTTAAAACCCGCTTAGTCCTGTATAAGAAGTTTGGTCTGAAATCACCTTTCCCATCTTATTAAACTGAGGTACTAAAATGTTAAATGTTTAAAACAATGCTGTGAAAAATGTAATGTTGCATTTTTGTGCAAAAGCAAAAATTAACCTAGATACATTATGAAGCGCCAAAATTACATTCCTCTCATTTTATCTTTAAAACTGCACATATCTGATTTTATTTGTTTAATTCCTCTGTGAAATAAAAATGTTATTGAGCGGTATTTTTGAATAATGGCTTACTTATTGAAAAATATCAATGCAAAAAAAATAAACAAACACCTTACATTTAGCAACTAAGTTCCTCCTCCCTAGTATTTTGTTTATAATGAAACATTCACAGTTTAACCATTATTAATAAAAGGCAGTAAAATGTGAAATATTGTAACCATGATTTCTTCACTTATCTGCATTCATTCAGCCATCTTCTGCTTTAAGATGATTTCAATATCAAAACAACAAAATGGCTTTGCTGTTTTTATAGGGCTTGTCCTATTAGGGAGGGAGGAGTAGAATGT
Organism: Meda fulgida; assembly: GCA_030578275.1. Classification (NCBI taxonomy): domain Eukaryota; kingdom Metazoa; phylum Chordata; class Actinopteri; order Cypriniformes; family Leuciscidae; genus Meda; species Meda fulgida. The sequence continues at coordinate 19,268,803 of CM060621.1, read as the reverse complement.
GATAAATTTCCTGTGCATGTACACATTAAGCATTGCATAATATGTAAATGTTTTCTTATTTTCTTTTTCTCCAGCCTGATCAATTATTAATGGTTTTACCGACCAATATTGGTATAGTCGTTCTGGTGCATGTTTGAAGATCACAAAACGATTGTTTTAAAATAAACGAATGCAAGCTAATTGGCACAACCTAAAGGTTTAAAATGAATTTGTTGTGCTGAATCTGTTGAAAGTTGCTGTGCAAAAAAAGTAAATGCCTCAAGTAAAAAATAAATAAATAAAGGCGGGGGAGGAGGGGCTGGGGTGATGTCGGTAAAGTTTACTTGTGTAATATTAATGTATACCCTAAAATAAAGAATCAAGTTGTCCGCAGTTATTCATAAAGTCAGCTTGCTTTTGTTTTTCAATGCAGATTTACATTTATTTATTTATTCATTTAGGAGATGCTTTTATTCAAAGTGAATTAGTTTTTTTTACATAGGTTATTTGGAACTATTTTTATTTAATACTTATTACATCTGCTTAATTAAATGCATATTCCCAGGGACAACAGATGAAAATGAGCTATTTTGGCTTAAACTGGTCACAATTATACATAAAAAATGTATGTATATATATATATATATGTGTGTGTATAAAAATATGCACAGACATAGTGTTTAAAAGTTTTTTTTTCTTCTTTGTTTGGGTGCAGGTGGGTCTAACCCTACTGATATTATTTAGGTTTCTTAGAAATCACATATCATCTACAAACAAATAGAGAAATTTTAAAAGTGAGATACTGGGGCGATTAACTGATGCTCCTGCTTCATATACAACCTCTTCTGAGCTCTTTTCCGATGTTTTGTAGTGAGTCTTGGCAGGCGTGCTTCCTGTGAGGATGATATGCCTAATGTGGCAAACATTTATGCTTCAGTATAAAGTTTTTGCCTGGAAAAAAATATCAAATGAGATCAGTAAATGAGCATTTGCATGAATCCTTGACATCAAAAGTAACAACACTCATTTAAGAACTGTGCATGGCCTTTAGTTTAGGGCCGTTTGCAAAAACTGCTCAGACTTAGTCATCTAATTTTTTCTACAAGACTGGTTCTAACCTTTTTATGAGTAAAACTCTCAAGACAGATGCTATGCAAATGGCCCCTGTGTTATTCAGTAGTTTTGCTCAGGTTTTGCAAACATCTATCCATCTATCAACGAATATCTTTTGTCAGTTGTTTGCGTGAGAGTGTAGAGGTTGGCAAGCATAGGTATAATAAAAACAAGTACACTTTAAAAAGTCAAAAGCACACAAATAGCCAGGATGATAGACTAACTGATGATATTGTCTTTACTTCTCCTCAAGGTATTGTTGGCTTTGACCCATGCTAATCTGATATCATGCATTTTAAATTAAGTTTTGGAGAATGAACTTTTGATTCATCTTGGCTCAGTTAGAATTAGACACTTCCTATCAATAGGAGCGAGGCCCTTTTTGGTGTCGTCATCAGAATTTGCTCTGAGCAAGTGTTTTCGTGATAAATTAACAAAATGATAGGCTATCAGTTCTCAAGATATTTTTTTTGCAAAACATTGTGTGAAAACAGCCCCCCTTGGAGATAATGTTCTTCAACCAGGTGCTGAAGTGCTGAAAGGAAATTGATATAATTATCTTCGACACTGACCATTTTGTCTAGGCTATGTGGAGTTTCCCTGAATAATTAAAAGTAGTATAAGAAAAAATAAAATAATTAATATTTTAGTGGAATAATACACATATAGTGTATAATTATTTGTCTAATATAAAAGGTTATTTTCCCCTCTAATAAAAATCTTCATATCCACCCCAAAAAAGCTTGTATATAGGGCCTAAAAGTGGACCATAGAATATTTTTCGCTTTAAAAAAAATACAAGGATAAACATTATGTAGCCAAATTAAATCTCTGTAACACTCTTAGCTGGAATGATCAATGTCTGCCGCCTTCTTTGCTAATGGTTATTTCGGTCACGTGACACATAAATGAAACTCAGACCAGAAGATCCAGTCGAGTGGCTAACTATTTTGTTTATTCAATAACACATTACATATGAAATAAATCATACAACAAGGTGATGCAGCTTGGCAGAAAATTAATTACAATAAATTCCAAATCAATTAAAAAGACAGTGGGCTACATGCACAAGCACAATAAAATGAAAGACTCATTTATGTTAGAGACGGGCAACAAGTGTCATGCGGTGTTGAAAATGACCAGGTCTAGAATGAATTTTTTTTATTCATCAAAGTCGCGCGCCGCTGAACGGCTCTGTCGCGTTCTACGTCACGTCTAGACTAGTGTCGAGCGCGCGCATGTGGTCCTAGCGACAGGACGCTGGTATTTTTTTTTTTTTTTTTTTTTAGGACGCTGGTATTTACGACACAGTTTGACGTGGACCGTCCGTCACCACAGCAATGGCGGATGCTGTAGGGGAAGTTCTTCAAGGCAGCTGGTAAGAAAACACCAATGATCAATTTGACCGCAGAACGATTCACTGGTCCCAGTCTGATATTATCACCTGGAACTTGAATTCTGATGAAGAGAGATTATTAAACACGTAGTTTTTTTTTCACGACATCCGTTTGTGAGACAGCGATGCTGTGCTAAGCAGCTACTCTGGCTAGGCAAAGCAGTTAGTGCAACGTTATTGTTTTGAGACTTTCTCAGCAGTTCGATATTACGTTAGTCATTTTATTCTTATGGTGATCTGTATATTATGTCTTCTAAGAGATTAAATATATCATTCTTGTGTCTCCCTAGGAGTTGGCTGTGTTAAAACAGCTTTCGCTAGGTGTTAGCGTAACGTTAATGTTAGCTTAGGATACAATAGACTTGTGATGATGATTGTGATACTCTGATTATATAATCTCTTATCTCCTATGTCTTCACTCTGAACATGTTTTCCCCCTGCTAATATGCTATCTATGATTGTAGTTTACGGTATTCGGCTCTCTTTAAAAGTGTGAATTCTTCTGTTTAGCTCTGTAAGACATTTCTTAGCTGTGGTGGTTTTCTGGAATTGGAAAACAAATCTGAAAATGTGTGGTTCATCTTTTTTTGGTACTTTCTGAAGTAATTCTTTTGAATGAGTATGGACTCTTGTGAATATTTCAGTATGTCTTGTACTGGAGAGTTGAAATAAGTATGATCATAGAAACTCCTCCGAAGTTATAAATGCTTGAGGAATTCAGACCAACTACATTGACAGCTTATATTGACGTCAACATTTTTCTGATTTATTGTTATCTGCGTATGTGGTGGTGTAGAAGTTCAACAGAATTATTCTGAAAAGATTTTTGAATCCTGATGTAATTCACAGCCATGTCATTTGTAAACTGTTTTTATATTGAAGGTCACCACAAAGCACTCTTTTTCTCATAATCCATTATAGTCTTTTAAAATGATTTTGCTTAACAAGAGATAGGCTACACTGTGTAATGACAATTAGTTTGGCAAAAATACTTTAAATTCTAGATTTTTAAAGATTCCTCTAACTTCTTTTAGTGAGCCTTTGTGTCCTCTTATGCTGAATATGGACCTTCCTGTTTTCATAGATAATGACAAGGAAGACAAATGATTCCCTAGGAGAGATAAAAGGAGCAAAGTTTGTGGCAGGGTGGTATATATTTCGTGCTGTGATTGCTAAGTACATTATTAACCACAGATAGAAAAAAAAAATGACTTTAAAGCTTCATATCTCATTATTCAGGCATTTATCATATATATCTGGCAACTTGCATTTTTGGTATGGCTTGTTGTTAGACAGCTTTCTTCTTCATCCCTAAGAGTATGTCAGGACTTTAGAGTTATTGTGGAACCCATCATCAATAATCAACTTGATTTCTACTATAGTTACACCTTTACAGTGTTTAGTTTTCTTGATGTATTTATTTAACCATGTTTTTCCACCATGGTGATGTCGTTTAGGTCGATTAACAAATGAGGTTTTGTCGAAATTGGGAGAATGACTCTTGATAGTCTTGGAATAATAAGTTAGAATGGGTTGAAAATTACCTATACTGTACAAAACATTCATGCCATTAACTACTATATTGCAGGTACTCATTAAACAATTAAGTGTTTTGTATTAGCTATTGCTCTGAAAAAGAGTTTATTTTGTAATGCGTCACTGATGTTTTTGCTGCAGCTGAGAAAAGGTTGTGTGTGTGAGAGAATTGGAGCATCTGCGGTGTGTTTGTGTGAGTGATGCGCATTGTTTGATTTCAGCACAGTTGTTCTCAGCAATAGTGTGTGAGAGTAGGGCTTTGTCTGCGAGTTTCTTTCCCTGGCAGTATAGCAGATGGCAAAGAGGCCTCAGAGGATTTCTGTCTGTTTTTTTTTTTCTCAGTTAAATATGCAATTTAGTGCAAGTCGAGTGTTTTTTTTTTGTTTGTTTTTTTTTTCTCCTGAAGAACCCTGTAACAGGTTCTTGGCTTGTTCTGCTAGTGTCTAGAATTTGTAGTAGCTCTTAGAGAAACCCTAGAGGAGAGTAAAGTGCAGAAGAGCAGTGCAGAGAGACTGAATACCCTTTTGACTGAATATTGAATTTGGTAGAAGCCTCTTTCTGCAGTTGAATTCTCAGTAATGTGTATTCACAGCCATGTCAGCTACTGTGTATACACACACCTTATTTGTTGTGGTGATATTAATTTCTTTATAGCTGCTCAGCATATTGCTCATAAATGATTCATGTTACTGGCTGAGATCTGAGAAATGTCTGTCCCTCCATTTGAAGTCTATTCACACAGAACTTATTGAAATTGTTTATAAAGAAGATTGAAAAATAAATCCATATAAATGAAATGGTTTAATCCAAGTCACCTGAAGAGACACGAGATTGCTTTATACGATAAACTGTTTTAATTTAAGCTTTTATTCACGTATACACATTGATCAGTAAACAAACATGTTTGGGGTCAGTCATTTTTTTCAAAAAATGTCATTTTGTCATTTCATTTTTCATTTCAAAAGTGACAGTACAGATGTTTATGTTGTTAAAAAATGATTAAAATGTAAAATAAATACTTTTTTTGCGAACTTTCCAGTCATCAAAAATCCTGAAATTAGTATAGGCCTATTGTATTACGTTTTACACAAAAATAAGCAGCACAACCATTTTAGACATTGAACATTGATACTTGAGCACCAAATTGATCATCATATTAGAATGATTTCTGATGGATATGACACTGAAGAATGGAGTAATGGCTGCTGAAAATTCAGCTTTGCCATCACAAGAGTAAATTACATCTTAAAAAATGTATTAAAATAGAAAACAGATTTTTTAAAATTGTAATTGTAGTAATTTTTCACAATATTATTGCTGTATTTTTGATGCCTTTGTGAGCATAAGAGACTTCTTTCAAAAACATCTTAAAAAATCTTTCACATCTCCTGGTATTGCTGCATGATGTATTTAGCATCAATATCGCGATGTGCGCATGTCCTGCGATAGTCACATGGCAGTATGTGTAATGTCAAGTAGGGATTGTAATAGATCCGTGATTCGAATGGGCCAGCTGCTTCCCAGGTTCGTAACACATGATCGTGGATTAATTGCAAAGTTTAACCATCATGGAGTGAAAGTTTATCATTTGCATGGGTTTTTAAGTCCTGTTAGTTTAAACATCAAGCACAAGAACACTAACTCATGCGCTGTTTTCTGTGCGCGCGCACAGAGCTGCGCAGACAGACAGCACGTGAACAGCAAATTCAGTTCTCTTTCTCTTCCTTTTGAGCTTAAACGGACACGTGCATGCAAAACAAAGTCAAAATGCCAGTCTCGGCAAGTATCCTCATAAACACAGTGTTGTAAACAATTGAGAAAGAAAACCGATATGTGTATCATTTTATTGGAACCGGGCATTCATCTTGAAGCGAAAGCATCCTGATATACAGCAGCTGTTTGTGTCACCAATGTAAATCAAACAACAAAAGCATTTTTGTAACTTTAACAAATATAAATTGTATTTATTAATTATATTAGTAATATTCTATTATATACAGTGAAGACTGTGATTTTACATTTGATTATTCAATTTCTGTACCTGCATACTGTTAGATTTACCTGAAAAACTTAACGCACTGCTTATTTTATTTGTATCTTTCTTCTATTGTATTTTATCTATTGTATTTTATCTATGGTTGTAAGTATTCTTTTCTTTGCAGATGCACTGCGCTACAAAATTATCCTAGAATGATTCATTCTTTACAAATAGAGCTATTAAAATCATCTGGTGAAATTTTCATATATATATATATATATATATATATAGCAGAAACACAAAATATCGCAATGTAGGTTTTTTCCAATATCGTGCAGCCCTATCCCCAGCTTTTGAACCGTAGGATCAAATATCGAAATTTTAAATAATGTTTTTAAAACCCTGCAAACCCTGTAATGCAAACACTTGAATTCAGAAAACTTTAATGTGGTCAAAATCTGCCCTTGACTTCTGCTGAGTGAAGTTTGAGTGATCAGGTCACAGTGTGTCATGTGTGCATTTACTGTGTTTTTTGAAGGAATCAGGATCTGGCAGACGCTCTTGACTTGGCAGAATGTGATCTGGACACTGATCAGGATGGTGTCATCCAGGTCAGAAACCTTTCCCCACCACAGCGGGCCAAGTTATGGATGGTAGGTGTATAAAAACTAAACAGCTTGACTAATCAGCCTGTGTAGCCTCATGTGGAAATATTGACTGTCTGTATTATGAAAAAGCTATGGAAAGATTGTACATGATGTGTGTTGATGGGAGATACAGAAAAAGTGATATGTGTAAATTACATAAGAGATCCATGCAGGGCTTTGTTTTAAAGAATTTCCTTCAGAGTCAATGGGTCCCAAAGGGCTTTAGAGAGCCTCTGTATTGATCAGATGGCCATTAAGGAAACTGTAGCTTAGCTTGGAGTGTAGGACCTTTTAACTTACACCCCGTTGGAGATTAGCTTATATCTAATGGTTTGCTAATTAGAGTTGTCACGATACTGAATTTTCAAGTTCAATTCAATACTTTGATTCGATATTCAATACCATTTTCAATACCAAGGGAAAACTGCCATTTATACCACCATCCAGATAATTTGTTATCTCATAATTTTACACACAGGGCGGCTTTGCTTGAATTGTTGAACTACATTTAGAACAAAAGGCCAGTAAACAGTCAGTAATAAAAAAAGAATACATAAACTAATTGCAAACAATAGCACAAATAAGTACAATAGAATAAAGAGAAAAATGAAATAAACATGGCTTTAAGTTTTTCAGGTTTTTTCAGTAGTATTCAGAAAATAAGAATTTTAAGTAATCAAATGTAAAATAACACTGGATAGTTTCCATTAAAAAAAAAATGAAATACAGACTAATGCTTACAAAAAGGCTGAAGTTTTATTTGTAGTTAATATTTTTGACAACCCTAGTGCTGCTGATAGAGCCTTGTTGAACCGTAGGTGTTTTCTCTGTTTAATTTTCTAAGTTTTAGTTTCATGTGTATGTGTTGACAGATTGCTTTGAACGTGTCTGGTAAAGGAGATAGTCTATCCTCATGGGATGGGACTTTGGACCTAGCAGAACAGACTCTCATTCACACCCGCAGTCAGCAGATTATAGGTGAATCACCTCTCCTCATTTTCAATTTGCCGTGTGTGTGTGGTTATGTAATACACATTAGGGCTGGGCGATATGACCAAAAAAATTATATCTAAGTATTTTTGGGCTATACGGTTATATGTCTCTGTATTTTCTTTTTTTATTTGGATAAAAAAAAAAAAGAAGAGATTTCACATCCTGCCCAATGTTATTCTACAAACAATGTTCATATTGAAGGCTATGAATAACAAATATAGTGAATTGAACCAATGTAGGCTATGCTATATATTATGTGCAAAAAGTGTTAAAATAATATTGTAATATTGTAACCTTACATTTTAAAAACAAAAATAATGCTTTTTAAAGCAGAAGTTAAAGTCAATAAATTAAAAATGATGACTCTAATAAACTGACACACATCCGGTTTTCACCCAGCTGGTTATGTTCATTTAAGACATAACCTACTGTTGTAGTGTCAGTTGTAGACATGTGCCGGTGTTCGGTAATACGATATATCACGATAATGAACATGCACAATATTGTTGTCGTGGGCACTTCAAAATACCTTGAATAATTGTTAATTCCAAATAAATCAGATTTTTAGAGTGCATTTTAAGAATACTTTACCTCAGGGCTTGACATTTGTGGATTTTTTTTTGAAGGGACAAGTAAAAGAATTTTACAATTACAATTTTTCTCATTTGATCTAAAGTAGCCTGATTAAAGTGTCAATAAGAAAAAAATAACTAGTGTATCACTAAAACAAGATAATAATTCTGATATTATTACATTTTTGGAAGTTGCGATCGATAGTGGATAATAAATGTATTACTGACGGTAACAAGGTAGCGCTGTTGAGGCTCAAGCTAGTTTTTTACTCGGACAAGTGAATGACAGATTTACTTGTCCGAAGGACAAGCACATGAGAAGGCTTAATGTTGATATGTATGTATTTAATTAAATTTTTGTTTGGCATCTTAATGTTTGATCAAAATGTCATAACTCTTCCAGTGAAAATGACAGACTTTCGGTGACTTATACCAGACTTCTGCAATTATTTTGTTTGCTTGAACTCCACCTCTCCACAATCAACTGCAAGCTTGTAACCAAGCCCATTTTTGATAAGTTGTTTCAATCACAACGTCACATTGCGGAAGAAAAGCTCTCACTATTTCCATTTTATGGTGAATTTTCTTTTATTTCACAAATACAATTGAAAAAAATCTCATTTTTTTAATTTCCTGTATAAAGGTTAGTTAGTTATTCTTCCTTGTTCTTTCTGTAAAAACAGCTAGTGTGGCAAGAACAAGGCATCAAGCAATGTACTTCTACTTTTCCCACAAGCAGTAGTTTACGGTGAACGTGATTTCACCAAGTACCACATGTTCCTGGATCAACATCTTTGTTGGTCCTGGATCAACTTTCCAATCAACCAATCAGATTTGAGGCACAAGTTTACAGTTTATGTCAAGTTTAGGCTTAGAACCAGGGTGAGGTACTTAAACATCAGTGTTATTCACCTATCATTACCCTCTGATTTTAGGGAAAAGTTATGGGTAGGGTTAGGTTTAGGGGTAGGGATTGGGTAAGGAATATATTTTGGGACAGGAATGTTGATCCAGGAACATGTCTTACTTGGCAAAATCACGGTGACCAGTAGTTTACAGTGTTGTGAAATACAGCCCCATAAAAATCAGTAGGATTTTTTTAATATTAAGATGCTAATCTTTGACCTCTGCAATCTTTGCATTTAGATGAGCTGGGGATACCATTGGAGGAAGGGCGGGACCTGGTGTCAGATGTGGAGTCAGTCATCACCTTCTACTGCAAATCTAGAAATGTCACCTTCACTCCAGATCTTAGTTGGCCACACATCCTCAGACCACTCTTGGGCTTACAGCTGTCCCGCAGAGACCTCTACAACTGCTTCTACGCCATCATGAATAAATACATCCCACGGTAGTTATATCTGTCTGTTTTTTCTCAAAAAAAAAAAAGATAAAACAAAACTCCCACGGTTTTGCTTTTCATCTGTTTTTTTCCACTCCGAAACTTACCTGATCCAGGATTTATTTGTGCAATGACAAGTTTGGTTTGATGTAATTTGATCAAACATTATTAATAATAATAAATAATAAAATGTTGCGTATTATGTAGAAAATCAGAATCCCTGAAATGACCATGTCTTGCCTAAAAAGACATATGTTCAGTCTTGTTCAAGGTGAACCCTGAAGCCATTTTTAGAGTTGTTTTGTCTGAGAGACACATAAAAGTAAAGACTCATAACTCAAAAACTATAACAAGGAGGGTCAAAAGGTAGGTATCGTTTGATAGAACACTTTTCAAATTTTTTGAAAATAAATTACATTACATTTGGACATTCTCCTGCTGAGAAACTGCTGATAAAAGACAGACATTTCTATTATGATTTTGCATATCTTTCTTGTTTGACATGTAATAACTCTGGAAGGAAATACGGTAGCTAAAAAATTCGAAAATTCTCTTTTTTGTTGAAGTCCCTCTACATGTGAGCTGCATCTGGATCAAATTTTGTGGTGATTGGATAAAGGAATCAAAAGTTACAGCATTTGGAACCAATGTAGCCTGTTTGTTCAGGTCTTGACGCCCCCTAGTGGGCATTTTTGAAATGGTTTCTCCATGGAGAATATCTTCTCATAAACGCAATAGATTGTTCATTTTGGGCTCATTTTAATTGTAATAATATGCTGTAAAAAATGATGTGCTATTTTCAACGATCTGTGAATGTTTCATAAGCTCTCTGATGTTTTTGCAGTAGATAGTACAAAAAAAGAATTTGATAGATGAAAAAATGTATTCTATTTATCAGCAAATAACTCAGCACTACTTAGGAGTTTATCAAATTGGCTACATTAATTGTAAATTTCAGACTCTAAGCTTTCAAATGACACCTATTTTAAGTTGATCAAGGTAATATTTTTGGAAAAAGATTATTATTATTTTTATCACAGCTAGGTGGCCCCCCCGGGCGGTGCACTCGGGTTTAGATGGACTAGTCAGCTCTCGTTCAGAATTGATCGAAGTGGTTAGATGCATTAAAAGGCAGAGATTCTAAGCTTTAAAATGATACCTATTTTGTGTTAATACATTCAGTGGTTGCTTAGTAATTTGATTATGAATTTGTTTCATGGGGTGGTGTCGGTCGTTGCCCCCGGTATGGGGGGCGCCCGTTTTTAACAGGTTAAATGCCACCAACTTTAACTGCGAAACACTTTAGGTTGGCAAAAAGGGAACATGCATGCGTTGTATATCAGTTTCCTTGATTTAGTGTCATATTGTTTGTCCTTTGCAGAGACTGTTTTGTGAAAGGACGGCCATTTCACCTATTCAGGCTCCTGTTGCAGTACCATGAGCCTGAACTCTGCTCCTTCCTGGATACAAAAAAGATCACTCCTGATTCCTACGCCATCAGCTGGGTCAGTCTTTTTCTGGCAATAGTTCATGAAATATTTGGATTGGTACAAGAGTGTCCAAACCTGCTTGTGCAAGGCCAACGAATTTAGCTCCAAGCCTCCAACTTACCCCAACACACCTTCTGGGAGTTTCTAGTAATCCTCATGACCTTGATTTACTGGTGTGTTAAATGAAGGTTGAAGCTAAAGTATGCAGGACACTGGCCCTACAGGAGTATGATTGGACACCCCTAGCTTATACGTAACTTATACATGCAATCAAGCTAGTCTGTAAAAAAGTTTTATGGTCATATTCCTAGAATGAATAAAATATATTTATCCTTTTTTGATATCATTTTTGCTAAAGAACTTGACACTTATGTTTTTTTTCTTTTTTTTTCTGCATTCCTGTAGCTGGGCAGTCTCTTTTCTAGCCACTGTCTCCCTGAGGTAACACAGGCCTTGTGGGATGTTTATCTCCAACAGGCTGACCCTTTTCTCATCTTCTTCCTCTTGCTCATCATCCTTGTCAATGCCAAGTATGTGACATTTCAGACTGTTCAGTGCACTCATTTGAGTAAAGGGGTCCTATTATGTTCATTCACAGGTTCATAATTTTGTTTATGGCATCTACTAAATATGTTCATACATCGTTTAATGTTCAATAAAAAAAAAAAAAAAAAAAATAGGGCCTGTTTTCCCCCTCTGTCTTTAGTTTCAGTTTTGTTTAAAACCCACCTTCCTTTTTCATGCACAAACCGCAACATTACACAGTAAAGAAAAAAGCATAATAGGACCCCTTTAATGAACTAAGGCAGTTTTACTCGCTGTTTATGAGATCAAGTCAAAAGATGTTTTTATTTGTTTTCTGATGTCTAGAGACAGCATTCTTGCTCAAGAAGGAGATGGCAAAGAGGAGATAATCAGTAATTTTTTACTTTTAATCGTTTATTTTAATGCATTATTTAATAATAATAAAAATAACAAGTGTACAGCTGTAATTTTTGGATTATTATTTTTTCTCAGAAATGTTGGAGCTGTCTCCGTCATTACTAGAGGCAGAGGACATTGAAGACTTGTTCTCTTTAGCACAGTATTACAACAGCAAGACGCCTTTATCGCTTAGAAAGGTAAGCATTATATCCCTGTTCTTATTTCCGACTTCCTACAGATATGATGCACATCACAATAGATCAGGAACTGTGGTGCATCGCAATAACATTTTTTTAATAGCATATAGAATAATCACATTTGGCTGAATCACAATTCCTGTTTTCCACCCTCAAATGTAATATCTTTTAAAATAGTTTTGTAGGTTTGTTATACCACTTAAGATGTTTTATGACCTTACATTTCACAAAACTGAGGAGCTGCAGACTTTTTTTTTTATTTGCACACATTACACAAATACATTTTACTGTTCACTCACATCTCTTTTAATTTACAAATGCAAGTGAATCACACCATCGAGCCCTGAGCTATTACATGCTTAAGTATTTGATGTGTGTGCAGGAGAACCATAATCTGTTTGGCAGCAGTCTGGTTGCACTAAAAGAAGAGGACATGGACCTGAGTCAAGCACTCTGCCTGCCTGTATCCGTCCCTGAGATCCTGCAAGCCAACCAGCTACAACCTGTGAGTCCCCACTCCAAGATTACTCTCCGAATCATCTTTAATGATTATTAATGTTGTTGATCAGGGCTCAACATTAAAGGGATAGTTCACCCAGAAATTAAATTAGTCATTTACTCTTTTTACTCCCTCATATATTTTCATGATCTTGTTTAATGTTTAGATATTTATAGAGATTTTAAAAGATTAAAGATTAAAAATATATTTTTAATTTTTTCATGCTTTTCTTCAAAAAGTACATAGACATTGTAAAATTAATCTTTATGAATAAAGCAGTCTTCTGAAGAGACATGTCATTTTATATGATTAACATTTTAATTTAGGCTTTTTTTCACATATAAACATTGATCATAGCACATACATACAACACATCAAATATGGTAAACATGCAAACATTCTGTTTGCCATATTTGATATGCTCTATGTATGGACATTGCAAAAAAACTATTTCTTCAAATTCACACCCTCTGACCATGAAAACATGATTTCTGCCAGCTGTGCATGCGAATCACCAGCAGAAAATCAGTTTTCAGCATGTGATGCCCTGTCTCAAGTGATGTTATTCTTGTGGTTTTATGCTACTTAGGAGGGTGTGAGGTTTTTTGTAGTCGACTGCCGTCCTGCAGAGCAGTATAATGCTGGTCACCTCTCCACTGCCTTTCACTTGGACTCTGACCTGGTAAGAATTTTTGCAAGCAGAGAAGAATGCCTTTGATTTGAAAATGTAATTGCATTTGTAAATATTAGGCCTAACATGAATTGGTCAAATAGAGTTTCTGAAATAGATTCTGATCCACTTTGTTTCCACAAAAAATACTATGTTTAATATGTGTAGCTGCCTCACAGAGGAATTGCACACAGCTCTGTGCACCCATGCCCTTCACGTCCTTGTCTTGGTTCACAGATGCTCCATAACCCGTCTGAGTTCGCCCTGTCAGTGAAGTCTCTTCTGGAGGCACAGAAGCAGTCTCTGGAGTCGGGCTCTGTGGCCAGCGGAGAGCATCTGTGCTTCATGGGCAGTGGCCGTGAAGAGGAGGACATGTACATGAACATGGTGCTTGCCCACTTTCTACAGGTGAGAACTGTGTCTGCTGCTACATATTGAATTGTTGTGTAAATTATTAAGCAAAGAATTTAATAACTATTAAAAATATATTTTTCTTTCCTTTGTCTAGAAAAATAAAGAGTATGTGAGCATAGCAAAAGGTGGATTTATGGGTAAGTTTTATTTTCAGTTTGCAACAACACTTTTTTTAACCCTCTGTGCACTACCTTCTGGCCAAATTTGGAACAAAATGCAACTATTAAATATAATATCAACAAACAATTAGAGGCACACTGTGTAATTTTTCACCACTAGAGGTTGTTTATTCAAAACAAAGGCGTATCTTGATGATGCCTTGATTTCGTGGAATCATGGTAGTTGTTGTCTTCACATCTACAGCCGGTGGAGAATACGACGGAACTCGGGCAGAAATCATGTTCATGGATGATTGGTATTGTATTAAAGATTTATTAACGTTACGAATGCCGTTGGAGCGAAATGAGGCCGCTGGAGCGATTGTTAATGAGAGACGAGCACGACACACAGCTCGAGAGCAGTGGAGCTTTTATTATGCCACAGACTGCTTCCGATCATGCGTATGATGCGTATGGGGGGTAACTAGGGATGCGCGGTATACCGGTACTGCCAAAATACCGGTATTTAATATATTTCAAATGGTACAATATCATAATTTTGTTAAATTCATTATTTGATGTGCTGCTGTTTCAAAGTTATCCACTAGGGAGCAGTGCGCTACATAAACTGACGCGGGTCACACGAAACCAGCAAACACTGACGACGGAACATGATGGATCAAACGAAGCTCATTCGAATTTCTACATGCCTGAAATCAATGAATAAAGAGAGCAGTATGAGTGAAATAAGGCATTACTTTGCCTACAAAAGTAATGAGAAAAGTAAAGAAACTGACCTCAATGCACCACTCTTCAAACGTTGCTTTAAATAAAGTGTGGCCATGGGAGGCAACACATCAAAACTGCCGAAGTATTCGTCAGTTGCTCATCCTGACTTGTTCAAAGAGTTCAGAGATTGACAGGTGAGTTCATCATTCAACTGATTTAATTTAGACTTATTGAACACTGAACAGCGCACATACATAAGAGCTTATCAATAAAATATGATACGGTAAAGACGAAAGCTGTAATCTTCTTGCGCGACACGCTAGAACCAATTTAGTTTAGGTCTCATAATTTTTGGACTTTCAAACAAACATATTAATTTAATTTAAATGAATAAAGAATACAAGTGATAGTAAAACGAATGGCATATTACTGCCACTGTTGCAGAGAGAGAGAGATTAATATTACTAATATTACAATTAAGCTACATTTGTCAACATTCATTATGTAACCTCGCCTAACAATATAGCATTTATTAATCTAGATCAATCAGTAACAAAATGACCTAAAAAATGTAATATACTAATACATGTTTAGCATGTTAACTTCAGTTTATGCAATGAATTATATGCATAATATGAACCCAAACACAAACAGTAACCAAACCAAGATGAATAAATGCTATAAATGTTGATAATTCTCTGTTGATGCATGAAAGCTGGTTTACGTAATTTAATTATTCTATTATTATTATATGTTAATCTATTATTATAGATAATTAACCTATTTTAATTGTATAATTTCAGTTTTTTTTTTCAAAATCAAAATGTTACCTACTATGTTCCTTGAGTGAATTTTTTTTTTTTTTTTTTACATTGATACGTTTTATATGTGTATATATATATATATATATATATATATACACTTTTCTTTGCACATATGGTAGTGGACAGTTTGAAGCAGTCTTTAATAAAGTTTTCAATTCACTTAAATTGAGACTTTTTTTTTCGACTGTGTATCGATTTAGTATCGATACCGAGGTTTTATGTGCTGGTATTGTACCGAAGCCAGAATTGTGGTATCGAGCCATCCCTAGGGGTAACAGCGCTGTTTTATCATGTTAAATACATTTGAATGTGTTGAAAGTTGTTATAATGCTACTCTGTGCGTTCGCTCCGCGGCTACTATATGAGGCACTTGTTGCTCACCGCAGTGAGCTAGATCGATATTAGGCATGGTAAATATGGTTCTCGCGGTTAAACAAGAAAACGAGATTTAAACAAAAAGACTGTGTTGAGATGTATAACAATGATTCGTTTTCTGTCGATGAATATATCCAAACAGTTGGTCACCTGTCTAATAAAATACATAATATATTAAAGCATCTTTGGTGTTTCCATGGTTTCTACAAAATATAACCGGAAATCGAGGGTAACGCGGGTATGATGTCATTGATAGGCGACACATGGACACGGTCCATGTCTTGGTTAAAACTTAAATTCTCTGCATTTAAGCGTTCTTAGAAACATTTGGGATAATGTAAGTACACAAATCAACAAAATAGCATTGTTCTAGTGGTTTTTCAATATTTTGATCCAAAAATCTTACATAATGTGCCTTTTAAATAAAGAAAATGTAATGCATTTGGTTGTATTTATAAAATCTGATCAGCAGTTTTACATGGTGACAGAGGCAGTTTTATTGTTTTGATGAGACTCACTGTTTCTTTTATTCTCAGCATTGCAGCAGCACCTGGCAGATATTAATGTTGAGGGGCCGGATAATGTTTATGTTCACTGGATTGTGAGCACTTCAGGATCCCACAGTAGCCTCAGCTCAGCTGATGTGAGTTTAGTGTGTATGTGAGTGTGAGAGATGCACGTTACATCATCAGGTTGTGCATTAAAGCTGTGCTACTCAGTACTCGGGGCATGCAGCCCGTAAACCATGCCAAACCATTTTGTGGCCCATGTCCTCCTCATCAACATTTTCTCAATCTGTTTTCAAGATATTTATGGTACTTCTCTGAAGATTTATCCTCCTTATTTTTTACGTAGGAGCATGCATGGTCATTTTTTATCTTGAATGTGCAAGGCTTCCGTTTTCAGCTGCTTCCAGTTATTTTAGCTGTACATTTGAGACATTTATTATTGTAATTAAAACACACTGGCTTATAGCTCAAATAGTTTTACTGCTTACTGCACTTTGTTATTCTTCTAGTTAATTACTTATAGTGGCCAAGGAATCTGAACTGATGTCTCTCACACATCCATAGGAAACGGCTTACTTCCCTTTTGAAAAATAAGCTGAATACATGTAGCATCTTCCTTTCATTTTCTGGGTGGCATTTAGTGCCATCTAGTGGACATTGTATGTAAAGCAAGCCATTCAATCCTTCAACTTCCATTGTGATAAGCAAATGCCTTTCAAACTTGGATTAAGTTAATTCAGCCCATCTCTTACATTGATACAGGGGGAACTGAACAGCACAGATGGCAAAGGCGTTAAATCACTTGTCAACAAAATGACTTTTGCGCTCAAGTCAAAGTCAGTTAATGTGAAGGAGAAGATGATCAGCTTCATTGAAAACACTTCCACACCGGTGGACAGGTGAGCATCCTTCAGTTCAGCATTTTCACATCCTTCTCAGCAGATATGTCCGTCTATTGACACAAAAAAAAATAATAAAGTTTAATGATCAGATCTCTCTCTCTCTCTCTCTCTCTCTCTCTCTTTTTTTTAAACCCCTTACTTAAGAAAATAACTTAAATGATATTACATAGAGGCATTTATTTAAAGTCATTGATTTTCTGAAGTCTTTTTAATCATCCTCCCAACCTAGAATGTCTTTCAATCTACCCTGGCCAGACAAGGGAATACTGGATCGGTAAGACTGCATTACTGTTTGTCTGTGCCCCCTTCAGCGTGCATCGGGTTTCCGCAACTTGCCCTCTCAATGTGGCGCTGTCAGCTTTAGCTCATTGTAGGGGTTTTCAAAACCCAGATTAAACGGCACACTCATGCTCTAACACCTTATGCATCCGCATCACCTGCATCCATAGTACAAATATCCAATTCAGTCTTTTGAATTTCCTGTTTCCTGCTAAAATTCTTCAGAGAATATCATCAGAGTTGAGTAATATTCTAGAGTTTGTGACTTTGTCATCCACTACCAAATATGCACATGCATGTGTTGTAGAATTCACAAATACCACTCAGAATGGTGGAAGCTGTGAACCACAGGTATTTTTGTCATGTCGTGACCGTGTTGGCTGTTGTGACCTCTTTCACTGCATTTGCCACTTTGTGCCTTTCCTTGTTTTATGCCAGCAGTGTCTGAAGCCTGAAGTGTGAGTCCTCTTTGATGCTCCTAACTTGTGTGGAGGGAGACTGCAGTTCTTCATTGTTTTTATACAGATTTGATCACTGCTGTGGAAGGCTGGGGGCAATTGTAATTTAACGTTAAAGTTGGTCAGTTTTACTGTACAATGGACTCTTAAGAGGTTCACTTTGTAAACTTTGGCCTTCCAAACTTTGATTCTCATCTCTGTTAAAATACAAACATTTTAACTTCCCTCTCTTCCAACTAACAGTATTCATCTTTCTAATCCTAGAGGACACCTCATCTCACTACCATGCTCTTAGAATGCCTGTTTTAGCACAAGGAAGACAATGCTACTGTGAAGGACAAACCTTTATTCTTCTAGTGGCTCTTGTAAGTACCTTGGATGCTTTTTCTTTTCATCTTTAGGCACGTAAGCAGCAGTGATCGGGTGGGGAAGCCATACAGGGGTGTGAAGCCTGTTTTCAGCATCGGAGATGAGGAAGAGTATGATACAGGTAAATACATAGGTCCATCTAAACCAGGGACATTCAACCTGCTCCAGGCAACTCAACTTGCTCTTTCCTGCAGAGTTTAGTTCAAACTCCAGTCAAACCCACATAAGCCAGTGTTGGTATTTGAAAAACTTTAACTTATTTGTTTCAGTTAGTTGCTGCTGCAACTTTTCTAATTTTCATTTTTGTTAAAGAAATAAAATAACTAAAACTGAAATAAAAATCAATTAAAGCTAAATAGAAATAAAAGAAAATGAATCAATGACAAAAGACCATAACAAAATTACTCAAATAAAATAAAAAGCTGATTCAAAATATTAATAAATACTATAATAGTAAATACATAATTCTAAAAAAAAGCACTGACATAACCCTGTTAATCTACATTTTCAGTGTTCCTTGAAAAATCACAAACAGGTGGAGGATCCCTTAGTTTTGGATGGGGAAAAAACAAAAACTGACACCTTTTAAGCTGAAAAACAATATGCAAAAATATCACAGAATATACAGCACAAGTCACATGGGATAATTCAGTGTTCGGATGGCATTTTATAGAGTTTGATGAGAAACAAACCAAAATGTTATTTATTTTTTTAGTGGAAATCTTGACCTTGGATGCCATGTCATACTGGTTTGCAGAATTTTTTGAAACATAATTTCTATTATGAAATGTATTAGGGAACCAAAACAAAAAAGTCTTTTAACTATATATTAACAAAATAACCTACCCCTTTTCCAAGGCAATATTTAAAAGCCTTCCTATCTAAGCTGACATGTACCTCTGGAACTTCTGTTGTAATAAAAATAAATATACTTAAATATTATGTGTGTGTGTGTGTGTTTGTGTGTTTTAAGCGTTTTAATTAATATTATTAAAATAACTATAAGAAATTTGTTGAGGCCCCCTATTGGGCCCCGGACCTCTAGTTGAGAACCACTGTACTAAACCTAACTTCTAGATATTTATAAATTCCACTTTTGGTACACTACACTCAGTCATCTCATATTTGGGTCTCTGTGTATTTCCTCATGTTTTCTTTTTTCCTTTCCTCATTTTAGATGAGATTGACAGTTCATCAATATCAGATGATGACAGGAAAGAAATTGTCAATATACAGACTTGGATCAACAAACCAGATGTGAAGCACCATATTCCATGCAATGAAGTTAAGGAGACTGGACACATGTTCCCAAGGTAAGGCCACATGTCTGAGCACATCAGAACTAGACATGGGATTGGTGCTCCAGGAAATCATTAATGAAAAGTTTAAGTATTCAAAAAAAAAGTTCCTCCATTTAAAAAATAAAAAATACAAAAAGAAGCAAGGTTATATTCTAACATTATAAAACAATTGTTATTTTCTGGACAAGGTATTCAGTGTAATACGGTTGCATGTGAAAAACTGTGATGTTAATAATTCAGCCTATCAGATACTGAGGCTTCCCAGCTGATAGATGGTTGGTGGGTGCATTTTAGAGCTGCACGATTAATCATTAAAATATCGCGATCTCAATTCAAATACCCACGCAATCTTATTCATAGATGAGAATGATTCAGTCATGTCTATTAAACCTTCAAAAATTACTATCACGCTCAAATCTGTGATCATGGTGCCGCTGACCCAGAGAGGGCACAAACAGTATTTTCAACCACACAATATCATTATTCCTGTCTTGAAATTATTAAATAATTGATTCTTCAAATGAAGATTGTATCAATTACATCATTACGCCAGTAGGTGGTGACAAGTGACTGTTAAAAATATATTTGTCATTGAAACATGCATTCAAGAGATTTGTTCAAAAACGCCAGTGGTGGATGAAGTACGCATAACCATGTACGAATTAGTCATATATATACAGTGAGGAAAATAAGTATTTGAACACCCTGCTATTTTGCAAGTTCTCCCACTTAGAAAGCATGGAGGGGTCTGAAATTGTCATTGTAGGTGCATGTCCACAGTGAGTGTGATTTCTGGATTATTTTTATTTTTTTTAGATTATGTCAATGTATGAATTTTTAACTATTCATTTGTATGATACAGCTGCAAATAAGTATTTGAACACCTGAGAAAATCAATGTTAATATTTGGTACAGTAGCCTTTGTTTGCAATTATAGAGGTCAAACGTTTCCTGTAGTTTTTCACCAGGTTTGCACACACTGCAGGAGGGATTTTGGCCCACTCCTCCACACAGATCTTCTCTAGATCAGTCAGGTTTCTGGGCTGTCGCTGAGAAACACAGAGATTGAGCTCCCTCCAAAGATTCTCTATTGGGTTTAGGTCTGGAGTAGTGGCCACGCCAGAGCCTTGATATGCTTCTTACAGAGCCACTCCTTGGTTATCCTGGCTGTGTGCTTCGGGTCATTGTCATTTTGGAAGACCCAGCCTCGACCCATCTTCAATGCTCTAACTGAGGGAAGGAGGTTGTTCCCCAAAATCTCGCAATACATGGCCCCAGTCATCCTCTCCTTAATACAGTGCAGTCGCCCTGTCCCATGTGCAGAAAAACACCCCCAAAGCATGATGCTACCACCCCCATGCTTCACAGTAGGGATGGTGTTCTTGGGATGGTTAGGGTTAGCGAGTGGAATTATGACCAAAAAGTTCTATTTTGGTCTCATCTGACCACATGACTTTCTCCCATGACTCCTCTGGATCATCCAAATGGTCATTGGCAAACTTAAGACGGGCCTTGACATGTGCTGGTTTAAGCAGGGGAACCTTCCGTGCCATGCATGATTTCAAACCATGACGTCTTAGTGTATTAACAACAGTAACCTTGGAAACGGTGGTCCCAGCTCTTTTCAGGTCATTGACCAGCTCCTCCCGTGTAGTTCTGGGCTGATTTCTCACCTTTCTTAGGATCATTGAGACCCCACGAGGGAGATTGACAGTCATGTTTAGCTTCTTCCATTCTCAAATGATTGCTCCAACAGTGGACCTTTTTTCACCAAGCTGCTTTTCAATTTCCCAGTAGCCCTTTCCAGCCTTGTTGAGGTGTACAATTTTGTCTCTAGTGTCTTTGGACAGCTCTTTGGTCTTGGCCATGTTAGTAGTTGGATTCTTACTGATTGTATGGGGTGGACAGGTGTCTTTATGCAGCTAACAACCTCAAACAGGTGCATCTAATTTAGGATAATAAGTGGAGTGGAGGTGGACATTTTAAAGGCAGACTAACAGGTTTTTGAGGGTCAGAATTCTAGCTGATAGACAGATGTTCAAATACTTATTTGCAGCTGTATCATACAAACAAATAGTTAAAAAATCATATATTGTGTGGTCTGGATATTTTTTAATCGATTACGTCTCTCACAGTGGACATGCACCTACGATGACAATTTGACCCCTCCATGATTTCTAACTTGCAAAATAGCAGGGTGTTCAAATACTTATTTTTCTCACTGTGTGTATATATATATATATATATATATATATATATATACCTGTTCCAAGGTATAATACATTTATAGTGTTTACTGTATATATTTTTCTCGAGCGCCTATGGTCATAATTATTAACATCTTAATGTTATGATACATTCACATAAACCTGCACAACGCCATTAAATTTTATATAAAATATATACACACACACACACACACAGAATATATATATATATATATATTATATATTATATGTTATGGGAGCAGCCAATTTCCCCCCAAAATTAAACACAAAAACATGCAGTGTTTCTGCTAGGCTACTCCCCAGAAAAATAATGCTATTATTCAGGTAATTTTAGTGTCAACGTAATAAGCAATGTACATTATGCGTCAATATTTACCGATAATTGCTGCAATAATAGCTGCTGCTCTCTGCCCCGCTTAAAATCATTGGCAACGCGGTTTGTTTGGAACTATTGAGAGCTACACGAATCACATGACCGCGTGGCGGCGAGATCACAGACACAACCATCATTGTTCGCAACTCTCATATTTAACGGCTCTGGTTCGCGCTTAGTAGAGGCAAGTTCAAATACCGCAGAGGCAAGTTCAAAACAAAGCGCTCGCGTGCTGTAGGCCTACTGTGATTGGTGGCTCATTTGACCAGTTACGTTTTTATCCACTCATAAATAAAAAGGAACGACTGATTTTGAAAAAGTAGTTGAGTAAAAAGTAAGATATTTGACTTTGAAATGTAGTGGAGTTAAAGTAAAAGTCTCCCAAAATTCCCCAAAATTGAAATACTTGAGTAAAGTACAGATACGCAAAAAAGCTACTTAAGTACAGTAACAAATTACATTTACTTCGTTACTGTCCACCACTGAAAAACGCTGATTCATCCAGTAGTGAAACAAATGAAGTCTTAATGAGCAAGTCATTGAATCATTCATTCATTCATTCATTCATTCATTCAAACAGATTACATTTTTTAAAATTAATTCACATGAATTCAATATCTTTTAAATAGACTGTTGTTTAGTTGTCTATTCAGAATAGTGGGAGAATCGTGATCTTTATTTTAACCAAAAAAATTGTGATTCTCGATTTATCTTGAATCGTGCAGCTCTAGTGTGTATTATGGTGGATCATTCCATTGTTTTATTTTCCACAGTCATCTGCTGATCACTGCAACACACATGTACTGTTTGAGAGAGATCGCCGCCCGAAAAGGTTTTGCTTACATCCAGTCCAGGCAGGCACTAAACTCTGTGGTGAAGATCACCTCCAAGAAGAAGCATCCAGAACTCATCACTTTTAAGTTTGGCAACAACAATGCTGCAGGAGTGGAGATAGTGGCTGTAGAGAGGTATGGTGAATATGACAACAGGACACCAAGAGACCTTTATGTATTTTAACTAAAAATACATTCATATTATTATGTAAGAATATATTATTAATATTTTGAATTGGCTTTTGTTTTACACTTTCAGTTTAAATTTTAATGAGATTTATTTATTTATTTATTTTTTACAAATGTTGTCTTTTTTGCTTTTGTCATTTTTATCCATGTTATTTTCTTTAAATATTGCTACTTAGATTTAATTGTTTTTAGTTAAGTTTTATTTTTATTATAATTTCCCATTAGTAATTTTAGTGCTTCAACTTAAAGGAACAATATCTAAGATATTTGGATTAAAATGTAATGTAATGTAAAACAATGTAATCTTATGTTTTGTATTTGTGTACTTGCATTATCCCAAATGTTTCCAAAAATGTTTAAATCCAGAGACATCAGCCATTTTAACTAGTGTAACAGCTTGTGTCATTGCGTCGTCTGACAATGATATATCATATCCGCGTTACCCTTGATTTCAATATGCAAGCTAATGTTTGGATACTTTTATTGAGAGAAAACGAATCATTGTTATATAGCTCAACACGGTTAATCTTATTGTTCGAATCTCTTTTTTTCTTGATTTACCGTGAGTAACATTTTTGTACCATCCCTCAGAGACTATGCTATTTTGTCAAGGCTAACATAGTATAATCAGAAAGAGATTCATTTGTAGTAACAGTAATACAGCCATACATACAATATTTTAAAATGAATTGCATTACATTTAGCAACACAAGCTTTTATAATTATATGATATTCTAATATCGATCTAGCTTACTGTAATTTGCAATAAGTGCCTCATTCCAGGCGCTGAGCGAACACACAGAGTAACATATAACATAGCTTTTTTAACACACGCAAATGTATTTTTAGTATGATTGTTTTGTCATACTAATGCCTTACTGTGTCTTTAAATGTATTTAATTTAGTTGCAAAGCAAAAGTTATTTATTCTATTATTTAGATATTTCAATGAACAAAATTGTTTTTAATAGTTTTAGTCAGTGATAATAAACCTGCTATATACTTAACAGTATATGCACATTTTCTTCGTTTTTTTGTTTTGTTTTGTTTTGTTTTTTGCAACACGGCATCTGGTGTCATTTACTTGTAGTTTGCAAGATTGTAAGCATAAGCATATGTTTTGTCTTCTCTTCTCAAGGTATTTAATTCCAGATGCAGGTGATGCCACTAAAGTCATCAAGCAGCAAATCATGAAAGTTTTAGATGCTATGGAGAGCTCTTAGTGACATAGACATCAGAAATGCTTCACTCTGGTCATCCAGGAGACAGCCACAGCTCCAACCAAAACAGCCTGAACGGGAAGGGGGTAGTAGAGCATTCCCACACTTTTTTTGTTGTTCTTTTTTCTTGTCATGATCCTCCTCCCTGGGCAACACTGACGTGGAATACTGTCAAGACTCTTTGGGCACGCTGCCATCATGATTGGCGGTAGTTCTAAAACTTTGGGCATGGAAATGTCAATATGAGCCCACATTAGAAATGGTGATTTTTGTTCATTTTGCTTTTTGATTTCGATTTCTGATTTGAGAAACTGACATAATTAAGCAAGTTAGATTTGTTATCTATCTGTCTCGAGCCTTAATGAGCTATAGCTGTTTTATATGAGTCTCAAACAGGTCCTCTGGATGAGAAAACGGTTTTGGAACCTCAATCAAGGAACCTCATTGCTCATTTTCTGCTTTAATGTTTAAGGTCACTAATTATTTTGCCATTTGAAGATGTAAACATCATATATTGCTGAATACTCATGTAACAAAAATTTGACACATTTATCAGAGCAGTGTTTTTACAGCAAACAAATTCACCTGGAGCCTCATCACAGGGATTGAGGTGAATATATACTTAATTTTCATATTTGGAAAGTGTGGTTGCTTGCACAAGAGGCTGCGCCAGTGTGACACACTTCTCCTGCTTTTCTGTACTGATTCACTAAAATGTTAACCTTTTGTTGGATCACCTGGTTCCATGAAGTTGTCTTGTGATTTGTTGCTTTCAAGATTAAAAGGGATGGGTTGATGAGACAGTGACAGTAAAATGGGACCTCTACAAGTAATGGCCAAATTTATGAGAGAATGTATTAAGAAAGTTGATGCCAATAATTGAGTTAAATTAAGTGAACCAGCTTCTTTTGAGTAGTTATTCAGTAATGCAAGTAATATGTACTGATGCTGAAGCACTAAAGAAAAACTGGCTTGTGAATCCAGTGTCCATTAAAAATAAACGTATACACAAACTATTTACCAGTATCAAACAATCTATACATAAACCTTAACAGAAGTCAAATCAATGTGAGGAAAAAGGTAACCTTAAGAACATTTTTGGAAAAAGCCTGTCAGTTTCACACTATGCAAGTGCTAAAAAAAATTAAAATCTTAAATGAGAATAAGATTCTTAATGACTTGTAAATTAAAAGATGTTCATATGATTATCCCCAATGCTAAACCTTTTCAACCTTTGTTTATTGTCTGTTAAAACCACAGAATGCTATTGATATCTCCTGTTTAAATAAATCAAAATGAGGTCCACCATGTCTGACTTCTATTTGAATGAAACCTGTTTAATTAATTAGAGAAGAAAAGAAAAAAAAAACGTTTGAAAATTAGTTTTATTTTTGGTTTATATCAAAATAAGTACATTGCAACATATTTACAATAATTCCTTATTAATAGTTTGATAAAGAATTGTTCACTCAGTTGTCAAATGAAAGTGAAAAAACAAAACAAAAAAACTGTACAATATTGCCACCAAAGGCTAACAACGAGTATCAAGTGAATTGGAAACTGGTTTAACAAAATACTGAAGCCACATTGCATTGACAATGTTCAAACACATTGGCCAATGAACCAATAAAAATCACTTTTATACTTTATGGGCCAGTAAACAGCAGTTCAAGCAATTAAATTCAATACTTAGACACTGCAATTCTAGTATTGGAGTGTTTGCGACTCACAAATAAAAGATACAAAGGGTTTACAGTATTACATAGAGGCTACATGACAACATCAGTCTTACACCACAAATAAAAATAGACGAATAACACTTTCTGCGAGATTAGAGAACCATGTGCGATTCGAAATACATACAATCAAAACTGACCTTTTAAAAGGTCAGCCTTTTATAAATGACATTGTTCAACCGCAAGGAATTCTCTCAACATTGATTACGATTAACACTAAAGCTCCTGCTGGGAGGAAAATATTTGTTTGTTTTTTTTTTTATACAAAAAACAAGAAAAAAGAACAATAACGTAGAAATATACCGTTAGCCATTTAAAAAAACAAGGAAAGAAACCCCAAACGTTCAGTGTGTATTGTATGAGTAGTAACAACAGCATTTCTTAAGTGCTTCCTCTCAAGAAACAGTAAAAATGACGACAAAATCTAGCAAAGCACCATTTCCCCTCAGCCACAGCTGTCTGCGTTCAATAAAGGGGCTTGAAATGACAACCAGAGCTAAATCCACCAGAAGATAATGAAACCATAAAGGACTTTAAGTGCATTTTATCTGCCCATTTAAGTTTAAGTGAACTAGACTATGAGGCTCACAGTTTTTTTTAATCATCACTTGCTTAGGAAAACTGTGAAACGATCTGGACCAACACCAAGTGTGTTAATATAAAACAGAGAGAGAGAGTGTGTGTGTGTACAGTAAGTGTACACTGCTGCCGTTGTATGCATGTATAGTGTTCATTCGCCCTCCTCCTTGATGCGCTGTTGCTTGTTGCGACGAGAATCGGGAGCCAGGTCAAAGGAGAAATCGGTCCAGTCATCCCGCGGAGGGAAGGAAATGGTCTGACGGAGAGTGAAGCGCACCGCATCGATTACGCGCTCGCCTCTGGCTTCGGTGGAGCCCACGCTAACAGTGGATGTCCCGCTAGAGGTGCGCAAGATGTGGGGAGGTGGAGAAAACTCCATGGTCTGCCGATACTCCATGATTCCTTTCCAAATGATGTGCTGGAATTCTGTGGGAATCTTCAGCCTGGACAAGTCCTGTGGATGGAAATACCACAGAGCTCATGAATACAGGAGCCACTGCTCTGATCTCTCAGAATCCTGTGCTATAGTTCCATGTTGAACATTTCTAGGTGATGTTATCTTAAACAGGCACCTGACAAATAGACACTAAGGAGAAAGGTAAATTCCTCACCTCCAAGTTGTAGTTCTCAATCTGGTAGATATTGGTCAGTCCTTGGGCTGTGAAATAGTCCAAACAGGCTGAACAGCCCAGCCTCAACAGGAAACTGCAATTGACAGATATTAAGGTTTTAAACAGTACTACGATAACGCCATTTCCCTTTCACGTATGTGGCATTTTAGAGCGACTTACTGCGAGTGTATTTGTGTACCTGGAAATACTGTTGTCCATTGGGTAGGGTGGCGGAGGTGTGCAGTGAGAGGAGGGCACCATTTGTAACTGAGACTGCAGGGGGTTGGTGGGGCTCAGGCCACTCATGTCCGTGTTCATGGGAACAGGGCCGCCCATCATCGGAGGGGTCACTGAAGGGAGGGGAAAGTGTTGAGACTGTAATAAACCTCAAAAAAAGGGAAATAAAATAACACTTTACAATAAGGTTCAATGTGTTAACATCAGTTAATGCATTAGGTATCACCAACTAACAATGAAAAATACTTTTACAGCATAATCATTTCTGCATTTACTAATACAATTTTGGCATTTCGAGTTCTGTAAATTAACATGAATGTATAATGAACAAATATGAATTAACAATGAACAATGATTAATTAAAAATACACACGCTCAAAAGCTTGGAATCATTTTAATTTTTAAAAATAAGAGTCTCTTGCTCAGTAAAAACAATAATATTGTGAAATATTATTACATTTGCAAAGAACATAAATATATATTTTCTATTTAATATCTTTTAAAATGTAATTTATCCTTGTGATGACAAAGGATAAATTATTAATTTAGTCACATGATCCTTCAGAAATCATTCTATTATGTGGATTTGATGCTCAAGAAACTTTTTTGCTGTTTAATATTTTTGTGGAAAACGTGATACGCTACCATACAAACTTTTTATTAAAAAGAAATTAATACTTTCATTCAGCAAGGATGCATTAAATTAATAAAAAATAATAAATCAAGTGACAATTTTTTGGTCTGTTCATCAAAGAATCCTGATTTTTTTTTTTATATTATTTTACTCAGTAATAATGGTAACACTTTACAATATGGTTCCTTAGTTAACATGAACTAAGAATGTACAAAACTTCTTCAGCATTTATGAATTTGTTGTATTACTTGGATGTATTTCTTAACATTAGTTAATGCACTGTGAACTATCATGAACAAAGATTTAGAAATACTGTAACAAATGCATTGCTCATTGTTAGCTCATGTTAGTTAATACATTAACTAATGAACCTTATTGTTAAGTGTTACTGTATTAACATTTCACAGTATTAATGATTTTTACAATATTTTTGATCAAATAAATGCAGCCTCTGTGAACATAAGTTATTAAATCCCAACCTGTGTGTGCATATATATATATATATACATACAATTGATTATACACATAGTATAGGCCTATATACAGGTCCTTCTAAAAAATTAGCATATTGTGATAGTTCATTATTTTCCATAATGTAATGATAAAAATTAAAATTTCATATGTTTTAGATTCATTGCACACCAACTGAAATATTTCAGGTGTTTTATTGTTTTAATACTGATGATTTTGGCATACAGCTCATGAAAACCCCAAATTCCTGTCTCAAAAAATTAGCATATGATGAAAAGGTTCTCTAAACCAGCTATTAACCTAATCATCTGAATCAACTAATTAACTCTGAACACCTGCAAAAGATTCCTGAGGCTTTTAAAAACTCCCAGCCTGTTTCATTACTCAAAACCGCAATCATGAGTAAGACTGTCGACCTGACTGCTGTCCAGAAGGCCATCATTGACACCCTCAAGCAAGAGGGTAAGACAGAAAGAAATGTCTGAACAAATAGGCTGTTCCCAGAGTGCTGTATCAAGGCACCTCAGTGGGAAGTCTGTGGGAAGGAAAAAGTGTGGCAAAAAACGCTGCACAACGAGAAGAGGTGACCCGACACTGAGGAAGATTGTGGAGAAGGGCCGATTCCAGACCTCGGGGGACCTGCGGAAGCAGTGGACTGAGTCTGGAGTAGAAACATCCAGAGGCACCGTGCACAGGCGTGTGCAGGAAAGGGGCTACAGGTGCCCCATTCCCCAGGTCAAGCCACTTTTGAAACAGAAACAGCGGCAGAAGTGCCTGACCTGGGCTACAGAGAAGCAGCACTGGACTGTTGCTCAGTGGTCCAAAGTACGTTTTTCGGATGAAAGCAAATTTTGCATGTCATTCGGAAATCAAGTTGCCAGAGTCTGGAGGAAGACTGGGGAGAAGGAAATGCCAAAATGCCTGAAGTCCAGGGTCAAGTACCCACAGTCAGTGATGGTCTGGGGTGCCATGTCAGCTGCTGATGTTGGTCCACTGTGTTTTATCAAGGGCAGGGTCAATGCAGCTAGCTATCAGGAGATTTTGGAGCACTTCATGCTTCCATCTGCTGAAAAGCTTTATGGAGATGACGATTTCATTTTTCAGCACGACCTGGCACCTGCTCACAGTGCCAAAACCACTGGTAAATGGTTTACTGACCATGGTATTACTGTGCTCAATTGGCCTGCCAACTCTCCTGACCTGAACCCCATAGAGAATCTGTGGGATATTGTGAAGAGAAAGTTGAGAGACGCAAGACCCAACACTCTGGATGAGCTTAAGGCCGCTATCAAAGCATCCTGGGCCTCCAGAACACCTCAGCAGTGCCACAGGCTGATTGCCTCCATGCCACGCCGCATTGAAGCAGTCATTTCTGCAAAAGGATTCCCGACCAAGTATTGAGTGCATAACTGAACATAATTATTTGAAGGTTGACTTTTTTGTATTAAAAACACTTAAATATGAACACATTAGAAATATGCTAATTTTTTGAGACAGGAATTTGGGGTTTTCATGAGCTGTATGCCAAAATCATCCGTATTAAAACAATAAAAGACCTAAAATATTTCAGTTGGTGTGCAATGAATCTAAAATATATGAAAGTGTATTTTTTATCATTACATTATGGAAAATAATGAACTTTATCACAATATGCTAATTTTTTTAGAAGGACCTGTATATTGGTTAATTTATTGTTTGTTCATGATACTAAATACATTAATTAATGTTCACGATTTATTTTGAAATTTATTGTAAAGTGTTACCAATAAAATATAAGTATGTTATATCTCCTTGTCCCAAACCTAACCGCAATTATTTTAGCCTATATATTAAACTCTACATTAACACCTGAGGGCACCAAGTATGCATTAGGTGATTTTAGAAAACATGAAACCTGAGGAACAATGCATATTTATCATGTAAATTTTGACAGTGTGCCGAAGGGAAGGCGGATTGTCCCACAAAGATCTAGTTCAATTTTAAAAGGAAACTGTCTGTCAAAGTGACACTGAGAACTGAGAGTTTCTCAAGCCCAGACAGGATCTCCTTCACCGAGGAGAAAGGCTTCGGAGACAATTTTGTATGTAAAATTAACTACAGAAATTGCTTTATATTGATTATAAGATATTTTGTTAGTTGTAACATAATTTGATCCATTTGTAGACAGACTGTAAGCATCTATTAATATGACTGATGATTAAATAGAGTCCTTACTGTCAGTTAGTCCTCCAGCCATGCTGGATGGGGTGAGTGTGTTGCGCTGTTGGGGGTTGATGAGCTGACTGACTGATGGCAGCTTGTTCTTGCCGAGGGTGGGTGAGCTGGAACCGAAGGTAGGTTGGGGTGGCAGAGAACTCCTGAGGGAGAGAGAAAGTACAGGTTCTGATACTGTCATTGGATATTTGCCTAAACTATAGTCGACGTCCAAATGACCCATTACTGAACTCTTCGCATAGGCTTATAGGCATATTAAATGTGTGCTATCTTGTCGTGATTAAATGTTTTCTATAAATGTTTTGGACACTCACTTTTATCACTTATACAGAGGTATAAACGTGTATTAAAAAAAATCTATATATTCTGGTGTAAAGAAAAACCCTTTAAAGCCATATTAAACAAATATGTCATGTAAATTAACAATGGGGGGGGGGGGGGACTGATTTATTGACTCATATAAGACTCATTTATTGTTAATTTGCATGACATATTTGTGCAATATGGCCTTAAAGGGTTAAGTCAGCCAAACAAAAAATCGTTTACTCTCCCACATATGATTTGGTTTCTTTTCTGGAACATAAAAGGAGATATTTTTAGAGACGTCACTGAAAATCAGATTGGTTGGGTTAACTACATTCTTTAAAATATATTTTTTATAAGATATATTTCTTATATATATATTAAAGAACATATTAGAAACATATATAAGAACAAAAAACAAAAAAAAAATGCATAAAGATTTGGAGTGACTAGAGTGAGTAAATTATTTTTGGGTGGTTTAACCCTTTAACTTGCATATGTTGCTTTCTTTGTTCACATAATGTATAATACAAACACTAGGTGTTTCAGTTCATTGATATTTTGAAATGCCCTGCTGACTGAAAGGCCCTGACAATTCAAGGATAAAAGAGAAGAAAAGAGATTAAAGAGGAAGTGTAGGGATAGGAACACAAAAGCAGGGAAGTTATTTATTGAATAGTAGTAACTGACAAAAGTGCAAGAGCCATTGAGAATACAACAACCATACATTTCATATGAAACAACAAAAGGATCTGTCAACACTGTAGCATTCATTTCATTTTCTCTTCACTGCCATGTACATAGCAGGAAATACTTTTTTTTAAGAAAATGCACAAATAATCAAGACAAAATGCACAAAAAAACTGCCCAGCAGTACACTTTACAAAACATGACCAGCATTATCAAAATTCAGTCATCAATAAAGTCTATCCCCCTACGTTTATAGACAACTCAATGAGTCCAGCTCCAATAATAAAACGAAGACAGAGGCAAAAACAAAAAGCTATTTAAGATAAACCATCATCAAGAGCTTAAAGAAAAACTATGAGTCCCATAAAAAGGTGTGAGCTTGGTTCCTGGTAGGTTTCGACATTCAGGATTATTTAGAGATAGAAATAAGAAAAACAGATGGAAAGAATAGAGAGAAAGAGAGAAATAAGGTGGTCAGCTGACAAGTTGCTAAACTGTTTATGTGCAATGGGTTTCTGTGCAATACCAGCAGATCATAGTAGATGCTGAGGCAACAAGCCGCCTCAGTCACAAGGGCCCTTTAAGAAACATCAAACACGGAAAATGAAATGTTTTAAGAAACTTTAGACACTTCAGATTACTGAACAACAATACTAATGCAACTAAATCTGAGTGTAGGTTGAGTGTAAGCAAATTTAACACACAAACAGATCATTTCAATTGATAAACAAGCGCCATAGTCTGGATAATACACTTTGGAGGGGCAAAATCATGCAATGGACTTTCCAAAAAAATCTAAAACGACTTCACTTGAGAGCTCACATTTAAAACGAGGTCTTCAGGTGGTAGAAACAAAATCCTGTTCAACCTATTTGTGGCATGTAAAAAGTCTAGGAGTTACCACAGGTGACACTTTGGAAAAGCACAAGGAGCCCCTTGAGGGGTAGAAGATGAGATGAAGAAGAGATGGAGATAGATGAGCGAAGGATGCTCTGAGGGAGGAGGAATGGGATTCCTGTTTTCAGGAAGTTGTGAAGCGCCTCTTCTGCTCACCTATTGGGTCCAGAAGCTCAGAGCGCAATCGGGCCCTTATCAGACTGTAGAAAAGAATCAAAGATAGACAGTGAGAAATAGAAAGACAGGAAATGCAGGAAGATGTGAGGAGAGAAGAGAGAAAAAGAGGTGGAGGAATAACAATGTCAGGAAAAATGAAAAAGATGACACCATTTAAACAGATATTACACTGTTTCACGAAATAAAAGAAAGAGAGAGACCACAGTGATGAACAGTTGAGGATGTGTAAAGCAAACTGGAATTATATAATAATAGTAATAATTAATAATATATTTAATATATTAAGTTTTTAATAATATAGACTATTAGCCTAAAAGAAATGGGATACAATGTAAACATGCATCTACAAATCTTCAAAGCCTCATTCATTTAAATAAAACTACATTATGTGATTTAAAGGTGCCAAAAGATATGATAAAACAAACGAAAAAAAGGCTCATCAAACTATGTTGAAATATTTGATATTAGAATGCATGATATTTTTTTTCATCTTTTAGCATGCGCACAATCGTTCCACAAGATGGCAGTAAGTTGCAACTATGGAAGTAACAGTGAGAAAGAACAAGGAGGAAATCAACAAAATAAAACGACCAACCCACTGAATCTATGACAGAAGGAGCTTTATTTAAAACAGAGAGAAAAAAATATATATAGTTAGAAAAACAAATTTATGAAAGAAGAAGGAATTAACAGCATGCAGACAAAGCTGAAAATGATCAAACCATTGCCAGGAAATGTTAAATACACTATCTACCTATTAAATCAGGACAGGGATGCTTTCAATGTGTACTGCATTAACAGGCTACTCAAAATATACTTTTGGAGAGTCAAACGATGCACATTTCACAGCCTGTGTGCTCTTTCCTCGTTCTTATACATAGGGGACAATTACAAATGAACCCTATAATCACCAGCCTTTCTCTCACATTAGAGCTGTTTGAGCAGTTTATAGTTCTAAAACTCAGTAGAGAATTAGCATTTTTAAGCCATTGGTTCCTATTGGAATATCTATGGGTTTTTAGTATGGCTGTTATTTAAAAGTAAATGTGGTCTGTGGTTAATATGAAAGGATTTTCACATTTTGTCCTACAATATAGAATTGCCAAAAACATGTGAGATTATGTAACCAAATTTTTTATTTTATTCATAATAAAAAAAAAGGCTATTCTGAAAACCCATTAGAACTTCCCTAGGGAATCCATGGCGAATCCAGTTGACCTACAAACTGACGTCACTGAACAGCTCAGTTGGGTGTGGATGGTTTAAACGGTCTTAAGGACATTTACAGGAAGACAACCATTGACATTTCAATTCTTATTGTCAGACATCAGATGGTTTGTTAATGAGAGAAGCTGTCAAAAGCGTTCATTAATGAAGGGTGACATTTAAGGAATCATTCACAGGTCTCTCCCTCCCCCTCTGTTGAGCACTATTACAGCAGATACAGAATGCACTTCTGAGGAAACTATGTAAAGGTTAAGAGCAGACTAAATATGCATTTACCACGAAGACCAATAGAAATAGTTTCTGTGGAAATCTTAACATACATTGAAAAAATCGGAATAAATCAGAGCAAGGTACACCCTTAATATGAAGCCAAGCAGAATGCAAAACATAGCTAATATTATGTGAATTGCTGACCATAACAGCAGGGTTTGATTAAGAGCTAATCTTTTAACAACATCATCAGTGATGCACAACACAAATCTCATGCAGATGCAATCCAAACACATACATTCATGCTGTAACTAAGATTATATCATCAGTGTGATCGAGAGAATTAAACTGCCATGTTAAGTTCAAGTGTTTGCACTCTAGAAACCCTCATAAGAGGTGAAAATTAATGCCTGATCAAATAAACAAAACATTGAAATTGCAAAGTCAGTTCACAGTCAGTTAATGAGCAATCACAAACGTTGAAAGCAAGCAGATCAAGTTATTAAAACACACCGCCACAAATATAAATCAGTGGGTGGACCTTGCTAGCACTGTGCAGTACTTGCCTAGTTTTGCTGTGTCACATAATAAAAAATTGTGAAGTGAGGACCAATTCCCCATATTGTTGTTTTTCTCAATTTTCCAATGAGGCAGAATCATCCCCATTTTATTAGGGAATCTTTCTGCATGTGTAAGGTACTCACTGTTTCTGCAGTAGGTTCTGCTGTTGCTGTCTGTATGACTCAATAGTGTGCTGAGGGAGGAACTGCATGAGTTCCAAAGACTCTTTGATTTTCACCAAAATCTCATAGATTTCACGGCCTTTAATCTGAAGCACAGAGAGGAAGAGAGGAGGGATAAGTCTGGATGCCAGACTCTTACATTATGCTTACATTATTTTTTCTTTATTATTTATTATCTTTTCAATATTAAATATTTCTTTATGAAGTATGATTTTAACAGGTTTTATTGCATTGTAAAGGTATTCATGATTCATTTATTAATCTAAATTAATGTTCGTTTATGAATACACTATTGTTCATATTCAATTTAAAATATGTAAATACTTAAAAAAATTATATATATATATAGTTATAGTTATATATATATAACTTAGATTAATACATGCTGTAAAATTAATATTAAATTTTACTTGATAGTATACCTAATATTTACAAAAATATAATATTTACAAATTATCACTGATCGTTTCACAAGTTATTGTTAATTGTTATCATAACAGTTATAAAACATTATTATAATTCAATTTTCACAGTTAAAAAGTTGCACATTATACCACAATGTAACATGTAGTTTGGTGTTTTTAAAGGGTTATATAACAAATAAATGCATTATATAAGCAGGCTTCATAGAAACTTTTAACAACTCTTCCTCATCGAGTAAGGGACCGTTCATTTAGGACCAATTGTCATGTTCAAAAATAGCTAAATAGAGAGCAACCGAATGGAAGACAACAGGTTTCACATCTTTAAATATGGATTTTCAAAGATGTCCACCTTGTGTATGTTTACATTGAAAAATAATAATAATACAAATAAAACTGTATAAACTGATGCAAGAATAAGTCCTGTGTGAAATAAGTCTTATATTTTATTTCAAATAAATAACCGAAAATCTGATGCTGGAATATTGCAGACAAAGCAGAGATACTCACAGGCAGACAAAACACTTCCTCATCGGTGGATCTTCGCTTCTTGATGGAGGGGTGCTGAGACAGGTGAGAGGCCTGGCGGAAAGCTGTGGAAGACAGAGATAGAGGAAGTGAAACACCTGCAAAAGAAGATCTGCAAGCACAAGATGCAGAGCTAAAGCACAGAACAGGAGGAAAAGTTGCAGTGTGTGTGTGTGTGTGTTTGTTTGTTCAAGAGGACATGCAGTATCTATAGAGGTGAGATGAATTTGTGTTAGATGAAGCCCAGTCACCAGCCCCCAGCACTACTTACGGCGTTTCATACCCTCACTGCTCTTTGTGCCATCGCTGACATGCTGTTTGCGGATGCTGTCTTCGTCAGCTTTGCGGTCGCGTCCAGGACACGCACAGATACGAGCCTCAAAACACCGTCGGCCCAAAACCTGACCACTGGAGAAACCAATGAAGAAATATATGCATGTTACAATTTTTTGTTCTTCACAAATTAGCGATATTTTATTCAGTACAATCCAATGCATTTTGAAATTGTCTTACTCTCTGGTTTCCAAAGTGACGATGATAAGAATAGGCCGTCTGTTCATTCCGCCAACACAGCTGGAGTTACACATGAAATTGTACAGGATGGTTGTGAACTCTGTGCCCACCTGTTAATGGGAAACAACCGTGTCATACACCACACTGTTGTTTATTTCTGTAGAGCTGTTATGCTGTTTTAAATTAACATCTGTTAGGAATGATTTCAGGTGTGCAGGGTATGTAGGGAGAGCCAGGTTCACTGAGCAGTGTGTGTGTGTGTGTGTGTGTATCTTGTAAACCCTATGTTATGAGTACGAAATGTCCCCACAAGGAAAACCGTTTATAAACCATACCAAGTGATTTTTTTTTTTAAATGTAAAAATGCTGAAAGTTTTCCGTGATGGGTAGGTTTAGGGGATAGAATATACAGTTTGTACAGTATAGAAATCATTACGCATATGGAATGTCCTCATAATGATAGGAATACCAGTGTGTGTGTGTGTGTGTGTGTGTGTGTGTGTGTGTGTTGTGTGTTGTGTGTTGTGTGTTGTGTGTGTGTGTGTGTGTGTGTGTGTGTGTGTGTGTGTGTGTGTGTGTGTGTGTGTGTGTGTGTGTGTGTGTGTGTTCACCTGAGGGGGCTCGTAAGGCACCAGCACACTCTGACGCCCAGTAATGGAATCTTCCATGTATTGAGCATGACTGTTCCCCTCAACCCTAATCAGGTGACTGGGTGGGGCTATTTGGCCTAATGAACACAAAAGTCAGTCGATTATATCGCCAATCTGAAGATTAAAAACACATTAAATCACATTTCTAGAGTACAAATTTAGAAGAGTGACATACCGTCATTGAACTCT
The DNA here is from genome assembly GCA_030578275.1 of Meda fulgida. NCBI lineage: Eukaryota > Metazoa > Chordata > Actinopteri > Cypriniformes > Leuciscidae > Meda > Meda fulgida. The sequence continues at coordinate 19,231,336 of CM060621.1, read as the reverse complement.
CTGCTCAGTTCATGGTTCGGGCATCGTTTGACCACCTCAGTAACATGCTCAGCTTTCTTATAGACAGGCATGGCCCGTATAACTGCACCCTGAGGTGGATTGGTAAGGACCTTGATTTGAATGGGACAGGTTTTGGCAATCTGACAGTACAGCTTCTTCAGCTCTGTGGAGTACTAAAGAAAAGACAGAAGAGTTTGGTTAGCAACTGCCATTAAAACAACCAAAAATTACTTTATGTATCTGTAACATCACTGCACTCCTATTTTAACAATAAGCACATTTTAATCAGTATTACTAAACTGTTGCAAAATGTTTTGCTTTCTTTGAGAGCTTTTGTAAAATGTAAAAAAAAAAAGTATTTCTCTTAAACAGCCAATGCAGAGATAAAACCGCTACAGTTTGGCAACCCTTTAGTTGAATAAGCACCATATAACTGTCTTTAAAGGGAATAGCAGCTGGTATTCGGCGGCAGGACATCTGGTTCTGTTCTACAGCTGTCATGGGTTAAGATATGCATGTGTTTAAGCACACAAAGTACACGAAGATATGATTTCTAAACCACCGAAGCATTTTATCTATGAAGAAAATGGTCAGGAATCATTTTGTTGCAGAAATCTGATGTAAAAATTATAACCCTGATGTGATAATATATCTGGGTGTTGAGCAATGAAAAGCTTAAATCATAAATGCCCTTAATAGGCCTTGTTCACATAGAACGAATTTTGTCTAAAACAGCGGTTCTCCACTCTTTTACCCCCCCCCCCCCCCCCCCCCCCCCCCCCACTGTCCACAATATTTGAAGGCCCCACTCCCTTTTTAATTTACAGAAATTAGAATGTCCACAGATTAAAATAGTACTAAAATAATTTTAATTAAAAATATAAATAAAATAACTAGATCAAATTAAATAAATAGTAACATTCCAGAAGTTTAGCTGTGATTTAAATACTTTTAGCATGTTTGTCATATTGTAAAACATTAAGTCATAAGCAGTTCCCCTTGGAAGGTTGCTTGAGGCCCCCTGGTAAAGAACCAATGGTCTAATTTGTTAGTCATACTCAAGGCTTGACATCCACATGTTTTAAAAAATGTGTATTTTTGACACTACATCGCACTAATTATTTCAGATGCATTTTTAAAAGACTACAGTTAAAAAAGAAGTATATATTATATATAAATTTCAACCCGCTAAAGAGTCTAGTAGGAGTGACTCCCACTGCCAAAGTCCACCCGCATTTGGTGGGTTGGTGGGTGTTAATGTCAAGCTCTGATTATACTATTCTTATATAAATTGCCATGTTCAAATCAATGTGATTTAAGAATGGCTTTTTACACAGAAGCAAACTCTGCTGGAGTTTCATTAATTAGGATTATTGTTTCTAAATGCATTAAAACAAACATCTACTGTACATTTCATTATTAAATAGAAATCGTATGAGGTAATCACAACGGTATTTCCCAACATCCTCTTTATCACTGATGACAGCTTGATGTTCTGGGTGTCACTGACCACAAAAAAATCACAATTGCATCACACAGTGTGCTTGAATCATCCTCATCACCACAGGCTAAAACTCAGGTGTTACTCATACTTACAGCATCAAGTGTTTAAGATACTGTCTTACCACACAAAATAGGTCAAAAAGAAAGATCTACGTGATTAAACAGTCTCACAAAGTGTGACCGCCAACATTGTGACAACTGCAAATCACCCCTCGCCACCATCAATGTTGCAAAACCTTATGGTATGCCATAGATTTTGTATTGTGGATAATAACGGCTGGTTGCACATCACTTCTTTTTCAAGAAAAATAGCAGACCATAATTTTCTTTGCAGCTTTGAAATTAATTATTGTGCTGAAAGCAGCGTATCAAGTACATGGAAAATAACTGTGAAGAGAACTTTTCCTGTCAAGTTCATTTGAAAAGGTGAAGAAGATGAAGAAGAAAGAAAAAAGGGCTGAGAACGCTGCCCAGAGCTGTTCTGAAGAACAATGTTACATTAAATTCCATCTCTATTAACTTTTGATATGAAGTGTTCCAATGAGAGGAGCCCGTCCCAACACCTGCTTGTGAGCTTTCAGAGTATTACACAATCTAGACAAGAACAAACACACACACAAATCCTGGCCATTTCCTGAAGGAATTGGTAGAACAAACTGGATGATGTAGGGGGAAAAAACACCATTAAAAGAAAGAAAATAATAATCCATGAAGAATTTGCCTCCCCGTACGGCCTATGATTTTACTGATACAATAAGACCACAGTAAAGGATACAAAATACTTTAACAGCATTTACTAATCTAGAATAATGTTAATTTCTACATATAACTATACATTTTAACAGGTTTAATAAACATTCATAAATAAACATATTTAATTAAAAAAATTAACATTCAAATATTATGAATTAATAATAGTATATTAACATTATAAACTGTTTAATGTTTAACCATATATATATATATATATATATATATATATTTAAAATAGATTAATAAATTGCTCAACATATATCATTATTATAATTTATATTATGCTGTACAAAAAATCATTTTTAGTTTAGGACTTATTTCATTAACTGCATCTTTTTTTGACAATTTTTTATGTCAGCTACACTGAGAATAGGTCTGTACTCTCTATATGTTCGGCTCCCTGACTTGTCATATCACTTGCATTAGCTGAAGATGTGTTCATCAGAAAATCAACAGCATACAACACCTTCACTCATCATCTGCACTCTCAGAACTGACTTCACCCATTTTAGCTCTGACTAAATTAGCACCAGGGTGCTTTCACCGGGGGATGATGGAGGTGTTTTGTGCGTGAACTGAACGCACTATTTGAAAGGTGTTCTATAAAAAAAGAAAGATAAATGACTGTAATTGCCCTTCTGCTCCCAACTTGATATGCCCTGTATGCTCCTGTCATTCTTTTAAATGAGGTGAGTGAGAGAAGGGGAGAGGGAAGATCCTCTAGGACCAATAAATGTAGACATGAATGCCAGAGGGTCAGTCACACAGAGAACCAGCAAAAAAGCCAGAGACAGATATAAATGACATACTGACAACAAACACCATCCTTACATATTTTGCAACATCGTAAACTTCAACCTACAAAACTTACCACACAAACAAAGCAGTTGATATACCAATTCTAGCCCTAAAGCAACATATTTTTTTCAGAATGCAAACATGTGTGGAGGCTCCCGTGTTTTCTTAGGGCCAAATGAGCCGCTTCTGACAGGGAAAAGCACACACATAAAACACACACACATACACAAAGGGTGGGGCCACACAGTGATCTGATGAATTGGAGGCATTGGCTGTTTTACAGGGAGGGGCACAGTGGTGTTAACATGTAATTATGTCCCAGTCATGGGCTACAATGGGAATTACACAGCTTGGGAATGGAGCAAAAAGGTTAGAGCAACTGTTTGAAAAGAAAAGGAGCTTCATAACATTTTACAAAAAGGTTCAAATTGTCAACATTATGCATTAGTTATAATGAACTAATAATGAATAATAATTTTTAATGCATTTGTAGGTTAATGTTATTCATATTTTGATTTAACCTTTATTTTTATATTTTCAGTTTTCTTTTAAGTTTATGTTTAAGTAAAATTGTTATGTGCCTTTGTCATTTTTATTCGGGTTTTTTATCTTTCTAGTTAGCTTTAATTTAAGTACTTCAACTTCAACTTATTTTATTTCAGCTTCTATACATTTTAATAGTTTTATTTTTATTTAACAATAACAACACTGATGTACAAGTATACTTATAAATTAACATTAATCAAGATAAATAAATGTAGTAAAAAGTACAATGTTGTTAGTTCATGACCCCCTTAATGCATTTACAAATGTTAACAAATTGAGCCTTATTGTAAAGTGCTACCCAGAATTCTACACTGCAGTTGCAAGATGCTAAAAAAAATGGTATGGTAGTGGAACTTTTAAAGGGATCTTTTAGTTCTTGCAGACTTCTGCAGTATATCAGCTGACAATCAGCCTAAAGGAAACGTGCAGAATCTGCTCTGTTTTAACAAGGACTGAAATGAAGCACCGTATTTAAGGTTGTTCGGTTCCTTTATTGTCCTGCAGCCTTTAAATATTGTACAATTATGTTAAAATGTTAATTACTGAAATATAAAATAAAAAGTGCTAATATGGTCCAACTGTTTCTTGAATCATTTTCAATGTCTTTGAAATTGATTATGTGCACTACAAACAATTATAAAGATTTTTACACATTCAGAGATTTGTAAAACCACAATCACACATACAACAAACGCACACACATACAGTGCTTTACATGTTGTGACAGGTTTGCAGCGGTAGTGTGTGTGTTTGAGCAGAGCAGAGCTGCGGGCTAAGGCTGTATTCGTGTCTAAGCATGGCAGGGCGGGTTGGCCCAACGCTCTGGCGCCTCTGGTCTTGTCCCACCTCATACCTGACATGTACCATCACGCCCTGTTGCTTCTTCCAAAACCTGTTTCATTGGGAAAGTAATAAAATAGTTTTTTCCCCCCCTTTGGTGCAGCAGGGGAAAAAAATGATAAAAACACCTGTTTGGTGAGTTTGGAAAGCAAAACTTTTGCACCCCCTACACTCAAATCCTAGTTACACACAGAAAACTGCTAATCTGTTCAAAGGCAAATTTCACAGGACATTGCCCATTACCTGTGCTTAATATATTTCATGCTAGAAAATTTGAGGGAAAAGTAGAGTTCAAACTGCTCTTTACTCATGATGGCACGCTTTTTACACTAGAACATGGGAAAAAAAATGTTTGCTGTGTTGCACGTTTGCAGGACTTGGTGAGCAAGAGGGATGCAGCCACGGTTCTGATTAGCAAATCAACAGCCATGCTGAGTTCATGCCTGAAAACGTTGCACGGTGTTTATGTATATTTACTTCAACTGGTTTGAAAGCGAAAATCAGACCTTTTGTGCACAAGAAGGATGAAGCCAAAGGATATCGACATTTTAAATGCAATTGGTTTTCAAACCAAAATCAGTAACTCTGAGAACAGGAGATTGTTCTGCAAACTACCCTTATCATATTCATACTTTCTCGAGTGATGTAAACAAATGCCCCCAATGCTTCCTGGCACTAGTTAATGCCCTGTGATTAAATTATATGCTCTGGAAATATGATCTTTCCAGAAAACGTGTGACAAGCTTTGGTGTAATTATGCTGGATTTCCCCTAGTTTTGATCAATGGTCCACCTGAGTGCTGCCAAATTCTTTCCTCACAGCTACCTTTATTTTTTCTTTCGGTGAAAATGAAGGTGTTTGCATTTCTGTTCTCGATCATTTATGGTCTGAAGGTGTCGCACAAAAGGTGGGCTTTAAGGTCACGACTAATAAGTAGATGCCGGGCCTTTTCAGAGAGATCCATTGTATCTCGGCTGCACAAGAAAATGGAGATTATGATCGTGCAAGTGAGCTAAAGCAGAAGCGTCGCTATACTGGTGCTGACAGACTGATCTCTTCTTTGACTCAGTCCAGTTCTACCTCTTGCATGGTCTTTAAAAGCACAGGTAATCTTTCATAGTTTGAAAACACAAAACAACAAGAACAACAAATCTCCAAACAGAACCTGTCAGAGAAGTGTGCTTTTCCAGGTACGCCTTTCTTAGAAATAATTTCCCTATCATAAAAATCTTTTCAACCTCAGATTTTTTTTAAATTAACCTCTCCCTCCTTTTCTTCTTCCTCTGCTTGCTCTAGGTTTTAAGGATTTACATGGCAATGTCAGACAAGTCTCGACAAGCTCGTTGACACAAACAAGTCTCAGCTCCATCTCACGAGGCGTGGGACGGGCCTGCAGATGTTCCATGGACAAGTCGTATCTTGCCACCTTTCGCTAGAACACTCATCTCTTTGAACGCGTCTGTCCTCCCCCAACTTCTATCCTAGTTCTCATCTCCTTGTCCTGCGGCATTTTGAAAGACGCAGTCGAAAAGCTTTACTCATTGAGCAGGGAACAGCCCCTTTGGCACTGTAGGGTTCAGGGGGAAGGCATGGAGTATTTACACGAGTATTACTGACCCATTCTTCTAATCCCTAGCTCACTTCTTGAGACAACAACTCTAGTGGTCGCATTCCTTCGGTCATGCCATTCTATACAGGTGAACCAATGAGCAAACAAAATCGTGCCCATACCGTTGGATGCTTTGATAGGTTGACAGTAAAATGCAAATGGAGGCTCTGCTCTAAAGAATATCAAACAAAATGAACACCAGCCAAAAAAGTGAACTGAAAATGATTGAGGGGATGGGTTTCCTCTGAAAATTGAAAACGAACAAAAAAGAATCATGAATGGTTTGTCTTATCATTGACATCAACAAAAAAGCAGGATTGCAAAAGCATTCCAGTAAATGATGAGCGGTAGGATGCAATGCCAGGAAATATGTGTGTGGGTGTGTCATGGAAGCAATATATGCAGGATTAGACTGAGCGGCATTTGGAGAACAAGCGTGGGTTACATAAAACTGAACCCAGAAAATGCCTTTCATATTGCTAAACTTATTAAATTAAAAGACAAGCTACTCTTTATAGCATTCATATTTCCGTTTCTCACAGTGAAGAGAATGAGTAGGGACAACTTAAATGAGACAACCATGGGTGTGGTGTCTTTCTCACACCCAGAAGTCTTCTCTAAGTACAGTGAGGTGTCTGACTGTTGCTGGTGTATTGGTGAAGTCAAGAAGTGAGGATGACAAGGGCTCTTGTGGGAATAGGGTAAATGTCACAATCCCACACTGCACTGTAGCCAATGAGCACTGAGCAACTCACAAACCAATCTCCACTCAACTTGTTTACTCAAAGACATAAGACCGCATTACCGCAACTGACTCACTGGTTTTTCAGGACCACAATCTGCCAAATTCAAGATTAACAAGACATTGGATTATAATAGATGGGATCAATTAATCTCAAATAATGGTAGACATTTATCTGATTTAATGTCTGTGATTTAATAACTTCCATTGAAGGGCTCAGGTTAGCCTTGTCAGAAATAAATGTATCACATTTAGTGCAAAAATAACTAATGTTGTTATTGCTTTCATAAAACACAGCGAAAAAATTGAGAAACAGTGTGAAGACAAGGTCGACAAGACCTTAATTAGCTATAGACATTAATTAGCTATAACTAGCTAGCAACCGCTAGGGTGCGCTGTCCAACCGAAAGCCAGTTTTTTGTACTTTTTAGTTGACAGACTTAGTGGCCTGATGGGATTGTTCCCATGCTGCTACAACTAGCCTAGCAAGTTTAGTCGGTTTGATTATAAAGGGGTGACACCTATCTATGCAAAACAAAGTGACAGTGATACAGCTACTGTAATGCTCACTGATGTGCATTGTTTCCGCTATGTGGGCATAGCGGTCTGTGAAAAGTAACAACTCACCAGCAGGGGTCAGTCGTGGCCCTTTTTGAATAGAATTTTCCTTTCGTCTTTTTAAAATATTAAAAAATATATTTTTATTTTCACATTTTTAAAAATTTCTAAAATTGTGTTACTGTGTACAAGTATTAATCAGATAATTCAATTTAATGATTACAAATAAAAAATATATTTTTTTAAATAACTGCTTATGTTTGTACCTATTTTAACTGATTTTGAGAAAATCTTCAAAAAGACGGCAAGCATTTTGCCTTTTTTTATCAGCCTAAGAGAGTTTTGTAACTGGCAACTTTCCTATAGTTCACAGAAGTGCCTAAAGCAAAGTTCAGACTGACAAAAACATTACTATCCTTCTAGAGAAAGAAGACCCCATTGACAGCAGAAATCACCTGCTTTAATAAGCACATCACAGAGTCTTTGTCCTTGTGTAACAGAGAACCACAGTACACTGTCATAACACAACAAAACACTACAAATGCCATACATAGATGATTTGTAACCAGAGGGCAGGAGGTCCACTTACCTGGTGCAGAAATATTAGGTTGTTTCCCTAAAGCCAGACACTTAACCCCAATATAGATTTAAGGGACAACATGCTCTCCTTTCTCTATTGGTTTGGCTCTAACCCCTTATCCCATACATAAAAGGTATCTGAAAAAAATTGATTCTTGTTGTTGTTGTTTGTTTGTGTGTGTAAGGGGGGAGGGGTGTAAAAAATGGTTTAATGGTATAAATGGGTTTTGTCTGCAGTTTACCAATATTTCATTTCATAATGTAAAAAATAATATAAAAGTCATCCATCATCCATCACACATATACACAATTGCTTTGACTTACCGTCCAGGTGGCTGATTTGGCTGTGCTGGACTGCTGGAAGGACACATCAAAGGTGTGTGGGCCAGCATAGTCTGTGTTGGATGGGATGGCAGGGGATGGAGACAGGGCTTCGAAGGTGGAACTGGGCTGGGCGTAGGGTGATGGTGCCGTTACATTGTTCTGAGCATGATCGTTGTTGTAGGGGCTGGTGGAGGTGGAGCCACCATTTTGATCCATGCTGTTGAGAAGCCCCAGACTTGTATACTGTGGCTAGATGAAAAACAGGGAGTATTTTTATCAGTATACAATCTTTTCAAGTGTTTATGGTATTAGCAGTGTCACATGAACAAAGACACAATATTCATCAAAACATTAATGAGTTGTTGCCACAATACAGCTTCTTTTGATGTTAATACATCAGGCTATGATGTAATGGTGGGCTTAGAAAAACAGATGATGTGCATATCAGTGCTTGGCAGACTTAAATAAGTCTTTGTACAGTGTGCGCAAGTCAGAGAGAATTATGACCCGAGAGGTTATGCACTTTTTATAAACTGTTCATCAAACAGCCCTGTCTGTGTACTTGTATTAAGAAAGGCAGTAAATGTCCTTCTATAACAGCATCATGTCAATCCAGACAGATGAGAAGGATTACCACAATAATGACAATAATGTGACTATTATTAATATACTGGATGCAAATTTTCAGTTATGCTCTCACTCAAATGTTTTCCAAGAGTTTTATCTAAAAAATAACATTATGTAAATTATTAGAAACCATAATTCAGTATGTAATGATTCACAACTAAGTACAAACTCTAAAAAAAAAATGCTTGTTTGTTTCAACCCATGTTTGGGTCAAATATGGACAAACCCAACCGTTGGTTTACATTTTTTAATTAAAATTTTAAACCCAACATTTGGGTTTGTCCATGTTTGACTTCTGAAACGACCCAGCATTTTGTGCCCACATTTTCAAGGAACTGAAAGTAACCTAACATCTAAAAGGAACAAATAGGGTCTTAAATATGACGTCTAATTAGCTAAAAAAGAACTACTTCTAAATTTATCCCAGTGATTTTTATTCTACAGGTGTGAAACTGCAGTCATTTACAATGTAAAAAAGCATCATATTCAGGACCAATTAAGTCTTTAGCGCTCCTTAATTGCTCTAATGTAGAGGGTGGGCTCTGTAGGAATGAATAAAGACACTAAATGAACTGGAAGATGCAGTAATAACAAAGGAAGGTGGGGTCAGCGAGGGGGACGGCCAGTGAATGGGCGATACACAGTTCACACGGCTCCTGTTGCCTTGTTCCAGTGAAGGCGCAGAGAGGAATTAAAATGACTGTCATTTGAGAGAAGGAAGAATGTTCTGGAGGTAAGCCAGTCTTTTCCAGCCCCACTCCTCCAGTCCATTCCTTTCCATTTATATACGCCACATTCCTGGATGAGGTGCCATGGTTGTGTGGCTCTTTAGACAGTCATTAATCTCAACCGAGTCTCTTGTTTATTTCAGGCATGGATGGAGACAGCTGTCCAGCTTGCACGCTTCTCCCCTTTCTCTCTCTTTTCCTGTCTCTTACTTTTTCACTCCTTCCCCATCACATTTCTCTTGATGCTGTGGCCCACAATCAAAGATGGGCCCTATTCGCAGACTACGATGACGTGTTTCTATAGTTATTACATCATAAATATAGCAAAGTTCTTTAATATATATATATATATATTTTTTTTTTTTTAATGTATGTTTATAACAGTATACTTGGTGTTTTCTTGGCATTTAAGTAGAGAAAACTGGTTAATGATGCTGTGTGTCCGTGTTGCTAAAACAACGGCTGAGGGAGTGACTGCAAATTTGATATTTCTCTCTTCAGGCGAACATAAATCAATCTCTTCATATTTTTTCCTCTTTTGGAAAGTCATCAAAATGCTCACATGGATTTCTGCTATTGGGACAAATGGGAGCACACAAATTATATTTGTTGTAGTTTCTGTAAACCACTATAGAAGTTTATCCAACTATGATGACTTCCGCTTCTTGGAATACCAGAAATGTTAAAAGGATCCATTCATTTTGACTAATGCATGTGTTCAAATAATTCATTTTTGTCTAGAAAGTTTTTTGTTTTTTTTTAAGTTGTAAAATATTTTAATAAATAGCCTGTTTTGTACACCCACACACCTGAGAGTGCCATTTGCACTGTATAGACAGGGGTCGGTCATTGTGTGTGTGTGTGCGTGTGTGTGTGTGTGTGGGGGGGGGGGGGGGGGGGGGGGGGGGTTGATGATGCTGTTATAAACACAAATTTGTATAAATGGCATGTGTATTACACTGGTATTACAACTTATAGGTGGTTTATGAGGACATTTCAAAAGTCCTCATAATTCAAATAGCTTAAAAAGCATAAAAAAACAATGTTTTATTAAAAATGTAAAAATGCAGAATGTCTCCTGTGATGGGTAGGTTTAGGGATAGGGGCTGTGTAAGGGGATAGAATATACAGTTTTTACAGTATAAAAACCATTACGCCTATGGAGAGTCCTCATAATGCTGTTGCACCAACATGTGTGTGTGTGCGCTTGTACGCCACGAGTCTGCTCAGCCTCCTGGAAACAATGAGTCTCTGGCTTTTAAGAGCCTGTCTAAAGAAACAATAGACCAGGTCTATTGGAGTATGAAAAGAAGCGTATTGTAAGAGCAGACACACATACCCACACAAAGAGGACCCAAACACTGGAGCATTACCCTCCAGCCTCAACAGAACTTCTCAAACACACACGTCCTTACAATGGAGCAATTAGGACATAATGGAATCTTTTAGAGACAGTAAGACCACGCAAGTCTGTGTGTCTGATCCCACTACAGAGGTCTAGGGCAGTGCACCGTCTATTCCAAGCCATTAGCACTATATTAGCATTTATTCGAAATTGTAATTAAAGTTAAGCTTTATCACAAAAGGACAACAATCAACACAAGCATGTAAACAGTAAAAAAAAAAAAAAAGAAAAAAGAAAAGAAAGAAAAACCAAAGCAGCTATAAAAGAATGACCCTAAAATATTAGGTTTCTAGGGAAAAGTAGAGTTGTTTTAAAGGGTATAGAGGAATTCACTGCTGAAATCATCATACCATATTTGCTTGAGAGGCCAAGTCATGTACAGTTTAAGCTACAAAACTGGTCTCATGTGTAGTGGAATCATTTTATAATAATTGTATTAGCATGAGCATTTTACTGAGGTAAATGAATGGATCATATGAAGTTACACTTTATGATTTATTTTTACATACAAGTCACATCTGTGAAACTACCCACACTTCCTAATTTCTAAGAATCATTACAACTGCTCAATTACTGTTGAAGGAAGCACTGATAATAAAGTGAGGGGAAAGTTTACTGTGCATATGCTATGAGGAAATACAACATCATAATTCAAAACGTTTGTGTAGACAAAACATCAACATGAGTAGACATAACTTTTTTATTTAGCATATAGTCCACCTTTTTGATCAGTGTGTAACTTTCTCTAGCACCTTTTTATCAAATACTACCCTGTTTATAACCTCCTTGGAGAGTGAGCCCCTGGGATGTGTGCATGCTTATGCAGACCAATAAATCAGATGGCCATGATGGATCGTCTTTTATAATACCATTGAAAGTTTGAACAATATGCATTGATTGCTGACGAACAAATTGGAATGGGAAGAAATAAAAATTTAAAGGAAAATGACTGATTTCCAAAAGAAAAGGCTGCAGGTGCAATCTTTAATAACAAGATGGAGCTTTTAAAATGCCAGAATATATGCTGATATGACCTTTGTACAGTTGGGATCCTCAAATTCTTTCTTCTGGAGATCTACCTTTCTGAAGAGTTTAAATTTAAAATGTATAGTATAATATAATATAATATAATACATATAATATAATACGTATAATATAATATAATATAACAAACTTTAGAGTGCAGCATAAACAACACCTATGTCATGGGTTTAATTCCCAGGGAATGCATGAACTGATAAAATGTAATTCAATTATGTTGAATGCAACAAAAGTCACTTTAGATAACTGTTTCTGTCTAATAGCTATTTTAATCTAAATGTAATAATATTTTGAAAAGAACAACTCTCTCCATTACTGCACTCGTGCCTACATGCACACTACATGGATGTTTTTGTGAAATCAAGACAATCTAAACGTTCAAGGATTATCAGTTTCTTAGAAACGATTCTAGCGAGAGCAAATCGTAAAGATTTCTACTTTCAATTCTGCAATGTCAGTCTTTCACAGGAATTTCACAGAACTCATTCCATCTTTTAACAATGTGCGGTTGACAGGTGTCAGCAGAGCCAGCAGTACAGTTGATTTTCAGCCTTAAAGGCAACCGGTCTTGGTTCTTGATTCCACAAAAAGTAAATGACCAAAACCACTAAATTACTACTACTTCATTCTAACAGCTACTTAAGTCTTGAGTTTGAGACCAAAATGAGGGCTCCTTACTCAAGAGCAGTGACAGGAGCTGAGGCTGGCCTGGCCTGGGGGGTGAAATGGCTGCCATTCCTGGGTGTGTTCCAGTGACCTGGGCAGTTTGTAACCTGGGATGGGTGTTGAGAACATCTGTGAGGCCTTGATGAGTGACCACAGGGGAAGAAAGCATTAAGTACTAAATTGAAGAAGGTGCGGGGGGTTAGGTGGGATTGCCCTTACTCTCTTCGCACTTCATACCCAGTGGGCTGGGCAGAGCAGATGATTGTATCTGTATCACCACAGTTAAAACAATTGCAATTCCTAGACTTCTCAGGATCACTTTGATGCACGCTTTTTTCAAAGCGGCTCCGCAATCTATCACTCAGAGGAGTGGGAGTTTAACCTGAAGACCCTTTGCTGGGAGAAAGATGGGCGCATCTTAAGGCCCAAACTAAACTCAAAGACTTAACAAAAATTGTATCAACTCTAACCTAAAAGTTAAGAAACCTCCCCAAAGAACATAGCTTAAAATTAGCTATTTTCATCTATTTCAACCATCATTTAAAACATATTTGTGGTAAATCAAAACATACACAGTTCTATTGCATTTGCATTAAATTCCTTGCACCTCCATGTCTCCTCTTACAATACAAAGCATGCATGTCTACGGACCCATAACCCCTACCATGATTAAAGACAGTGAGAGACGGAGCGTTTAAAAGCATTAATCAAAGCTGTGTGGGCAGTGGATTGGTTACCTAAAGACAGCTTTAAAAACACAAGGGGGTGGGTGGGGGTATTGGGGGGACCGGACTGTGTTTCTACCAACAGGTTTGTCTCTGAGCTAACGGTGTTGTGTTGACAACAGCTTTGTGCAAGAGAATGGCAGCACTGAAATCACAGTTTGAACTACCACCTGTCAGGAAGGAATGGGGGTGCTTTTAGAGAACAAACACAGATCCGGCCACTATTTTACATAGCTTGACACTCAAGTTATAAACTTAAGTTGCATTATATTGTAACAGTACAAATATCACTCTGTTGTATAAAAGTTCAGCTGACAAATTATGCAACAAAAGATATTTAATTAAAAAATATATATATTTTTAGAACTATTATTAAAAAATAAATAAATTTCAAAACAGTATAATTTTGATGAATGATTAAATGTGCTCTCCATGTATAAGTGTTACAGAAGACTCAGTGTTGGCATTTACTGCAGTTCAACAAAATACACCCAGAAATCCGCAAACTTTCATCCATGACCATTCGAAAACACATTAGCAACCTGACACGAAATTCAAGCTTAGCTGTGAAACCATGATCCTTTTGTCACCTCACTAAATTATATTGGCTTAAAGTATTAATCTTCTTTTTCTTTCCTGATATAGCAATACAATGACTTCTGGATGTCTAAGTGCAATTGTACCCATTAACCTAAAAGTAAAAAAAAAATATTTGTATAGGTGTTAAAAAAAAACACATCTGAAACTGTTCGTAAACAAAAGTAACAATACAAGGGATATTAAGGTTCAGTAAAAGTAGTCGCCAAGAGTACTTTCTCAAAGCAAACTGCCCAATCGCAGCCTATTGTTCTGTACAAATAAGATTATCAGTTTCACCGTCTCAGACAAATCCATTATTTGCCAAATACCTTGACTCAACCCAAGAGCAGTGCACCGTAGACAAAACAGTAGCTAGGCAAACCATTAAAGCAATGCATATTGATTTTTATTTTTTTAAGTCCGATTATTCACACCCACAAGCCATTGTAAATTCCATTATCACAGTTCAACAAACATGACTTATTAAATGCAAACATTTCACTTTCTAAAGTCTCAATATAAAAAAAGTTTGGCGAACATGTGCACAAACAAATCAAAACCAATAATTACTTTAAAAAAGTGAATTAAATTCAAATGCAAAGTGTCAGACAAGAACAACAAATTACAACATTTTCAGAAGTAACAGTATCCCCTCAAACGTTTTTGGTTAACAGCATAAAAAAGGAAAGTACGCAGCATTTTCCAATGCCTTTGTAAGGCCTACTTTTGATGCCGCTATTGCCAATCACTCCACAGGGTTCCCTGAGAACCCAAAATTTAGCACTGGGACCAACTCAGTCTCCAGATGGGCAGTGGTAGTGAAAGGGCCTTACCTCACTGTATGATGTGGGCTGATTGGTCTCCAGGTACAACATATTGGCGCTGAGGTTGAGCAGTGCAGCCGCTGTTTGCTCCACAGGCTCCAGGATTCTTACCCCTTGTTTTCCTCCTTTTATCCCCTAAAAGTGCGATGTGGGCTACAGAGGTGAACGGGACAGGCTTAAAGTCTCTATAGGAATCCAATGGGATTGCCATATATACCAGGGAAAAAAAAGGGAGGTCCTGAGAAATTACCTGTCCAATACCTGAGCCCAATACCACACCCTACTTTTGGGAAGGTGTTGCCCGTCTTCAAGCTCTTCCTTTAAGGTTTAACCCTAAGGAGTATGCACCAGACCTAGACGCCTTCCAATGCAAATTGCTATCGTTTTTCACTATCAAACTCTTTTTTAAATGAATAAATGAAAAATAAGTGAAAATTACTTATTAAAACTTTTTTACTTAAGTAAAAAAAACGAATAAAGTGATATTTTACTTACATTTTCCATGAACAATTTTCAAATACAATACAGCATACCTAATATAGCAACCTAATCAAACACTTTCCGTAATGTGGAAAAAATTGTATCTGTGCAAGTGTCATTATTAATTTTTCAAATAAGCAATGAAATGACTACAATACCTAAAAAAAAAAAAAAAAAAAAATCACTCAAAAGAAATTCTGTAGTAAAAACAGGTCAGCCACTTAATTTACTTTTTTTTTCATTATTAAATAAAATCAAATAAATTATACATAAATTTAATTTTCTATTTACTGAAATAATTAAGTCTATTTTAAACTTGAATGGGGTGGGGGCAGAATATCATGGATGGAATTTTGAGATGCAGTAAATGACTGCACTGAAACATGGAGCCTCCAGACACATAATTCTGGAATCCTCTTTATAGTTCAACAAAGACCTTAGAGCGCTAAATTCTCTCCAGTAGTGGCATCCATAGCCCCTGTTTGCATAAGAATGAGCCTCTCCCAAAGAGCCTCTAGCATGGCCCTATGAGAGTCTCATCAGAAACAATAGGACTACAGTTGACAGCTTGTATCTATCATAGATGACTGGTGTAGATTTGTTTTGAACACACTAATGTTGTTTCAGATATAAGGTAGAACCAACCCACTCCTTTGTGAATATTTAAATGCATTCATGTCAGATTCATCAGATGATACAGAAGAAAGAAAAACAATTAAACCCCTTTTCAGCTTGAGGTATACAGTACATAATTTTACCCACTACATAAGTGCAATGTGACCAGCCATGCAAATAAATTGAACTGTTACTGTAAACTAGACATCTCATTTGTGATATTTGCTTTTTCATTTTATTTTTATCATGTTATTTCAGAAAATGTTGCTATATTTGCAAACCTACCAACTTGTAGATGTACTTGTAGCCCAACTTGGGCACAGGGGGTACAGCAGTCTTATGCCAACTTAGTCACCTCTGAGAAGGGCTAACTGCCTCATTAATGCACTATGAGTCAAGAATATAGCATTAAACTAGCGTCAAAATGCACATTTAAACTATTAACCCTTACCCCCATCTAACACCCAGAGCACACTTTAAAAATTTTCAAAACAGTAGCTCACACCTTCCTGGGGGTAGCTGTTATTCAGAGCACTTTTGAAGGGGGCAATTAGGGTTATCTAAACAAACTTCTAATTAATGTTAGAAAAACATTGGTTGCAATCTTCAATAGGGGGTTAAGGCCCTCACTGTTGTAGCACTGAAATCACAGTAGGCTGCTGCTGTCAACTCAACTGAGGTGTTGTGGTCAAGCTGACTGCAACTCTTGCAAAAGTATGAAATCATTCAATAGACCACAGCTAAATATTCCATGTCCATACTGCTAATAAGCAATTCATTATGTCTATATTACATTTGCTATTCCTTATGTGATGTTCCCTGAAGGGAAAAGGTTTTGTGCTCAGTAAGATTTATTAATACTTTACATAAGGGTGCATTAAATTGATCAAAAGTGTCAGTAAACGCTTTCAATTTGTTACAAAAGTTTTCTATTTCTAATACTGAAAATATATTGTTCTTTCTATTTATAGAATCCGTAAAAAAAATATTAAGAAGATAAATGGTTTTCAATATTGATCCGAAAGATTTCTGTATAATCATGTGACCCTGAAGACCAGAGTAATGGCTGCTGAAAATGTTGCCGTCACAGGAATTAATTACATATAAATATATTAAAACAGTACTTTTTATTTTACATATATTACAATCTTTAAAATGGTAATATTTCACAATATTATGTTTTACTGTATTTTTGATTAAAAAAAAACGCAGCCTTGATGAGCTTTAGTCTTTATAAAAACATAAAAAAAATCTTACCAACCCCAAACTTTAAACAGTAGGCTAGTGTATTCTCCACAATATTTGCCTGCTGTTTGATTGTTCCATATAATCTAAGATAGTTTGTGCTGTCTGTATGTTGTATTAACAGATGTTAATATTTAAAAACAATTTTTTTTTCAACGGTTATTGCACCGACTTGAAAAGCTATTCCTGGTTGAAGAGTTATTTATGTGTCCCGTGGGGGTCAGAGGTGACAGCATTAAGGGACAGCCTCAGGTGACAATGGGCACGGTGCACAAAGGGCTGGACCCCTAAACCTGACCCACCTAACAATCACAAATTATACCACAGACTGCAGTAAGAAGTAAGCCCCTAAAAAAGGTTTTGCTTCAGGGAGGCATGGCCATTCATGACTAAAACAAAATACGTATTTGTTGAGACTAATCATTCCCAAAAGGTTAACTGTTAAGATAATAGTGTGGGCCTTCTTTTTATTTCTTTTATTTATTTATCCACTCTTAAACAGCAAACATAAGATCATGTGCCACCCCTTGTCAAATGACTAAAAACTCTACTTGGCAAGTCAACTCCGATTCATGAAGTGAATATACACTCATTCAAAACAATTAGGCTAAATTAGGCAACCTCTGTGAGGCAATAAACAGGCTCTGCAAAAAGGTGATGAACCTGGCTGAAGCTTCCCGGTGGCTCAGACAAAAGATGCTGCACTTAGATCTATGTGGACACTTAAAGGACTGTTTGAGCTTACAACTCTAGGATTAGTGAGGTGTCATGTGTCAGGTGGCTTGTGTTTTGAGAGACACCTGCTCAAGTGAGAAATAAAGAGGGGTAAGATGTTTATTTTACTTTATGTTGTATTTATTCTCTTCTTTTTTTAATCTATGCTTTTAAAACTCACCTATGGGTCAGTCTGCTTTAACTGAGTTCACTAGCTCATGGGCAACAGTGCTACAGTTCAGGATAATAAGCTGTTTGTGATGTCAAAGACTAAACACCTGTGGACATCACAGAGCAAAAGTCAACACCTGCACTCTGAACTTAAGAATTGTTTTACAGCGTAATTTGCACTAGTCCTCACTATCCTGTTTTGATCCTCGTCTAGTCTTCGAGGAATGGTTGTATTCAGTTATTAGTTAAAAGTTATTAGTTTCAAATCAGCATGACGTCTGACTTAAAAAAAATGGTATAAAAAACACAATATACAAGTAAAAACGGTAAAAAAAAAAAAGAAACTAATTGCAGAGCCTTTTTCACCTAAACTAGTTTACAGGTCACTGCTGTGATTTTCCGTAAGAGACAGAGAAGGAAGTCTTAAAGATATTTTAGTTATTCAGAAATATGTGCTATAATTTCTTCATTCAGTTTTGCATTTATACGGAGTTTTCTATTTGTGAAGATATTTAGAATCGTAACAACACTGATCTTACAAATAGTCAAGTCAAGTCAAGTGTATTTATATAGCGCTTTTCACAATATAAATTGCATCAAAGCAGCTTCACTATTTCAATCAAATAACATAACAATGTTTGTTTCTTAGTGAAAAAAGCATCCACGTTTGGTAGGGCTGATTGGTTAATTAATTGAATATCCTCAACTGAGCAAGCCAAAGGCAACAGTGGCAAGGAACCGAAAAACTCCATCAAGTGACCTACTGGTGTCCTAAAACTCCATCAGGTGACTTAATGAAGAGAAAAAAACCTTGGGAGAACCCAGGCTCAGTCGGGGGCCAGTTCTCCTCTGGCGTTTATGCAATAGAGGCCGGATTTACAGTAACTGTAATTTGATACAGAATTTTGTTTTATTTTATCACTTCGGGGTGGGTACGCGAACCGGAATCACAACGTTTTATCTGTAGAGTGGGAAAGAGAAAAATACTAAATACTTCTTAATGCCTTGATGTATATGAATAAAGGAAGAGAGTGAAAAAAAGGAAAGAGACAGAGGAGAAAAAATGCAAATGTTTACAAGGCAGCACTTTTTAATTTCGCTTGAGGCAAACTGGTGGGGTGACGAGTCAGCAGTGATTTAGCAGTCGAGATTTAAACTGTGGAGTTAAATCTCAAATTTGAAAAGAGTGAACCATAATATATATATACATATAGCAGAAGAACAACTGTAAGGACTTTGATCATCTGTACAGGACATTCATCAGCACTATGAAAACCATCACAATAAATAAAATATATTAAATAACATTAATAAAATGGGGAACATTGAAAGTGACTGATTTTATAATAATTTTAAAAATCACAATTTTAATTAATTTACAATAAACATTTCGGACAAGTCAAACAGTAGCTAGATTGCAGTAAGGAAGCACGCCTTCATTATGTGTTCCTGCCTAATGCTGAGTCAGGCTCTACTTGAAAAGAAAACTACAAATGACTAATCAAGGGCTAGGACACAACACTGCCTAAACAAACCATTGCCTCACCACCTTCAATGTATTCAAGCCAAGGGATAGATTATGTTGAATTCTTGCTGCTCAGCAACACCCAGACAAGCCATTCTCTCCCGCCAATTCTTCTATTTGAAGCAGTTTGCAAAATATAGAATTATTTTTAATGTGTAACTTTGCTTAGATTGATATTGTTTAGATTGGCTATGACATTTGATGGGACTAAAAAAGCACAGTGGTTTGAAACTGTTGTGGAAAATCGTTCCCGTGATGCTTAAATCTACCTCTGACTGGAGTCAGATATATATATATATATGTATGTATGTATGCAAGTTCTGTGTGTCATCCACACAAACAGACAAAACTCCATACATATTATTTCGTTTTCTGTCCTCAGTACCCTAGTGAAAAATAAATATACCAGAATGTATTCGAATACATTTATTTAATGCTAAGTGTACTACAAGTACATTTACATATTTATGTACTTGTATATTTGATTGTGCTAAAGTGAAACTATTGCAAGTATACTTTAGGTACACTTTAAATATCTTGCATTTAAATATACATTTATTATACAGAGATCATACTATCCTTACAGTATAGTGATATTAAAACATATTTTAGGCTTAATATTAAGAAATGTTCATTGTGCAATAAAGAAGTACTCCAAATAAAGTTTAATTATAATACTTACTTCAGTAAGTCTCAAGCGATTTGGTAGTGAATATGTTAGTGGGTTTGTACTATACTTATTATGAAATAAGCGTATTTTAAATATATTTACATTCAATTTTTTAATACATTTTAAATATATTTTTTTTTTTTTTCACTGGGGTAACTAAAAAGTAACTTACTATAAGTTGTTATTTAAACACCCCAAGGAGATTAATTGTTCATTAAATTATTTAAGTTTAACAAAAAAAAAAACAGCTTTGTATACCAGTTCAAAGACAGATTTTTATTTTCAGCAAGGATGCACTAAATTGATCAAAGGTGACAGAAAAGATATTTATAATGATACAAAATATTTCAACTTCATAAAAATGCTGTTTTTTCCAACTTACTTTTTATTAACTTTTAAAACATACTAAAATAGAAAACATTAATTTTAAGTTGTAATTGGCTAATGTCACAATATTACTGTTTTTACACTAAAAATGTAATGTTAATAAGATTGTTGATTGATTGTTTATCAATTTAACATTATTATATTCCCAATAACTAGTCTAAGTCTAAGATTACTGTATCAAACAAGTGCAGCCTTAAAAGTCATCTTAAAAAAAAAAAAAAATCATACTGGCTCCAAACTTTTGAACGGTAGTTTACATGACTATGCACTCAAATGTTGATGAGCATCATCTCTTTTCATTTATTAAAATATAGTTTAAAAAGGGGAATTTTAAAAAACGGCACATTTAATATTAAACATGTTGTCTCCCTTTTCTTTTGCTATTTCATCAGCTACAAAAATTCTAGCTCCGAGTTCACCACGTTTAGCTGAGTAACTGCTCCATCTCTCCATGATATCAGCTGAGCTGTTGGATGTCAGGACACAACCTTTCCTCTGTCACATTCCTCCATACCTGACTCGACTCTCTCTCTCTCTCCAATCTCACACAGACAGAAGAGGACGCAAGCCTCAGTTACTCACAGCGGCAGGTGCTGCACTAAATTATTGCCCTGCAGCTACAGAGAACGCACACCTCCAAAAGAAAGAGCAATTTCAGATTAAAAAAGGGCTTTAAACCCCATGCACAATACAAACACCGAGGACCCTAAGGGCGCAAAACAGTGCACACCATTTGATAATTAATGAAGGGCGGCAAACCTTTTCCTTAATTCTTGTTCTTTTGGTGTAAAAACACCAAGCTTTTTTAAAACACTTTTAAGCGTTCACGGATCAATCATAAGCTGGTTATTAAAGGGGATAGTTCATTCAAAAATAAATTATGTCTCAGTATTTTTTGTCCAATGTTGTTCGGACACAACGTTGTTCAAGTTATCCACAGAAGAAAGTAAGTCATGCAGGTTTAGAACAACATGAGGGTGAGTAAATGATGACAATTTTCAATTATGGCTGAACTATCCCTATAAGGCCCACTGCGGTCTTTCATTAAAAGTTTGTTCTTCGAGAGTTTAATTGGCGATTGGCAGGTTTCCATAGTTTCCACCTTTTCGATCAACATGAATGCTAGCTGGCAAGGTACGGAGTGTTAGCGTGCCATGCTGCACACCACACCCGATCTTTACTGCGAGGAAAATGGGGGCAGGTGGTGTTGTATGGGGGGTATTAATCACTAGATCAAGAGAAAAGATAATCCCTCAGGGCCAGAGAGGCAACGTGTTGCTCTGTCTCTCCCTTTTTCCCCATCTTTACTACCGGACAACTACATTCCTCTGCTGGGAGGGGAACCACAACCACCTACAGTAATTCTCCTGTGCGCCCAGAGAAAATCTACAAGGCCTCAGCGTCAGGTCATACACTTAATGTCAAACTTTCCACTGCTCTTTTGTTTTGTATAAACACTATGTTAGAGCCATACGTGTTGATAGAATCTGCCCAAGGGATTCATCAATTTTGCTTGACTTACATTGACTTTATATAAATTAACAGTTGTTAAACAGTGTTAAAGTTCACTAACAAATTTATACAAGATTTATAAAAGAAAAGGATTAAATAGTGTGAACTAGAAACAGATCTTATTCAGAGTATAGAGAGGGGGGAAAAAAAGATAACTTACACGAAAGAAGAACACATTGTCTGATGTGTAGTGTTGTTGTAAATCTCCATCTTCATAATTCATTGATCCAATTCAGTCCCTTCAATTATTATGATCATTCAAAAATCGTTTTATTAACATGACACAATGCTACATCTGAAGCACTTCAGATAGGATATGCCATTGCAAGGCTATCGTCATCAGGACTTTTATATTTAGTGTTGTTCATCCGGACCTGGACATCTCTTTTGAATTTGTTGCCACCAAAACTATCCAGAATGACCAGGGAAAACCCACAACACCCCCAATAAACAGTAATACCCCCACAAGTTAACTGTTTCTGCTGGGGCTTACCACTAAATTCCCCACTACTGAAATTATTCACTTGAGTGATCACACAAAACAAAACCAAGTTTCATATGTGATCAAATAATTATGTTTATCTGCTTAAGAAATTCATCTGTGTATTAAAAAATAATTGTTGGCTGAAGTTCAATATTTAAAAGCAAATTACGTCAAATAAAATAAAACACACAAACAAAAAAAAAGGAGCTGAAACTATTTGGCATGAATACAGAAATTATTCTGATGGTATTAAAAAAGCTAATTATCTACTGCTTCCATCAAAAACAGCCTGTCTGAGACCATTCAGGGGGAGGTTTTAAAAAATCCCCATGTACATTTGTTTTAAACTTTGCGGGGGATTTTAGAAGAATTCAACAATTAAATTATTCAGTACTTCAAGTAGTAGGAAAATAAGCCAAGTATTGAAAAGATTATTAAATATTTTGTATTAATGGCTTTTGTTTATTTAAAAATATCTAAACTGTATGTAGTTTTATGCTATGTGCAATTACAGAAAATTCAACAACATACTGTAATAGAGGCATTACCGTATATTACCATTAATAGATGGTATATATTTGGGTGATATTTTGAGTCAATAACCAATCAACTACACTGCCTTAGCTCCTCCTTTTAAAAAATGAAACACTTAATTAAAATTAATATTCCCATATTTAAAGCTTATACATTCGAGAAGATCAGCACTTGCATTTTACATCATCTGACATCTTGAAATGCGTCAAGAACAGGGTCCCACGGTAACTCCTCAGATCTTAATGACACAGCAATATCCTTCAGATAAATGAAATTGTTGTTTGATTAAACTTGGTGTAGTTTTTAACTGTGCAAATTTAAGTGTGAACAGCTGTGTGTTTAGTGAAATGAAGTACTCACTGTAAGGGGCTCCTCAGGCCCACGCATTGTAATGCAGTCCATGCTAATCTGTATGGTATTGGATGCTGATCCGACTGCAGAGCCCTCAGAGAAGTTCAGCTCGATAGGCTGCATTGAATGTAGTGCAGACCTGGAACAGAGACCAGCAAATGGACTGATTACTCATGAAATGCACTCATAATGCACTTTATAAAGCATTACATATTTTACATAAATAGTTATATTTATTATATTGTATTAAATATTTTACATAAATATTTGCAGATTCAGGTTGTTTGTCATATGTATTAATGCATAATATTTTCTAAAAGTGTAACAATGAATAGATAAGTATTAGAATTGTGGTTACAATTATTCATGATACCATTCAATGCATTAAAACACTTTTATAATGCAATATGTAAAGGCTTTAAGAAAAATGTGTAACTGTATTATGTATTAAAGTGCAAGTGAATTTATAAGGTACTTCATAACTCACTGGTCCAGCATCTCCAGTAGCTGGTTGAGGACGTCTTGTCCGAGGATATCTGTACCCTGAGAGCCCTGGCCCTGGGACATGGAGGCCAGGAAAGAACCTTCAGCCCATGAGAGACAAGCTGCTGTAGGTTCTCTCAATCTAGAGAGATGGAAACAAAAGTTAACTCAAAATATGTGTCCCCATACAAATTGTAGATACACTTATATTGTATTAAACTAATTCAACTAAAACTTTATGATGAAAGAGAGTGTTGTTTTTGTCCATGCTAAAGTCACTTCCAGGGGTTTGTTGTGGGTGTTTGCAAGGGTGTTGATATGGGTGTTGCCAGGCGTTTGCTATGTTTCTTTTTTGTTTTTTGGTTACTTACAAGAGCCTGCTCCCTATTTGTGAATTTTCATTTGTACACCAAAAAAAAAAAATTATTATTATTATTTACGAACATCAGTTATGAACATCCTTTATTCTAAGTCTGCGGTTGTGAGGCCTGTTGGATGTACTGCCAAATTCTCTGAAACACCTTTGGAGACGGCTTATGGTAGATACAAATGAACATTCAATTCAAGGGCAACAGCTCTGGTGGACATTCCTTTAGTCAGCATGCCAATGCACGCTCCCTCAAAATTTGCGACATCTGTTGCATTGTGCTGTAAGATAAAACGGCACATTTTAGAGTGGCCTTTTATTGTGGCCAGCCTAAGGCACACCTGTGCAATAATCATGCTGTCTAATCAGCTTCTTGATATGCCACACCTGTGAGGCGGATGGATTATCTCGGCAAAGGAGAAGTGCTGAGAAATCTGAGAAACACAGATTTGTGAACAATATTTGAGAGAAATAGGGCTTTTGTGTACATAGAAAAAGTCTTAGATGTTTGAGTTCAGCTAATGAAAAATGGCGGTAAAAACAAAAGTGTTGCGTTTATAATTTTGTTCAGTATATGAGCAGCAGTAATAGTTTGCCTTTGCATCACTGCTAATTAAAGTAACAAATGACTTTATAAGGTACTTCATAACTCACTGGTCCAGCATCTCCAGTAGCTGGTTGAGGATGTCTTGTCCGAGGATATCAATTTTATATCCAAGAGGATAATTCAAATTTCATTTAGTAACTAATACAGTATCCATTATTGCCAGGGCCGATACCTTTACCTGTTGTGGCATTCTTAGGCCCCCTGGCCCCGCTGTTGGACGCAAACCTCCAATGACCAATACTGCTACTTTTCAGGAAAATAAAAAAAATGGTGTTGTCAACGTTGATATTGTAGCTTTAAATATGATCATACAGCCTACTTGTATGTGTTATTATATTAACATTTACCAAAATCAAGCTCAAATCAAGTTTCCAAGTTTTTGATCAACAAATGTCCTGTTTTTATTAGAATGGCCGCATATGAGGCAGTGAGAGAATTACATTATGCTCTCATCAACTTAAAGGTTATAAAATGTATTGCAGCTGTAGCTATGTGTGTGTACTTATTTTTTTTCTCTGTCATTTGTCCAAAATCTCACTTCTGCAATAGATGTTTTTTACCGACAGTTTGAAGAGCCAATGGAGTTACAACGTTTAGTCACAAGCTGTTTTTATACTTTTCATTGGTTAAATATTTGCAAAACCCACAGACAGTTATAAAGGGTTACCAATAGTAATGATTTATGAAAAAAAAGACCAAATATGGAGATACAAGACCTGACAGTGATGATATGTTATTAGTTTATAAAGTAATTGTCTTTACAGAGATTAGCATTACACTGAAATAATAATAACAACAAATATATTATTTCTCCTTTATTGTAAGTGGGCCTCCCTGGACCTGCGAGCATAGGCACACACCTAGAATGCTTATGCATAAATCCAGCCCCGGTTATTGCCTTAATGGTGGTAAGAAGTCGCTGCACTTCTTCAGGATGTAAAAACACAACTCATTCTTAATTACCTCTCCCCCCACAAAGGCCATGCTTTGTGCCTGTCTAAAGCAACACCAATAACCAGTGTTAACATGTCATTCAGGAGCAGTAGAGAGAATAAGACTGTCAGTGAAAACACGACTACCCTCTCTATCTGAAATATGACACCAAGCCAGAGCCCGGCGTCTCATTGTTCCTTCTGAGGAGCAGCACACGCTGAGGACCAAGCAGAGTGGAATTCCCCTTCGCTGTCTATATGATAGCAATACCACCGCTATGCAGTATTCGGAATGTGTGTGGCTGAACTGGGCTCGGCTGTGGATGGGGTTTAAGGTAGTAAATGTATGCAACTCTGTGTGTGTGTGTGTGTGTGTGTGTGTGTGTGTGTGTGTGTGTGTGTGTGTGTGTGTGTGTGTGTGTGTGTGTGTGTGTGTGTGTGTGTGTGTGTGTGTGTGTGTGTGTGTGTGTGTGTGTGTGTGTGTGTGTGTGTGTGTATGTGTGTGTGTGTGTGTGTGTGTGTGTGTTGGGGTGTCAACCTATAATCTAACGTTGGCACTCGGGTGTGTGGCCGGAATTCCCCTACATTCTGTGTGGTGGGGAGATATTAATATACTAAGCTATGTAGGCATGCCTAATAAATGCTGAATGCTTTTAGGTCGAAGGATGTCAAATTACTGTATCCTAGGCAGAGATACAAAGCAACACTATTCTTTGATATCACTGTGTGACACTTCAATACCAGCCTTTGAAGACAAGCTTAATTTTACAGTAAGCATATTTGTTCTGCCAAGCATCCCAGAGGTTTTTTACATATATATATAATATATATAATATAATATAGTTTTTTTTTAATCTGATTTATTTATTAATTGGGGGAAAACTATATCCATTTCCTAAAGGAGAGGAAAATGGGAGGGGCAAAAGAAGCATTTGGAATTCAGCTTCAATACCATGAAAAAATTCCTCTTTTTCCTTTTCTTTCCATGGGCTCCCCAAACATAGCTCTTCAGAAGAAACGCAGGGTTTATACCTTTTTTTTTTTTGAAGAGCTGAAGAGGTGTGGCACAAAGTGAATGCTAGAGTTGAATTACTGGGACAACGGTGTGCTGCCAGGCCTGTCACTGGGGATAAAAGCTTTTTCATTAATGTTTGCTTTAAGCCTCATAGATATTGTCATTTGGCACACTGGAAGACACACAAATGCCAAGCCCAATGCGTCAATTGTCACAGTGTGTCCATGGGTCCATACCTCAGCATTCCTACCTCCCATTGTAAGATACAAATCGAAACCCCTCTACATTTTACACTGTCAACCTGAACAGTCTGAGGGGCTTTTAAGGGAGTTAGTAGTTTAGTTTAGTTTAGTTTGCCTTTATTGTCATTGTAACCTGTACAACGAAATCACAAGTACCAACCAGTTGGTGCATCAATAAAATCAATAATAATAAACATCAAAAACAGAATAATAAATGACAATAAAAACCTCCCCATCTTATTGGAGATACACACGCACACTACCATCCATACTGTCATAGTTATTGCACAAATTGACTATATACTATTTATGTATTTTTTTAAGGCATTAAGGGTGGTTAAGTAAATAAAAATGAAAGCTGGAACCTAACTTACTGACAGCTATTCATATTGTTAGTTTTATTAATGAATCCGTCACCCATTACAAGTTCAATCAAAGAGAAGGTACTTCAGAATATTTATTATATGTCATTTTTATAAAATGGGTGGGATCTTTTTGAGATGATTTTTTTTTAACAAAGTAATAAAAGCAACATAAGTCAATGTAGCCACCTAGAAAATACATGCATATCAAAATAAAAAGAGGCAGACACTAAATTATTTTTATAAAATTAATCTTGCTATCATTCTCTATTTCTTGCAGAATAGATTGTGCTATCATAAAAAAAAAAAAGATACTATATAGGTAGATATTTTGATTTACTTTTGTTTTTTGTTTTTCTGTTGAATCAAAAATTAACCCCCAGTAAGGATGCACTGATTCGGACAAATCCCATTTGCAAATAAATAGACAAAATTAAGATTCAACACCATATTGTCAAAATACTGTAAATGAAAAATGTATATGATAATAATAATAATAATATGCATCGCAACTAATGAATAGTATAAAACATATCTTCATTTTTTAGATTTTGAGGCGTCATTAAAATATGAGCATTTTAAAAGATCCAATTTAAAGGTATTCACCCAAAAATGAAAAATCGAATGAATAATTTACTAATTACTAATAATTGACCCCCCCCAACATATTTTGTGTTCAACAGAAGAGAGAAACTTTCACAGGTTTGGAACAACTTGAGGGTGGGTAAATTATGACAGAATTTTCATTTTTGGGTGTACTAACCCTTCAATTGAGATTAAGGACGAGGCAACAATTGAGCTTCAATTAATTTTCCATGTTCTTTAATTACCTCTAAAAGGGCTCATAAACAACGCAATAAGAAGTGACAAGCTATAAAGAAGCGGAAGCAACTTAAGCAAAGTGTTTATGTCATAGGGGTATGTCATCTATATCATATATCATGGAAGACTATGTTTCATTTATAGTGCTCTGAGAGGGCTAAATGGCTCTACAATTGTCAGTACGCTTAGATTTAGCTTTTGCTATCACACTCAACAAAACCACAAAACAAGATACTACTTCTCTTATGTCAGAGAATGTAGTGGCTAATAACCTTACACAAGGTTCCAGCATCTGGCTGTATAGGGATTACATGTCTCTCTCTCTCTCTCTCTCTCTCTCTCTCTCTCTCTCTCTCTCTCTCTCTCTCTCTCTCTCTCTCTCTCTCTCTCTCTCTCTCTCTCTCTCTCTCTCTCTCTATCTCTCTCTATCTCTCTCTCTCTCTCTCTCTCTCTCTCTCTCTCTCTCTCTCTCTCTCTCTCTCATTGATATGTTATTGCATTTAATATTGTCAACATTACAGGTTGGTGAGAGCATGAGGACTATATAGGTCTCCAGCAGGTGCTGAGTGGCTGCTGTCTCAGGTCATACACTGCGACAGGACATGTTTCAGATCCCTGGCTGAGAGCTGAGTGACAGCCCTGGTGTCATGACATCATGATCATCCTAAAACCTGTGCCAGGTGAATTATCCAATTAAAGTCAAGAGAGAATGCACTCTCGGCAAAAGGTCCAAAAACAATGGATGAACGGATGCTAGATAGTAGCTAGAAATACAATATGGTTGACAGGGATTTTCAGCCAAGAATGACATCATGGTCCCACAAAAGGTGCAGCACCCATGCGCGAAAATATCCAGATGATGAAAAGATTGAAATGAAATGAAAAGTTTATGGGCAGATTTCTGATCCATCATCAGCTAACATGAGAATGGCCGTTTCATCCATTAAACATCTAGACACAAAAATAATAGCACTCACAAAGCCTGATAAAACAAATAGTGCAACCTGAAAAGGAGTAATTCAGGAATCACGCAGTGAAGGAATACCTTGTACGTTCCTGTCATTCTCCGTCAAATAACCAAAGCCTAAACATGTTAAGAATTCTGCTTTACCACGGTGGCTGCCGCATCTGTCATTATGTCAGCCATCACATCCCAAATTTAGTCAAGGAACCATGCTTCTTATCCTCATTACAGGTAATAAAACCCATAAAGGAGATTTTAGTGAGATGATTGAGATGATGAAATTATTTCAGGGCTTAGCTCACCTTTAAAAAGAGCATAAACTTCTTGGAGACAATGGACAATTTTCATTGTGGCTATGTGGAGGGTTGGTTTCATCTCTAGTGGTATAGCTTCTTTGGAAGCTGTGGGTGGGTGTCTGGTTACTGGGGGAGTTATGCATTCTGCCTGAGGGAGAGGCTGCACTGCGTCCACTTAAACACAGACCAGGCACCTCGCAGACAGGACGGGGTCAAAAGTCACAGCTTAACAGGGCTGCCCATTGTCTCCTGACAGGTTGGGCACATCCAGCGATGAAAATGCAATCAAAACAAACAGAGTCCTGCAATCTGGGGAGACAAGTGAGAGGGGCTTCTCCACTATCTTCATTA
The DNA here is from genome assembly GCA_030578275.1 of Meda fulgida. Classification (NCBI taxonomy): domain Eukaryota; kingdom Metazoa; phylum Chordata; class Actinopteri; order Cypriniformes; family Leuciscidae; genus Meda; species Meda fulgida. The sequence goes on along the minus strand of CM060621.1, from coordinate 19,201,360 downwards.
ATCAGAGGCCAGGTAACGTTTAAAGAGATCTGCCGACCCTTCCCTCATCCCTCAAACCCGGGACTGCAGGATGGACATGGTGGCTCAGACAAAAGAATAGTGGCCCCATGATTTTTGCTCCATTTAGACGAATGCTTTTTATTGTCAATGACCAAATTCGATTGAATGTGGCAGATGAGTGAACTGTCCCAAAGTTAGACAAATCTCATATTGACTTAATTCACTCTGTACTTGTAATTTATTAGTTTTCAAAAGTAGGTTTAAAAATGAATCTCAGCTTGCCAATACGGAAAAGTCATTCAATATCCCGTGTTCAAGCATAACAGAGTAAACAGGTGTGTGACAATTTGATTTAACTGTTTGGCAACTAAATATAATTGAAAAGGAATTTAATGTGGGTCAATCACAAAATCTACTCAACATTTCCCCCTATTTGATCATTAAATTACTCCAAGAGGGTCTAAGAATCAAAGTTTGGTTTTATTTAAAATATCTGAGTCGAATTTTGTAGGATTCAGTTAGAAGTGATTTGGAGTACTTGACTTGTCTGGAAATGCAAGTTAATTTTATTTTGAGAACCTCTGTTGATGTTGTTTTTAATCGGTACATCTGTTTCTCTTCTCTTGTAGATTAGACCTACTGATAGGAGCTGGATTAGTGTCAAAAACAACCGTCTCTGCAGGTATACCCACATGTGCTCAAGGGCTAAGACCTAACAATATAGTGGTAAGTTAGACCGCATGTTGTCACGCAGGGAATATGTTACAAGGGATTTATGACAGTAACTATGTCCAATAACATGTGTGATTTCTCTAACCGTAGTTTTATACATTGGTTTAAATTATTGTCACATTTTTTGCCTTTGCTGTTAGGTAAAAAAATGAACAATAAAATCACACTGGAAAGTGTCAAAACTATTATTAAAGCAGATTTTAACCAAGATGTTGAACTTATGTGCTTTCAGCTCAGGACAAGTTGAACTAACACTTTTACTGAGTCAAGTTGTCCCATGTGTTTTGCATTTTACAGATTTACGCAATTTATTAAAAAAAAATCTTTCTTTTATATGAATGTATTTTATATTTGCAATGTTCATGTTTAATCAATTGTGGCAACTTTCCTCATAGTGTGACAACATGCCTCACTAATGAACTGCATGTTTTTCCTGAGAATGTTTTTCAGGGAAGAAATGAGCGTAATAGTCAAGATTTTAAGTTATGTGCCTTTACAGAAAGTGACAACTAGCTCTACTAGTCTCTTCTAAAGCATAATTTAGCATGACTGCACCAATTACATGGCTTTCACCTGAAATTTACTTGTTAGAGTAACAACCTTTAAAATTTAAACAATATATTCTTGTCAATTTTACAGGCTTGAAAAATTGGATACTCTCACATGAACAGATTGAAAAGCATTTATTCTTCCACATTAGCCTGTGATTGTCAACATACCGAATTACTAGATAAAGATAAAATATGATGGTGTTCATTGTCCATAACCTATTTAACCATAACAATTTATTTAATAGAGATTTATATCCAAAGCAGCTAAGGAAAGCTGGCATTTGAAAATGTATGTAGTATATGAAATTAAAATTCAAATTGCCTTTTTAAAGAGGTGCCAATACTCAATTGAAATGGAATACTACATTAGAACGTCATTAACGGATACAAGCATGAGAATTGAATCCCTAGCTATTAATACAGCTGTTTTTAGAGTTGAACTCTGTTCAGACCCACAAAAACAAATGTCCAGTAGCGAGTGCATGAAGAGCTAACAAGCAAGCAGGCTGAGTATCTAGACAGTTCACCCTAAACAAAACGCTGACTTTCGCCATAAGAACAGCAAACCTATAAATACCATAGCCGGGCAGCAGCTGAAGAACCAGACATAACTGTTAGCACCTCCAGCATTTCTCAGTCAAGACAGCAACTCTTTAATAAGGAGAATAAAACAACACACTGTTCTGGACCATAGAAACAGCCACATGTTGCTTTGCTATGTGCTCACATCTATTTATAAATGAAGCAACTAAATAAAACCATGTGTGCATGCCCAAGTAAGTGGTCAAGATAAACCTGGTGACCTTAAAATGGCTTTTCAGAATTGGCACAAACTGTTGCTTCTGTCTTACCGTTGAAATGCTCGCTCTGGGCAGAATTGAACTGCTGCATAAGGAGAGGTCATACTGCCAGACTGGGGTCTTTACTGAGGTCGTCAAGGTTATCGGCAAGTGGCCCAAGCTCATGTATTACAGCAGATCTGGAGTTATAAATGAATGAAAAACATGAAAAACATAAACAAAAAAGAAATTGTGAGGCAGATTAAAGTGCTAGAGGGTCAAGTGCACAGGAGTGAATCAAGTGTGGAGGATGTTTTAATTTTGGTTTAATCTTTCTACAGCCCACAAGCAAAGGGGCGGCGTCAATGCCAACATGCTGACCAATCCCTGACAACAACTGGACATGGTATCATACCCACTCAGTTGCTAGGATATAGATATTAAGCAACAACCCCCACCCATTCCATTCCTAGTCCATGTCCCCAGCGATGTCTGTCTAAGCACTAACCTGAAAAGCACATTCCGTTGTCCATTCGCTGGCTGCCATTTCTATCCAGAATCCCAGGAGCTTTCAGCCATGCGTGGTGATTGCATCACACTAGCCGCTAACTTCTATTTTAACCTGACCAGGTGAAATAGATGTCACATCAAATAGCCCTCAGTGACCACGGTGGCTTCCTGACCTGTCAGTAGGGCTGAAACTCTGTGTTAGAAGTTTATCGCCCTGCATCCGCTAACATGCAGAGCAAGCACTTGTGACATGACAGACTAATCTTAATTGGCAGATTCCTGCTTTCATTGAATAAGATGAATAAAACCAACAATGTAAACTCAAAATGATGTTGTCTTGATGTCAGCTTGTTTGTTGCTACCGAATCTACAATGCAAATTAAATTAGAACTGCTACTGTATGTCCTTCAATGTTCTCTAAACACAACACATAGCTGTATTGTTCAAATCAAGCCATCAATAGATGCAAACAGAAATGTGCAGTTTCAATTTGATTTACAGCTGCCGATGGTATAGACCAGAGGCTGTAAACTTAGAGGTGTTTTGCGGTTTTTAGGGGTTGAATTGCAGATGAATCAGAGGTCTAAAATAAAGGGGAGGTCACAGAGGGGAGAAGGATAATAAATAGATGCTGGGTATCCAGGGAACACGATCCGGTGCGCCGGACTTTTGTACCTTTAAAGAGAGCCTCAATCAAGTGTCTTCCTTCTTCTATCCTATTCCACCACCCATAATATACTATAAAGGGAAACCAACGTGCACAGTGTGTACTAAACTATTGTGTTCAGGACATAGGCCGTTTGTTTGTGAATTAATTATTTTTCGCAACCCAGTTTACTAATCTGACTGAGTGAAAAATGAAGGACAGGACTCAATTTTTTCCATTAGGAATTGACTGGATTCTGAAAACTGGATGTCCCATTCCAGAATGGAACCAGACCCGATTGCAGATTTGCAGATTTGTATCCAGCCTATGTGAAATTATATTAGCAGAGTTAAGGTTTTTTGGTAGATTTTTTAAATTCATGTTTACTTAAATGTCAACAAGAAATCAACATGGACAATTCTTGTTTTTTTTTTGTTTTTGTTTTTTTAAATATGTTGCAGTAATTTAAAATGATTCATCCATGCATATCATTATGTTTTAATTCATGTGCTCTTGTAATTTTAAGTTGGCATGAAATGGAAGTTACGTTAGTCTTTCCTTCCCTATTGTGAAATATACGAGGGAAACGGCATCTCAAACAAAAACAAAAAATTTGTTCCATTTGGGACTCGATTTTGTTCATCGGAAATGATTGGATTCTCATGTGAGGGACAGGTTGTCCGATCCTTGAGTACAAACTTCTGTTTCATGCCGACTTTAACCAAAGCCACTTTAAGGCAAGCCTTCAATTTTAGCAAATAAAGTGTAAATGCGGTGGTACGCAGAGATGGACACCAGAGGTGATTTTTTTTCTTTTTAAATCAATGTCAATGGAGAAGAGGAGTAGAGAAGTCACAAACAATAGTGCCTTGATAACCAATCACATTACAGCCTTATTGTCTTGAATTTCTGTCAGAGTTTTACAACTGTCAAATTGAATGACATTAAGGCTATAATGTGACATGATCCAAAAGAACCGTTACGCTTTCTCCAGTGGTAGAGTCACGGACCTAATAAGAACATCTCTGCTTTAAACTAACTGACCAGCAACCTCTCAATCTCATGTCCTTTGATATACAGTATCTTTCCCCACACATGCCAAGCAGCAAGTTATTTTAGACCAACCCCACAACACACACCCAACACACAGTTAAGCATACACGGCACACACCCAGGCAAATAGCTTTACAAACATCTGCAAATTGTGTGTCCTCATTTTGCCATTCCTGAGTAGATAAATAGATAAGGTTCTTTTAATGAATCATTCAAAAAGACTCAAAAACTCAGGAATCATCCGTTTGAATCCTTCGCTGAATGAACTCATCGGCTGTGTCCGAAATCACCCCCTATACCCTTAAATAGGGCACTATTTGAGGGGAGAGCCATTTACAGTGGTATCCGAAACCATTATCGAGGGCAGTCATTCAATCCCATAATGCACCGCAATAACAAGTGTGCAACCGATGTACAATCAAAGGCACCGAATGAATTAATCTCTCCAGAAGATGAAGCCTGCAGGTGAATCATCCATCCATCCATTTTCCAAACCGCTTGTCCAATGTGGGTACAGCGCAACACCATACATGTATAAATTCCTTTTTTTAATTGATTATTAAGTTGTTTAATTCAGGGTATACATAGTTTCCATGACAGATTTCACGATAATTATGTTCATTACTACTGAAGCTGTCAGTTTGCTAAGTTTCAAATCATTATTAAACAGAAAGCACAAACTATGCAAAAGTGGGAGCCCTTCCAGTGGACTCAGTGTCCGAATTCACTCACTCGTTTTCATTCATTCATTCAAATGGTGTAAATGGACTATATTAGTGGAGTAATGTAGGGAATAGTGAATATATAAGGGGCGATTTCAAACAGTCACTGATACTGTCAGACCAGTCACTGACTCTACATTTCATTCCGAAAAGAAATTGTGTACATAAGGTTTGTGAAACTTAAATCAGTAATATATACATATATAATATACCTGTCTCCCATGAAAGACTAGCTTTGTAGATCAAAGAGAGGTATTGTTGTATGCGGGTGCTTACCGTGATGATAACATCATATGACAACAAATTTAAGGTAATGATCAAAAATTTTGATTTTTTTTTTCTGCCAGTTTCAGCAGGTTATAGTTGCATTCTTAAGGGAGTTACAGAATCACATAGTTAAAAAAATAACAAAAAAACAACAATTGTTAGCTTGTGAAGCACAAAACAGAACACTATAGATGCGTTTGAACTTCCGTTTTAGCAGTAGCTCTGTATATTTCTATGGCATTGCTGTCGATAGCAGGTGCAGTGGATTTAATTATTGTAGAGTTAATGACAGTTATCATGAGCATTGTCCGAAGCGGATGTCATAACAACTGTCAGTAGAATATAGTTGGGTAAAATTCTATAGCGGTGAGTGAGAGAATACATTAAATATATTTTTTGTGTTTCAATTTGCTCAAATAGCAAAAGAAAATCTCCACAATAGTGTGGACAGAACTTTCAAAAAGAGGAAGAACTTTCAAAAAGAGGAAAGAGAGAGAGAGAGAGAGAGAGAGAGAGAGAGAGAGCCTAACGGCAGTCAGAAGGGAGAAAGATGTCAACTTTACTCCCACAGCCGCTGTATTAGAACTAATATATATATATATATATATATATATATATATATGCACATTGTCATCTTTAGATTCTATTTACATAATGGCAGGGTAAAGCGGTATATATATATATATATATATATATATATATATATATATAAAAAATCGTAATATAGCATAGGCCTAGTGCTCTTGTTTCCGATTAAAGCGCAACGGTTTATTTACATGCATAAAGGTAACAGCATCTGAGAGTGACTCAAGTCACAGTAACAAACTCAGTGTCTGCATGTGTTGTTTGTTTCAATAACACGCATTTGGGAAATCATATGAAGTCTGAAGCGCTGTTTCATAGCGCAGTGTACATCACCATTATCCTTTACATGCATGGGACTGTATTCTGTTTGGGTTGCTTGTAACATTCATCTGGAAATGCAACATGCGGCACTTCACCAGGCTTGTAATGTTGATCATTTATAAACCTATACCAACACAGCAAAACACGTCAATATGTTTTCAAGTATGCAAATTGTTGTTCATCGCGATTTCAAAATAAAAGTTTAAACCCTTGATATGAGTTTGAATGTTTTGATGTGATCTTGTTCAAGAAATTACAATGACTGTAGCATTTTTATTGTAAAGAAGTGGCCAAATATTAAAGATTAAGAAGTGGACATTTTCATTATACATTTTTTTTTGGCCAATATTAAACAAGGATTTCATCATGCTGTAAAGAGTAACAACAATCCACGATAATATTTGACAACTGTTTTATCATTTTTAATTAATACACAAAGAATATTTCTTTAAATGAAATCCACTTAAATATTTTCTGTAGCTAAAACTTAATTTAATAGCATTAAACCGATCAAATAAAAAATGAATTAGCCTATCTCATGTTATTTGTTGTTACTTTGTTGGTAGTACATGTGGCACACCTGCAGATTAGCACAGAGACCATCACTGTTCTGAAGTATACACAGCCATAATTTTCATATAAAGCAACAAATAGTCTTGATTAGATTAAGCCAATCCTCAAACTAACCTCAGGCTCTTCAACGGTAAGCCCACAAAAAAACAGACATAGCCTAACAGAACATTAAACACTAACTGATCTACCCATAACAATCTTGATCAAAAACACAAATAAAACTTAATTTTAACCTTAACTCCTTTAACAGTCAGAAGAAAAGCATGATAGAAACTAGAAATCTGCTGTCAAACCACATGCCTGTTTGGAGCCCGTAGGGAAGATTCAATAAAGGAAGCTAGCTCGCTAAACTGGCTGTACAATTTTAATTAATTACGTACTAGTGTATCAACGTGACTCCTCGGGCAGAAAGATGATTTCTTTTACCACGTAGTTAGAACTGAGAGCGTGGGACCGCCACCACGGAGAAGGGTTGCTAAAAACACTGATGTAGAAATTAGCGGCACCTTGGAGGCATAGGAGAAGAAGAGAGGGAACACTTGAGATGTCGTTGAGAGTCACGTGAGAAAGTATGTGATGACACGGTTTCACGTCGTAATTTTTTTACAATTTTTTTTTTTTAATGTAGCCTACATTTATAACACTATGCTTTATTATAGCCTATTGTTGTTGTGAGGGTGTTTCTAATACAGTGAGTGGCTGGGGCGGTGAATCACATTTATGTTTTTCTCTCTTCTCTGACTACCGTTCTTATATGTTTTTCCTCTTTTTGAAAGTTGTGAAAACACTATTGTGGAGTTTTTATTTTGTTATTTTTATTTTGTTATTTGAGCACATTTTGACCAAAATATATATATATTAGGCTACTTCCGGTTTAACTGTGAAACCCAGAAATGTGAAAAGGGTTAATTAGACCGCATCGAGGTTGACGACTGAAGACTATTATTCTAGGATTGATTCCTTCAGATTTAATCGACATGTAACAGGTCAGTTTCCACAAGGCAGAACATACACATGTGCTGCAAATACTCAATGCAACCAAATTCAAAAATGCCCAGCAACTGAAAAAAAAAAACACATGCAAATAAAAAAAACACCAACAAATTAAGATAACATCGTCTTCGGTTTGAGAACACGTGCCACAAATAATCACTACGCAAACCATTACAGAAACACACTGCAAATAGCACAGAAATGTTTCAAGGAGACCCCAACAAGTGACGAACCTGGCTGGGAAATGCTTATTGCTCAACAGTGTCTACTAGACAGTGGTGTTGTCGATTGTAACTTAGGCCTCTAGTCCGAAGAAGATGAAGTTTCAATAAACAATGAGATTTATTAAAGACAGCATGTAATTCGTGAACAATACCAGACAATGAGGGAGAGGAGGTGAGGAACTTAAATATACAATGGTGATGAACAAAATGACAAACAGCTGTGCCTGTGATGATTAATGAGTGTCCATGAAAACTGATGAGTGGCGGGAAAGGAAAGGAAACAGGCAAACCTGACTCTTGCAAAAATTGAGCAGACGCTTTCAGTTTTTAATTTTAGTGTCTATTCTGTAACTGAACAAAATTATTCTGTATTAGGCTACTATAAGAAAATGTAAACGATGGTGATGCCACGGTGGGCAAAGATGTAACCGGTGTTGCTGCTGAACACCGTGTAACACCGACAATCGCAGCAAGCCTGACCAGCTGAGGCTGGGGGTGAAGGACTGGCTGAATTTTGCAGTGGAGGTGGGAAAGGGAGGCTGAGCATCAATACAGAGAAATGTCAATACAGGGTGATGAAACCGTCTTTATGCTGGGTAGGAGCTTTGCGGTGATAACACAATTTCAATTCAATGCGATGAAACAGTCTTTGTGCTGAACCGGACCAGTAATGATGAGGGCATAAATGACCCAGGGCTGGGCAGAACCAGCGATGATGAGGGTAAAAACGTCTCAGGGCAGGGCTGGGTGGGTAACAACCTGAGATTCCCAATCAATCAGCCATGGAAAACTGATGAGTGGCAGGAAACTTGAACAAAGGAAACACAGGAAACAGGCAACGGATGAATACAAACTAAAAGTCAATGAAACCGAATCTAACAGAAAATAACTGACTTTTATGACCTAAAAGGTGAGGTTTTGTTTATTTTAACATCCTGATTGTATGTGCATTGTGAGTGTTTGCAGATGACAAAGTTCTTAAATTGCTGGTGTTTTTTCTATTTCCATGTGTGTTTTTTCAGTTGCAGTGCGTTGAGCCCTCTTGGCCACCGTGCCTTCCACTTACAATGACATAATGGCTGAGTCCGAATATCGCGTACTTCCCTACTATATAGTAGAGGGAAAGCAGTAGGCGAGGAAAAAATTATTTAGGAATCCTTAGTATTCATAAAAGAGTAGGCGAGAAATACCTGGGTGACGTACTAATTCTCGCGAGATTCGGACGTGATACTAGTGCGTTCGAATATGCTTACTTTCCTACTATATAGTAGGAGAAAACAGTACGTGAAAGAAGTATGTCCGAAACATCAGTATTCATAAAAGAGTAGGCGAGAAGTTCCCGGATGCACCTATAGCTTCTGCCCAGATTCTGAAGCACCCATCGATGGATACTTTTCTATCCCAGGAGGCCACGGGAGAGGATACGTCATAATCGAACATCACAGAGATCAGTGACGCGGGTGTTTTCAAATGTGAGTAAACACGGTTCCTTGTGTTAAAATGTGTTGAATTACAGTAGACTTGAGTAAACTGTTGAATTTTTGAAGGTGTAAAGTTGTGATTTTGCTGTAAAAACACGTTCTATTATTGCTATCAGGGGAGCTCCAGTAAGCACACGTCTCCAAAGTGGATGTACATAAACCATATACATCTTAAAGATGCTTATTTTAAATGTCTATTTACATCTGACAGGAAAATATTCTATAAGTATTGCAGATGAGCACATCACGAAATAGACATCTGATGTATTTTAGAATGTACTGTTGTGGCAGCACTGTTTACATTAGATAAATGGGCTGTTAGTAAAGTAAATAAACAGATCTATAAAGTAACTAAACAGAAGTTATCTATTTTATTTGTCCAGTACTGTTGATAAATTGAGGAATATTTGGGGGAGAGGAGTGGCTCATGAAGCTGAATACTGCATCAAAGGCTTTGAATGAGTATAGGCTACTACAGAAATGAATAACAGAATCTATTTAAATTTTAAGTTGTAGATTATTTTAATTATTGTAATTTCAAACAGAGTTATTACAGCACTTTTCTGATTCGGATCTGAAATGTCTGCAGACTGGTGTGAGCACTGAGGATGGAGAGCCCGGAGCTGAATCCTGGAAATGGTGCCATGGATGAGACCCTCCATCACTCCACCTGCCCTTATTGCCTCAGAACAACCTCCGGCACGAAGGCACGGTCACCTCTGCTGGTCAGCTGATTCTTCCGAATAAATAAACCACAGAATGAGAACCGCTGTGTTGAGATGGCAGTAGGATGTGGGGTTCAGTGCCTGTAAATACATGCTTTTAGTTTGAATAAAGCTTTGTTTCATGTGTTTTTGACTTGCATAGGCATTTGTTTATTGTGATGGTTGCTTTTTATTCATTATTTTGTTTATTTATTCATGTTTCTTATTGTTATCAGTATATAAAATACAATTATTTAAAATATTTATGCTTTAATTCATTGCTTGACTATAACTGTATTTACTGCATTTATCTATTGTGTATTCTGCAAATCTATGTCATATAACAAAGCAAATTACATTTTGCTTGTTTTAAATTTTTGGTCAGCATTTATCATTATTGTTGTGTGTAAGTTTTGGGGTGGGCTAGCGATGCAATTCATTCTGGGGTAATCTTGTTTTTTAAGGAGTGATACTTGCGTTTTTCTATAAAAATCAACAGTCTTCTCCAAAGGTGAGATCTTCGAGCAGCTGCACAGCTGTGTGCTGTGAACAATGTGCATATTGATGTTATGAGGTGTTAGTGCACCTGTCGCTCATTTCATTTTTTTTTTATAGTTACATACAAGATCAGGGAAAGATGGTTGTATCTTTAATAATGAACAATCATAATGACAGATTGCATCCATCATTATATGATATTATATACACAGGAAAAAAGGACAATGACAAGTTTAAGTATCTTTGAATAATACCGGTACATAAAAACAGATTTTTTTTTTGTTGTTGTTGTTAATTATAAGCCAGAGGGATGAAACATTCAACAAGAAAAAGAGGTATACATAAAGGAGACTCTTTCAGTGCTCGTTAAGTAAGTACTTATTGAAATTAAGTACCTACTCATTGAGTATGCGGTTTCGGAAGCAGCCAATATCTCTGATAACGTGCATACTGGTTCAAGGGCGGTACAACCTGTCACTCACATGAAGATCACAGCAATAGCCAATGACAATAATCCACCCACAAGTCCCACCCTACATTTTTATTGTTCAAGTAGCGTTTCACTTGGATATATGTCACAATAAGAACGAAAAGACTAACGCAAATTCCGTTTCATGATGAATTTAAAACAGACAAAACCTATCTGGTTACCTTCTGGTTATTAAACGTAGTGACCATATTTAATGTGATGAACTACACATTTTGAATGTGGTTACTTTGTTTGGACACCTGTGTGATGAGAACTAACTTCATACACCCACTAAAAATCACATTGAGACAAGTTCTGAGAAGAGATGTTTACAGATGTCATTTGGTTTGTTGTTTTCTTATTAAATGTAATGAAATTAACACATTTCTGTGATTTAAGTGTCCAAAATTTGACAAACACTCTTTTGGCTACTGTACATGAAAAGATCATGAGGAATTAGAATAGTATAGGTTTTTTTTTTTTTTCTTTTTCATTCACCATAAACAATTCTATTTGAACAAATCACCAATTTGGACCACACACTGGTTACCACCCCTGTTCTCCAAGCAAGGACAAAAGGACAATACTAATATGATCTCTTGTTGAGTTCAAGTGATATTGCAGATGACATATGAAACCCTTACATCGCTGCAGTGTTAATTGCTCTTAACATGCAGTCATTGGATTATAGTCACTCCATCCCTATTACTTCATATACACATTCTCATTTAGGGCCCTTGTGATTACGTCAGTTTCTACAGTGGGCTGTGGCCTGTGTGTGTTTAATCTCACATCTCTAATGTGCTGATTATCTTGTTGCAGTGTAGATTACAGAGTGTTGTTGCATGATCTGCAGGGTTAAGCATGTTAATCTGTACTTGCATAGATGGGTTAAAAGTAGTTTTTTATAAGGCAATGACTGAAGCACATGCAACTTTAAGTACATCATCCCTCCTAATTCGTCTTTATGCCCTTTATCTTCCTTTACGCACCATGGTACGGCAGTTCACACCACCTATTACTGTCCTGTGCTTGCATACGGCTGAGCAGTTGTCGGGGGGGGGGGGGGGGGCAGCTGGTGTGGACGGTCTTCAACATGAGGTCAAGCGTACACTGCGTGGGATGAACATACGCCAGCCACTCTCAGGCACTGTGTAGGGCTCAAGCGTATGAGTATGTGTCTGTATTGCCCGCTGTGACTAATGGTGTGGGTATCCAAATGAGTCAGAGGGACTGGTGTTCAGTGCAGTGTTTGAGAGGTGATAATTCATGGAGTACAGAGGCTTGTGAACAACTCCAAAACTGCCCGGCAACTCACGTTTACATCAGCCGGTCGCATTAAACATGAAGACGGGATCATTCCTTTTACGAACAAAATAAAGGGTAAAAAAATCCATGGCAAATGGCAAATTATCACTAGAATAGTGACAACGACAAATACGTCTGATAAAGAAATTGAAAGGTCTTTAAAAAATGTATGCCAAGTTTTTAGAAATGTATTCTTGATGGTTTCATATGGTTTTGGAAGAAAAACAACTTTTTATCAGTTTCAAAAAAGGTTTAAATGTAATTACTCTAAAATGTCATGTGGTGCAATACAAACAAACAACATTTTCATAACCCCTTGAATACACAGGAGTGTGCACATCTTAATTTTTATTTTCAAATATATATCATTTTAAAAGTAAAACCAGAAGTAACCTTGCCTTGTCATAAAAATGTCAGTAAGATTTGTTAATCTTATTGATGCTGTTTTCTTCATTATAATCAGAACAGTTGTATTATGCCCCCTGCCAAAAAATAAATACATACATAAAATAAAAATAAAACATTTCATTTTAATTCAGAAATTAAAAACATGCTCACAGTAAGATATGATTATATTATATGTAAATTACATTAGAAATGTGGTTTTGAATAAATTAATAGATCCTATTAAAAATGACCAAGTAACAAGTGATTCACATTTTTTAAACAATAATTGAAAGCGGCATATATATATATATATATATAAAAAAATCCACTTCTCTCATGCTGTCATTAAAGAGATAGTAGTTTGTGCACCTTGTTATTGTTCTAAGTATAAAACTGTAGACAAAGACAAATACTTTCCCACGTTGTGAATCACACTATGTACCTACTATCCTCAGCTTACTTTTGTCACAGTGACTTCTCCACCTAAAATCAGTTGTCACCATTCATGGGAAAATTCAAGTTGCTGGTGGCAAGGAGTAAAAGGCGAAATGCCAAATTTTGAATCATCCTGTAGGACAGCTTTTGGTGGGAACCAGATTTGTTTTCTTTCTTTTTTTTCTTTCTTTTTTATATTCTCTGTTGCATTATTAATGACAAACTGGTTTGGGATTATAGCTGAATAATTCACATCTAGTAAAAGCTGTTAGTCTACAACAAAACAATACAACAAAACAACTGATGCACCAGCTCTAAAACATGTAACCCTTCCTGAACTGTATAATACTGTTCTTTTTGCACAACACACTTCTCCTTCATTTTTCACCTTTCTATTTGTTCTTGTGCATGTTCCAGTTTGATTGCAAAAACCCAGTCAATGCTACAAAGGTTAAAAGTATGTAAGGAACTAAAGATCATGCATGCTTCACAGACAATATTCACAGGTTATCTAAACAACATTTATTTAATTACAGTGCAGTAATCGTCATAAGATTATAATTATGAACTGATTTTTATTTTTAAAGATGACAAACAAAAACACCTTCCAACTGATAATATAAAAAAATTATGACACATGGATAGGCCACCATTTGTTTAAACAGGTTTTTCTGGACTTTGTTTACCTCGGCAAGACAGAATTCAAATACAGAAAAAATACTCTGTAAGCTTGACACAATGTTCATAGTTCTCAACAACAGGCATTTCAAGCATCACATCTCAAGCCTTGTTCACACTGCTAGCATTGCTGAATGTTGCAGTCAGTGCACTTGTTGCTTGTTACTGGTTTTGATCATCACCACTGCTTAGATGTCATCAAATCAGTTTTTATACCACTAAAATGTAGTATTATAGTGGAAAAAAGATTGTAAATAATTTGCACCAGTGTATAATGCATCATATCAGAGACAAGAATCTATGAGTTGTGCATGTAAACCTCACTCCCTTGCCCTCAAGTAAGTTTGGCTGCTTCTAATGCCAATTAATGCTGGTTCAATCCCATTTGTAATGGTCTGAGTAGTAATGTTGGTGCAGTGACCCGGATGGGGGAGAGGTTTAGGTGGACGAGTGTAATGGAGGCCAATTAATAAGAGCGGTGCAGGTAAATCTCACTCCCCTGCCCTTTAAATGCACACTAGAGGCATCTTTAGTGTCCCTGTTAGAGTGGCTGCCTCACATGATGGTTGATGCTGGTTCAAATTCCCCTTTGAATGGTGCGAGTTACATATGGTTGCATTTTCCTAACTTTATTGTGTGGATTAATATAGCCACATCTTGCCGGCAATGGTCAGAAGTTGACCACTTTGAAAATTCTCAATATAATCTTCCAATACGATCTGGGATAAAAAATAAATCATCCACTTCTTCCTGATGCTGGGGTCCTTTGGAAGTCTGTCCAGATGCTATGATGTTCATATCCAACATTCCTGCTGTCGGGAATATTGCTCATGCATGCGGAGTAGGCCTACATAAGAAACTGAATGGCAAATGCTGTATCCAGTGTAGACAGCGTCAGTTCTTTTAATGGGTTCTATTTGCTTTTGACGTGATGTTTGCAATTGGTGCTACTTTTTTTGAAGAGGACATTTTAAACTATGACACTAGCAGGATGTTTTAATGGTACAATGACCACTTATTTATCAAAAGATTAAGGAAATTTTGATTTCTCATGTCATGATCCCTTTAAATTTACTTGTTGAACATGAAGCACCATGTGTCAAGTTTGAGATTTTGATTTACGAATGTTGTGTTGTATCTCCATTGGCCAAATTCTTTATTCTTCTTTAGAATATCAAATAAGCGACTGCTTCGGACTGCTGACAGTTCATGTGTACCCTATGGGTTGTTGCAGTAAGGGGTCGTGTAAAAAGAGATCTCTTTTAACAGCCCTTGTACACATCTGAGCAGGTGTCTCCAGCTCAGCACTTCTGTGAGGTAACCCTATCTTTGATATTCTAACTTTCAGAAAAATAGCTCATGATGTAAAACTTATGGCCTGGTGTTTAGCAACCAGGAGATTGGTATCCAGGCAACTGAGTGACAAGTGTGATTGGTTCTCCCTTCAAACCATTAAAATGAATGTTTGCGTAGTACATAATGTGGCATCTCAATGATATCTTATCCATGGTCCATGAGCTACCACATATCCATGCGTAATTTGAGAGAGGCTCTAAGGTGTCTTTTGTCACAGGATAGGCTTTAAAAATAAAACAGGTTTAAATTATGTAAAGGGCTGCTTTAATGCAAGCAAATAGATCTCAGCTGAAGAGTTAATCGAAGGCTAAAAGTCATTTATCAAAGGCAACTTGATTATAAATTACAAGTTATTCCTATGTCATTGTCTCTACATGACTATTAAGGCAGTGTTTTTGAGTTGTTATGGCAACAGATTTTATTAACTAAGCCAACCAGCAGCTTTTACCAGATGTTTCGGCCTGTATCCACCTATGCAGTTAGATGGATTGATGCACAATGCTACTTTACAGTTAAAGCCATTCAGTTCACTTTGTGAAATTTCCACTGTGAGTCATCTCTAAGAAAGCATGTCGATGTGAAAATGTTTCACAATAACTATGTGTTTCCATTGGCTCTCAACAGTAACAATCTTTTCATACATGCAATGGGGAGTCATGGGCTCAGTTAGATGCAAAGACCATGTAATCTGTTTTTCTAATTGGATTGGCTCAAGGAATTTACATTGCTGTGGAAGAGAATGAAATCCGATCTGGGTGAGAGGGAGGTAATAGTGTGTATTTACATGAACACACACTGTAAGGTGGGCCAGGTTCCTATGAGATAACGTCACCTGCCAATCAGGACAACCAGCTGCTTGTTTGTGTGTGTGTGTGTGTGTGTGTGTGTGTGTGTGTGTGTGTGTGTGTGTGTGTGTGTGTGTGCGTGCGTGCGTGCGTGCGTGCGTGCGTGCGTGCGTGCGTGCGTGCGTGCGTGCGTGCGTGCGTGTGTGAGTGAGTGAGTGAGTGAGTGAGTGAGTGTGTGCATGTGTGGAGATGTTTCCAAGGGATACTGGATGGGTCCTAAAAACTATCGATTCTTCTCAGATTTATATATTTCACATATAAATTATATGAAGAAACCACACACATCAGTATCTCCTTTAAATTACCTTTTCCTCATGAAAAACTATCATGTGATAAGCAATGCTGTGTTTTTAAAAAAATTGACGATAACATTGATTGGTTTTCAGAAAGCTAAACATTGTGTGGTATTTTGGGAGATTCAGAGTTCAGTGATAAACACGTCATCAGCTGGATTTACACCAGTCTGGATCACCATGTACTGTATCTGTATTATAGTTAGCCTTGCTCTAATGTGCTAACTACAGTTATTTATTATAATTGTTCATTTTATTATTAATATTTATTTTTATTAGTTTTTATTTATTTATTTATTGTACTTTGATGTTAACTAGACACAAACACACAAAATATTGAATTAGATTATCTGGATTAACATATACCTATTTTTGGTTAAAATGTTGGGTGTAATTAATCACTTATAAATTAACCATGTTATAAATATGTTAGACCTATAACTTCTGCCTCTAAAGATTGCTTTATCAATAATCTTCCTAATCAGTTTCATCATCTCAGCAGCATCCAGGATAGCTTAGAAGAACTTATTGCAACAAAAACTTTTAACTGTCTCTTTTCCAGCACTTTAGATGCAGTTTCTCTGTTGCGCTTAAAGAAGATTAAAGAAAATAGTCCAACGCTGTGGTACAGTGAGCACACTCCGAAAAATGGAGCTCGATTGCTTACAGAGAGGCCTTAAAAGCTGCTAGATCTGCTTATTTTTCAATCCTATTAGAAGAAAATAAACATAATCCTAGATACTTATTTGAAACAATGGCTAAACTAACGAAAAAGAAAGCTTCAAGCACAGAAGTTTCCGAGCAACACAGTAATGACTTTATGAACTTCCTCACTTATAAGATTGATAATATCAGGGACAAAATTATAACTATGCAACCGTCTACTACAGTATCGAATCAGGGAGTGCATTGTAGTCTCCCTGAGGAAAATTTTTATTAATTTGTTCCTATAGGAGAGGAAGAATTCTGCAAACTCGTTAATTCATCTAAATCGACAACTTGTATGTTAGACCGCATACCGACTAAGCTATTGAAAGAGATGCTTCCGGAGATCATAGATCCTCTTCTTAATATCATTAATTCGTTTTTGTCTCTAGGATAAGTATCAAAAACCTTTAAGCTGGCTATGATAAAACCGCTTGTTAAAAAAACGCAACTTGATCCTTCAGAATTAGTCAATTACAGGCCGATCTCAAATCTGCCTTTTCTGTCAAAGATATTAGAAAAAGCAGTATCCTCACAACTGTGTTCCTTTCTTGAAATAAATGATATCTGCAAGGATTTTCAGTCAGGATTTAGACCGTACCATAGTACTGAGACAGCTCTCATTAGAGTTACAAATGATTTGCTCTTATCATCCGATCGTGGTTGTATCTCTCTTATTAGTGTTACTTGATCTTAGTGCTGCATTTGACACAATTGACCACAACATTCTAATAAATAGACTAGAAAACTATGTTGGCATTGGTGGAATTGCAATAGCATGGTTTAAATCATACTTATCTGACTGTTATCAGTTTGTAGCAGTAAATGAAGAGAAGTCTTATCGATCACAAGTTCAGTATGGAGTACCACAAGGCTCAGTACTAGGACTGCTGTTGTTCACTCTGTACATGCTACCATTAGAAATCATTAGGAAACATGGAATTAGCTTTCACTGTTATGTCGATGATACTCAGCTCTATATTTCTTCAAAATCTAACGAAACTTACCAATTCACAAAATTAACGGAATGCATAGCTGATATAAAAAATTGGATGACTAGTAATTTCCTACTACTAAACTGTGAAAAAACAGAGATTCTAATTATTGGACAAAAAACTTCCACACGTAATAACCTAGAATACTGTTTAACACTTGATGGCTGCTCTGTTAAGTCTTCGTCGTCGGTTAGGAACCTAGGTGTGCTCTTTGATACCAATCTTTCATTTGAAAGTCACGTGTCTAGTATCTGTAAAACCGCATTTTTCCATATTAAAAATATATCTAAATTATGACATTTGCTCTCATTAACAAATGCGGAACAATTAGTTCATGCTTTCATGACATCAAGGCTAGATTATTGTAATGCTCTACTGGGTGGTTGCCCTGCACGCTTAATAAATAAACTACAGCTGGTCTAAAACGCTGCAGCTCGAGTTCTTACTAGAACCAGGAAATATGACCATATTAGCCCGGTTCTGTCTACACTGCATTGGCTGCCTATTAAACATCGTATACATTTTAAAATATTGTTGATTACTTACAAAGCACTAAATGGTTTAGCTCCGCAGTACTTGAGCGAGCTCTTAACGCATTATAGTCCTTCACGTCTATTGCAATCTCAAAATTCGGGCCATTTGATATTACCTAGAATATCAAAATCACTGCTGGCGGTAGATCCTTTTCCTATTTAGCACCAAAACTTTGGAACAGTCTTCCTACCATTGTCCGGGAAGCAGACACACTGTCAGTTCAAAGCTAGACTAAATCAACATCTCTTTGACCTAGCATACATAATACATTATAGACTTCTATAATTCAATGTTAGGCTGCATAGATTAGGTCAGCCGGAACTGGGAACACTTCCCTTAAATCCTGATGTACTTGTTACATCATAAGAAGAATGGCATCTATGCTAATTTTAGTGTCTTTGTTTATCCCGAGGTTTTCCCGCAGCCTGCCGGATCCAGATCTGACTAGGAGCTTTGCCTGGACCCGATGACAATGCAGTGCTGAAGTGCCAACTAGCCTCTCCCTTTGGATGATCCCTTTCCCACTCTACAGATAAAACGTTGTGATTCCGGTTCGCGTACCCTGAAGTGATAAAATAAAACAAAATTCTGTATCAAATTACAGTTACTGTAAATCCGGCCTCTATTGCATAAACGCCAGAGGAGAACTGGCCCCCGACTGAGCCTGGGTTCTCCCAAGGTTTTTTTCTCTTCATTAAGTCACCTGATGGAGTTTTGGACACTAGTAGGTCACTTGATGGAGTTTTTCGGTTCCCTTTCGTAGTCAC
The DNA here is from genome assembly GCA_030578275.1 of Meda fulgida. Taxonomy (NCBI): domain Eukaryota; kingdom Metazoa; phylum Chordata; class Actinopteri; order Cypriniformes; family Leuciscidae; genus Meda; species Meda fulgida. Next base: position 19,181,949 of record CM060621.1, on the reverse strand, counting down.
TCCGAGTTACGTCGGAATGACGACGAAATGGGGTTTCGCTTAGAACACCTATCGACTTCGAGTATACAAAAACGAGCCAATGGCAAAGAAATGCCATGGGTCTGCGGAATTTGCATGACGTACTCCGCCCCACCTCGTGGGTATAAAAGGAGGACGCCGGCAACATGCAGATATGTTTTCGCTTCGGAGCCAAGAGTATATCTTCACTCCACAGCCATTTATGACTTCACTCTACGAGACGAGCCATTCTCTCCGGTGTTGGTGTGGTAGCGATCTGCGGCGAGTTCACATTGCCTGCTGATCTGTGCAGTGATCTGCCAGTGAGTGTGTTCTCCCCGCTCGCTTCGACATCGCTGAGTTTTTTTCTCCTCTCACAAAAGAGCTCGCACGCGGCACGTCTTTTTAAAGACGGCTCGCCCGTGCATTTAAAAAAAAATGTGGCGGCAGATTGGTATCGGACTCTGATGGGCACGAGCGCTGTCTAGTGTGTAGGGCTTTTATCATGCTTGTACAGCGCTCGTGGGTGATTCATGTTCTCTCTGGGAACGTGATCATCGCGTCATTTAGGTCGAGACTCAATGAACTCGCAAAGAGTGAGAGTCCCCTCATCCACACCCCGATCTAACCCTCCCCCGAGGAGTGCTACTTCGGCTGGTGGCCAGGGTGACCTGAGGGTTATAGTCTGGATCAAGGCGCCGACTATCTGTCCGCGACCCCAGCTTCCTCCTGTGTGACGGTGCCCGCTAGTGAACCTCCGATTCCCGCGAGTCGACCTTCGGGTGGCCCGCGAGTTTCGGTTGAAGCTACAGAGAAAGATGCTATGTCTGTTGTAACATCATAAGGTGGGCTTGGTTCTTTTGGAAGTGACGACTCGTCACAGCTGCCACCTTCTGGTGTGTTATGCTGTGCCTGAGTCTGATCCGGAGACAACGGCCATGCTTTCCTGGGACGATTGGTTTTGGGTAAGGCCGCCGACCCGCGTCCACGGCAAACCCCAATATCTTTCCTCCCGGACGTGCATGATGAGATCTCGATGTCCTGAAAGACCCCCGTGTCTTCTCAGGACCGTTCGTTGGTCTCATCCGCCTTTCCCCCCTCACGGGGCCGCTGCCCATGGGTACACTGGGGTCCCCCCGGTTGAAGCGCTCTGTTGCGATGCTACTGTGTCCTCGGAGTGCTTCCCGGCGCTATCCTAAGCACCCGTCTGAAGCCTGTAGTTCTTTTCGTCTACACTAATCTGTGGCGAATTCCTATAGTGCCACAGGACAGGCAGCCGCCTCACTGCATTCCGTGACCGTTCTGTGGTCTACCTGGCCCAGATGCTCACGGTTTTGCAGGAGGGCGGGACTGACTCGAGGCTCTTAATGAGCTACTCAGCGCGCCGCCGCTGACCTTGCTCTCCGAGCGACGAAGGTGGCCACGCGCTCTCCGAGTCAGGTGATGTTTACCACTCTGGGGCTGACCGGTCTGATGTGCTGGAGGTCGGTAGATTCGTCTGCTCACCCCCACGTCCCAGGTCGGCCCCTTCGGCGGTGCGGTTGAGTTCTTCTGCCCAATAGTTCTTAACCGCCCGGGAGCAGATTGAGGTTGTTCTGCCGACGGCCCCGCCGTCCGCTCAAAAAAAAGGCCCCTCAGTCTGCCAACCGCCGAAGGCGTCCTCCCACGGTCCTAACCCCCGCCCGTTCATCCGGGCTGGCTTGGTACCGTGGGGGGATGCCTCAGCCCTCTCCAGCCCCGCCCCCCGCTAGACGCCGGGTTAAGCGGCGCTTTTTGAGATGGGCTGCTCAGAGATGGGACTCAGTTCTTTCCAGGAGTTGGTAGCAGGGCCACTCCTTTCCCCGGTGGAGGGCTGGGGAAGAATCTTTATTCAGAAAGAACTGACTCTCTCATCTCTGAGCACACAGAGTTCTCGGACGACCCAGAGTGCCGCCCACCAGCCGTGCTCTCCTCGTCCCCCTCTGTCCCAGAGTCGGTTGACACGGCGTGCCGCCCACGGGCCGTTTCTTCCCTGTCCCACTCTGTCGCCAGACCCCTGGCAGAGCAGGCCCCCGTGGAACGCTGGTCCTTCCCTGGCCTCCTCTGTCAGGGCGCGGAGCTTAACTGCGCCCCCACACCGGATCGCTATGCCGTCCACGTCGGGGCCAGTTACTCCGCTTCGCTGCCCCTCCGGGGGGACGCCGGTGGTCCGCATGACCCCGCTGGTGCAGTTCCTAGAAGCCTGGCTAGAGCTTCCCCAACTGTCCCGCTGGGTCGCCCGCACCATCCGGTTCGGCTATGCGATTCAGTTCGCACGGTCTCCTCCCCGATACAGGGGAGTCCGCTCCACTTTGGTCGGTGGCAACGCCCCGGTCATGCGAGCAGAGATTGCCACTCTGCTGGCGAAGGGTGCAATCGAGACTGTCCCTCCAGCCGAGATGAAGTCCGGCTTCTACAGCCCTTACTTCATTGTCCCCAAGAAAACCGGTGGGTTACGACCAATCCTGGACCTGCGAGTATTGAATCGCTCCCTTCTCAGGAGGCCGTTCGAAATGCTCACCGCCAAACGCATTTTCGAATGTGTGCGGCCCCAGGATTGGTTTGCAGCGATCGACCTGAAGGACGCCTAATTTCATGTCTCCATTCTCCCTCGACACAGACCGTTCCTCCGGTTTGCTTTCGAGGGACAGGCATATCAGTACGCGGTTCTCCCATTCGGGCTGGCCCTGTCTCCTCGCGTCTTCACGAAGGTCGTCGAGGCAGCCCTTGTTCCCCTTCGGGTTCACGGGGTTCGCATCCTGAACTATCTCGACGACTGGCTGTTCCTAGCTCACTCTCGAGACCAGGTTTGCGAACACAGGGACCTTGTGCTCCGGCACCTTGCCCGTCTGGGCCTTCGGGTCAACTGGGAGAAGAGCAAACTTTGCCCCGTGCAGAGGATCTCTTTTCTCGGTATGGACATCGACTCGGTCGCCATGTCCGCGCAGCTTACGAGCGAGCGCGCGCAGTCACTGCTGACTTGTCTGAGACAAATACAGGGCAAGAGTGCGGTTCCACTGAAACATTTTCAGAGGCTCCTGGGGCATATGGCATCTGCAGCCGCGGTCACGCCGCTCGGATTGCTTCATATGAGACCGCTTCAGCTTTGGCTTCGCGACCGAGTCCCGAGGTGGGCATGGCAACAAGGCAAGCTCCGAGTTCCAGTGCCTTCGAGCTGCCGTCAGTCCTTCACCCCGTGGTTGAACCTCAGTTTTCTCAGGGCTGGTGTCCCCCTGGAACGAGCGTCGAGGCATCTTGTTGTCTCAACAGATGCCTCCACCACGGGCTGGGGCGCCATGTGCAATGGTCATGCTGCCGCGGGCTCCTGGACAGGACCCCAGCGCTTATGGCATGTCAATTGCCTCGAGTTGCTGGCAGTACGCCTTGCTCTGCACCGCTTCCGAGCGCTGCTCATGGGTCAACACGTACTAGTCCGATCAGACAATACCGCCACTGTAGCGTAAATCAACCATCAAGGTGGTCTACGCTCCCGCCGTATGTCGCAACTCGCCCGCCACCTCCTCCTATGGAGTCAGAAGCATCTGAGGTCCCTTCGTGCTATTTACATTCCCGGAGCCCTGAACCGTGCTGCTGACGAGCTGTCACGGCTTCAGCCCCTCCCTGGAGAATGGCGACTCCATCCCCAGTCGGTCCAGCTGATTTGGGACCAGTTTGGCGACGCACAGATAGATCTGTTTGCCTCCCGCGACTCATCCCATTGCGCCCAGTTTTATTCTCTGACCGAGGGCACGCTCGGCACGGATGCACTGGCGCACAGCTGGCCGCGGGGCCGCAAGTATGCGTTTCCCCCATTGAGCCTTCTTGCGCAGCTCCTGCGCAAGGTCAGGGAGGACGAGGAGCAAGTCCTTCTAGTTGCGCCGTACTGGCCCACCCGGACTTGGTTCTCCGAACTAGTGCTCCTCGCGACAGCCCCTCCTTGGCCAATTCCTCTGAGGAATGACCTCCTTTCTCAGGGACGGGGCACTCTATGGCACCCTCGTCCCGATCTGTGGAACCTCCACGTGTGGCTCCTCGACGGGACGAGAGAGGTTTGAGTACCCTACCACCTGCGGTGGTGGCTACCATCACTTCCGCTAGAGCGTCGTCCACGAGACATGCCTACGCGTTGAAGTGGAACCTATTCGTCAATTGTTGTTCTTCTCGCCGAGAAGACCCCCGGAGTTGTTCGATCAGTTTCGTGCTTTCCTTCCTTCAAGATGGGTTGGAGCGAAGGCTGTCTCCCTCCACCCTCAAAGTTTATGTTGCCGCTATTGCCGCTCACCACGACTTAGTGGAAGGTAAGTCCATAGGGAAGCACGACCTGATCGTCAGGTTCCTGAGGGGGGCGAGGAGACTGAATCCTCCTCGCTCTCCTCTCGTTCCCTCTTGGGACCTCTCAGTGGTTTTAAGTGCCCTGCGGAGTGCTCCCTTTGAGCCTTTGCAATCAGTGGAGCTTGAATTCCTGTCAATGAAGACAGCGCTCCTGATTGCATTGGCCTCTCTCAAGAGGGTCGGGGACCTGCACGCATTCTCCGTTGACGAAGCGTGCCTAGAGTTCGGGCCGGCCGGTTCTCACGTGATCCTGAGACCCCGGCCTGGATATGTGCCCAAGGTTCCTACCACTCCCTTCCGGGACCAGGTGGTGAACCTGCAAGCGCTGCCCTCGGAGGAGGCAGACCCAGCCTTGGCACTGCTCTGTCCAGTACGCGCTCTCCGCGCTTATGTAGACAGGACGCAGTGTTTCAGGACCTCAGACCAGCTCTTTGTCTGTTATGGTGGGAAGCTGAAGGGAAAGGCTCTCTCAAAGCAGAGGTTGTCTCACTGGATCGTGGACACCATTGCTTTGGCTTACCAGCAGCAAGGCCGACCGTGCCCCCTTGGTGTTACCGCCCACTCCACCCGGAGTGTGGCATCCTCCTGGGCGCTGGCGCATGGCGCCTCGCTGGCAGACATCTGCAGAGCTGCAGGCTGGGCGACACCTAACACATTCTCCAGATTCTATAATCTCCGAGTGGAGCCAGTGTCCTCTCGTGTTCTCGCTTCAAACAGCTAGTTCCGGACCCGCTCAGGTGTCTTCGCTTGCTCGCCATTCCACTCCGCGGACTGGATACGTGCGATATTCTACTCAGGTGAGCTTCTCCGAAAGCCCTGAGTTCCTCCAGCACCCCTGATGCTAGCGCCAGTGTCTATTGCCTGGGCGTCGGCTAGGTGCCTCCGTGTGCATGGTCCCTCCCATGAGCTACCCCCACACGTGTATTTCCACTGTAAGCCTCTTGAGCATGTGTCTTTCCCTCGGCAAGCCACCTTGCCACTCCTGAGGTTGAAATATTCCACCTGCGGCTGGACACCTCAGAGTTTCCCCATATGTTTCCTTCGGGTCATATGTGTATTTTCAAATGCCCCCCCCCACTGGGTTGGTGATAATTGCATATTTCCCCTTTAAAGCTTGGGATATGCTTCCCAGTGTACCTTGGTATTCCTGTGCTAAATAGGAGTCCTTCGTCCTAATATCTCGAGGGCTCAGATTTACGCAGGGCACTGGAAGACAGCTGTGAAGGTGGCGTGATTAGACTGGTAACCCCATTTCGTCGTCATTCCGACGTAACTCGGAGTGACTACGAAAGGGAACGTCTCGGTTACGTATGTAACCCTCGTTCCCTGAGTAGGGAACGGAGACGTTACGTCTTCCTGCCACCTCCGCTGTGCCGCGGGGATCGCCGAGTTCAGTCTTGGCTCCTCAGCGAAGAAACATATCTGCATGTTGCCGGCGTCCTCCTTTTATACCCACGAGGTGGGGCGGAGTACGTCATGCAAATTCCGCAGTCCCATGGCATTTCTTTGCCATTGGCTCGTTTTTGTATACTCGAAGTCGATAGGTGTTCTAAGCGAAACCCCATTTCGTCGTCATTCCGACGTAACGTCTCCGTTCCCTACTCAGGGAACGAGGGTTACATACGTAACCGAGACGTTCCTTGCCACTGTTGCCTTTGGCTTGCTCAGTTGGGGATATTCAATTAATTAACCAAGCATTAATACCATTGATCAGCCATACCAAACGTGGATTTTTTTTCCACTAAGAAACAAACATTGTTATGTTATTTGATTGATACTGTGAAGCTGCTTTGATACAATTTATATTGTGAAAAGCGCTATATAAATATACTTGACTTGACTTGAGTTAAGGTTTCTCATTGCTGGACACAAATGAAAATAGCATTACACTACTGGAAATACAAACGGTGGACAATGGAGATCAAAGAGCAGGAAATGACATGAAAGTTGATGCTGATTCATTCAGTGTAGTTCCTAACTTGCAAAGTCAGGCGGATTGCATTTTCTCTTATTTTCCCCTCTTCTCTTGCATTTACTCATTTTCCAAAGTCATCCTGAATGTTGATAAATTGTCAACACAGCTGGAAATGTTGAGAGAATACCACAGAAGTTGTCCATGACCATAACTGATGTTGATTCATCAAATGTATTCACTTTTCTTTTGAAGTCACCATTATGGTGGTTAGTGTTCTCTTTAGGTTGGCACTTGAAACGTATTTTGTTTTTAAATGATTTTCTTCCTATCATTGTAATGGTTTTACACAGAGGTGTCAAGTAACGAAGTACAAATACTCCCTTACCTTACTAAGTAGAAACTTTGGGTATCTATACTTTACTGGAGTAATTATTTTTCAGCCGACTTTTTACTTTTACTCCATCAATTTCCACTCAATTATCTCTACTTTCTACTCCTTACATTTTAAAAATAGCCTCGTTACTCCTATGTCATTTCGGCTTGTTTTCATTCCGGCTTGTCATCTATCCAGATAAATTGCGCCATCCGGATAGAGTGAATTTGATTGTGGTTGGATGAGAAGTATAAAAAAATACCATTCCGACTCACTATTTTTTTTTGTACACGATCCATCGCACCTGCACATTACACAAATCACGTCACACTCCAGCACGGACAGCCTAAGCTTTTGTCCTTAATGGCATTTTTTCCCCCTACATTACTTTTACTTTTATACTTTAAGTAGTTTTGAAACCAGTTTAGTTTTAAGCTTGAGTTGATACTTCAGCATCTACAGAAGTATTTTAAACCCTAGTATCTATACTATACCCGAGTAATGAATGTGAATACTTTTGACGCATTTGGTGTTACAAGATATTAGAATTATTTGTGCTTTCAAAGGAACAGTATGGGTTTCTTTTTAATCCAACTTCAAGCTAGATCATAAACTAATACACATTTGGCAGTTATGATCTATTAAAATTGTATTACTAAAACCTGTATTATAAACTTCAATCTATTGTGAAACATAAAACTATTAATGGTGTAAAGCAAAGCACTATGAGTCAGCATAGAATAAGCTTAAGTTAGTCCAACAAAAAACAACAAGTAACCACAACACATTTTCTTTTGTTTTAATAACTTTTAATTTTGTCAGTGTTTAGTTTTAACTCACAAATGAATGTCAACTTAATTTTTTTTTACAACTTTATTTACTTAATTTTTAAAGCGACGGGTTTCCTATTTTTTTTTTCTTCTAAGTAAACTCAACTAACATGTTCATTTAAAACATATATGATCTGCACAACAGGTTTGCCTGGCTTTTTCTGGTTGTTCTTTAAGGGCTGTGCACCCACAGGGCAAATTCAGCTGAACCTAGAAGACAGAACATCCCCATGCGAACTCTCTACCCACTAGTTTCTACTGTATAGTGACACAGCAAGGACCTTTACAGGAAAAATGTTGTATGGGAACGAAGTACAATGGTCAGATTTATAAACAGCAAATAAATGCATTTTGTTATTCAAAATTTGACCTTGCTTTTAAAGTGAAGGAAAATTATTTGGCAATGAACTGATACTAAAAATAATGAGTAAAACTCAAACCATACAAAAATAAATAAATACATATTATAAGATTTAAATTGTTTGTAAATTAGAACATTTTGTAAAGTGGCATTGAACTATTATAGCATTTGTTTATTGTTGATATAAAACAAATTATGTTAATTTAAACTTAGAAATCTTGTCAACATTATATGGAACTGAAACTAAATTTAAATTGGACTAAAACACCCTTACTGTATATACACAATATATAGATATGATTAAAACATGAGTAATGAACAATGTGTTTTATTCTTTCTATGTCGCTTTCTCAATTAAAAACGGTCAACTAGGAGTCAGAGGATGTGTCATCATTACCAGCACCTCAGTTGCACTCTTAGTCATGAAGTGCATCCGGTTTGCATATTGTGTTTTTTACAATCGATTAAAAACAAGTCATCAATCAACAGAAGTCACATGACAGTCAGAGCCAGAAATCAAGGTCTACATGTGCTGTACTGTTTTGTAATTCATGGATTTGATTTTATAGCCTTTTAAAAAACAACAATAACAGGTGTGTCTCTAAAAGTCAGAGGAATTTTTCCCCCATCTTAGTGGTAACATACATTTTTTTGAATATATTGTACAATGATGTTATGTGTTAAGAAAAACTCAAATGTAGTGACTTTGCAAATGCACAAATGGTTGTATGGAACTTAAAATTTAAATTTAATCTCATGAAAAATAAATACAATTTTAAGACAATTATATACTTTTAAATTAAAGCCACAATTACAACAAATAACCCCACATTTTGAGATATAAAAATCACAATTACGAGAAACAATGTTTAAGTGGGATATGTCACACTAAGAGATAAAGTCATGATTGATAAATAGAAGTTCAAATTGTGAGTTAAAATGTTGCAATTACTAGAAACATAAATGGACCAAGTATAATATGGTGCTTGCACCATCGGTGATCGGGCCCACATTTAAAGTAACAGTTGGGAGATAAAGTCACAATTATTAGAAATAAATGTATAATTATGTGATATAAAGTCACAATTACTTATTTTTTTACTTCCAATAAAAGCTCAGCACTTTTAATATTACAAAAAAAGTATATAAAAACACATACAAATTCTTGATAATCATTCACTGCTGTAGTATCTGAGGGATTTTTTTATTGATACATCATTGTCGTGTCATAAAGTCAGATTTTAAAATTATATTGCTATAATAAGACTTACAGTGATGGCCCGTATCAATGCTACAGATGTGAATCTACTTAACAAGGCACCCCAGTCTCTCAGCACCACCCAGGTTATTAATGTAAATCATGAGACTACTGTCCATCATTTCAATTTGCAATGTGTCAAACCATGCAAGTCTCGCCCGAGAGAATCCAGCTCACTTCTCTTCCCATCCGTTCCTCCCCTCATTCTGCAGACAAAAAAATATTTACCGTGTATCCAAAATGCATCCAGAGCGCAAGAGGGAGGAGTGTCCAGACTGGCTCATGTCTGACCGAGGGTTAGCACCCAGTGGACATCTGGTGAAACTGTAACCCCCCAGCTGTCGCTCTCATCTACTCACTCGAATTTATCTCCCACCGCACGGACATCTGCGAGTGGCATGCCAACCATTTCAAGGAGGACATATTTGCATGATTTGCTAGGGGTTGTCTGGGACACAGTAGTAGAGAAACAGTAGCAGTTGAGAGAGAGAGAGAGAGAGAGAGAGAGAGAGAGAGAGAGAGAGAGAGCGAGAGAGAGAGAGAGAGAGAGAGAGAGAGAGAGAAGGAGAGAGAGAAAACAAGGCCAAAAAAACAAAAAACGAGGAATAAAGGGGATAAAATGAGATGTGTTGTGATTCTCATTTACAGAGATCTCAATCACAATGCTCTGCTTCAAGAGGTCAAGAGGAGAAAAGCTCCAGGGCATAGGAGGATGGAGAGCTGGGGTGTGTGTTGGATATGGTGGCGTGCACTTTGGGCGTAAGCGTTCCTTGAACTCGTGCACCCGCTGACATCTTAACCCGGCTCATAAACTCTCCCACTTGTCAAGAGGGGTTTGAGGCTTAAGGGCCACAGGGGGTGGGGGGTGAAAGGATGGCCATTGCTCTAGTTCAGGTCACCAATAAGCAGCCCGAATGTAAATACCTAAGCTTTAGCTGGCTTGGGTTTTATGAGTTTTTGAGTATTTATTTCTATTTTTTTAATTGAGCATACTCAGACCATGAGGCATGTAAGACTGGTGGAGGTAAATGTTTTTTTTTACTGAAGTGCTAAGCATCATTGCAAAGTAAACACACGGCATGACAGAATGATGTGCTTCTTTTTAAGACTGAGAAATGTGGAAGCAGTTGTAGTATGACAGCATAAGGGTGGAATAACCTGAAGAACCACAAATTAACTGGGTCAATGATGTGTACATTACAAATATCATAAATTATTGATTCATAAATATTATTTAAGGTTTGGGGGAGTCGCACCCCATGACCCTTTACGGTGAATGTGATTTCACCACGTGCAACGTGGTCTTGGACTAACATCTTTGTTGATCCAGGAACAACATTTCAATCAAGATTTGTTTACAGTTTATGTCAAGTTTGGCTTACAATCAGGGTTAGCTGGTTATCAGTGTTATTTACCAATCAGTTCTGTCTGATTTTAAGGATAAGTATAGGTAGGGTTAGGGGTAGGGGTAAGGTTAGGACTACTTTTTCGGACAGAAATGTTGTTCCAGGATCAACAAAATAGGTTTACCCAGGAACGTGTCTTATTTGGCAAAATCACAGTGGCAACATTTTACAACATTAACTATCCCTGCTTTGTCATAAAAAGGTCAAATGAGATGAAATTTTCCCAAACAGACAGTCGTGGATCCTGTGAAAAGTGATCAGTTGATTTTACTTTAAAAAAGTGAGAAAACCCGTTGCCTTAAAATTATTAAGTAAATAAACTGTGTAATTGAAAAAAGTTATGCAGAATTGTCAAGTTCACATTACTTCATTTTTTGAATTACTCATGAGGTTATTCACTTAATAATTTTAAGGCAACGGGTTTCCTCACTTTTTTAAGTTAAGACAACTGATCACTTTTTACGTACTTGTTTTATATTTTATTAATTTACATTGCAATGTATTTTTTATCCATGGTCGCACCAAATTAATTTTATTTAGCGGTAATCATTTAAAATGAATAAAATAAAATAAAACAAAATAAAAATATGAATTAGTAATGAGGCAATTATGCTAAAATATTTTTTCTATGAGAAATTTAAAAATACAATGCCAAATTTATTTATTTTTATTTATTTTTCAAAGAATGTAATTATTTAAATGGGTCATTTTTATCATTACGATATTAGTTCATTTTACCCTGACATTTTTTAATTTATAAGATGGGGGGGGGGGGGGGGGGGGCAGGTTCTGGGGGTATCAGGGAGTGAGTTTCATAGATCCAACTGCTTGTTTGGTTTTCAGTGACTACAAACTTGCCACAATGCATTTCACTGGATCACATTACATTGCATTGGATAAAGGCATGCATTGCCCCCTGTTGGCAAACAATCACGTATATGAAATTTAAATATGTGGCATGCTGACTTCAAGTGGGATAAAAACAGATGATGAACTGCAGGGATGTCAAACAAACATGCAGGTGCATTGCATGACAGAACACAAGGTAATTAAATATCTGATATGTTCAACTCTACAATTATTATACTATATTTACCCACACAGAACTTCAGCAAAAATGTTAGAGATTGTGGTGGAATGCATTTGCATTTCAGCCTGCTCGCTAGCTGTGGTATCCTAAACGCTCAAACCAGCAAGGCACGTAGGGTTTTTTTTGTGGGAGCATTTTTGGGCTTCGGTTACACTGGGGGGCATAAAGATTGAGATTCCTTGGAGTCACCGGAGGGATGGAGTGTGCACTAACGCACCTTCAGGGCTTAGGGTGGGCCCCAGAACAGCGTCTGCTCTTTCTCGTATCGATGTGCTCCCTTAAAGCGCCTGTCAGCAGGCCTCATGCCGGACCCCTGCAGTCAGCTATAGCAACAGCTTTGATACAGAGCAAATATCACTAAGATTAATTCAATCAGAAGTTTTCAAGAAAATAGGGATTTTGCTTTTTCAGGGCAAAGGAAACACATCTATTAATGACAAGCTTTCCTTGTCTCAAGAACCCTTAGGGGATCTTAAGAGGACATAAATATGTGGGTATTTTCATGAGAAAAAAAGACAGAAGAAAACCCTCGTTTGTCATCTTCTTGTAGACGCAGTGACTAATGTCTTTCTGGATCAAAGATCTTTATCGCATCATGCATGGTGTGTTGTTTTTCTTTCCTATTTTCCTCATCTTGCTAAGATAACAGGTTGCGCAAGTGGCCATTATTCATGGGAGGGGCTGTCTCCTCATGGGTATCGATTACAAGATGATTTCTGTGAAGTCCCATGGGACTCTAGTTTAATCCCACACTGTAAAAATGATGTTTTGAATTCCTTAATAAAACATAAAACATTAGATTATTACTTACAAGAAAATAGTATTTCAGTTGTTCTACTTTTCATTAAAAACTCATGCTTAACTCAATGTGTTAATTGCTGTTTCTTTGTAATTATTTTTGAACATTACTAGCCAGTGAAAATTAGTGAAAATTAGTTTTTTAAGTAATTAGTCATTTAAATTATGTCCTGAAAAGGTAAAGTGAATAAATATATAAAACAAATCAACAAAAGTGTAAGCACTTTTTAATATATGACACTTTAACACTGTGATGTACAACTTCCAGTTTTTTTTTTCTTAGTTGCTGGGTGATTTGTGATATAGTTTCATGTAGGATTTGATAATGTGTATGTTATAGTTATAATTTAATTGATATTTAATTATGTAATTGATCAAAGCATTATTCATGAGAACAAAAAATGTTTTTATTATTTTTTTTTTATTTATCAATAAAAAAAATTTTTTTTTCTTTTGGATATGCTAGGGTTTGTTCACCCCAAAACTAAAAAACTTTCACAATTTCTTCATCTTCATAACATTCCAAACTAGTATGACTTTGTTTATTTTGTGGAACACAAAAAGAGAATTTTTCTTCTTTTTTTTTCATGCAACTACAATTAATAGAAAACGGAAGATTTCAGCTTTCAAAAATGATGCAAAAAGCATGAAGTACTCTGCCAGAATCATGGGCTATTTTCCAAGTTTGCTGAAGTCATATAGTCATTGAGCTAGTGAGTTTAACTTGAGAAAACATATCAGTATGATTCATGAAAAAAATAATCAATCAGTAGTTTTGTGCACTTGTTTATCCGATTCATTAAAAAATATCTTGCTCAAAATCATTTTCAGACATCGATACTTCCTGGTTTCTCTCATAAAGCTATTGTATGGCTTCAGAAGTCTTGAAATAGAGTTAGAAATATAGCAATATAGAAATATATTATATTAAAAATATATTACCTATATTTACAAATATAGGTAATGTGGAGCAATTTAAAGATACTTATAAAGTGTTTTATGGCATTTTGGACCTTGACGGTTCTTGTTCACTTTCATAATACTGAGGAAAAAAATAATAATATATAAAAAAAATCACCTTTTTTTGTTCCACAGAAGAAGAAAGTCATACCACCCCCCCCCCCCCCCCCCCCCCCCCCACCTTAAATGTGTAGATCTTGAAGCCCCAATTAATAAAATGTTAGCTAATATAGGGCTGTCAGCGATATAAGCGTGCCAAGAGGTTATAAGTCTCCACCAGAAAAATCCAAACTAAAAACATTTGGTATGCAATCTTAAATCTTCTTTTAACATTTAGAGATTAATCAAAATAATTCATGGTTGTAAACGAAATGACAGGGGCTGTTATTTTGCAGTGATGACGCAAAACCAGCAACTCAGCAATGGTGTTCTGACATTTTTGCCATAGCTATTGTTTTCCAGGATCTGAATCCAGGGCGTGCTCCTCTCTCCCCTCTACATTCTGCATAGCTGAGAGGGCTAGCAAAGTTGAGACTTTTCCAAGGGTCCCATTCCCCGCTTCGTTTGACACCACACTCCAGACACAACACTGACAGCTGAGGCAGAAATGGGGGGTGGGGGGGGGGGGGGGTGAGGACGAGATAAATAAAAACAAAGTATCCCTATCTGCGTCGCCTGCCCCACTACATGCTAACACACAGCTGTATGGCTGACAGATGGAACGAGTAGAAAGCGAAAAGGAAAAGGTGGCTGGGGTCATTAGGCATAATAAATACCACTGGACTGGTCTAGTTGGCAACCCGAATTCCGCAAACAGGTGCCTTGTGTTTACTGAACAAACAAGCAATGTTCAGAGACACTGAGACAGAGTGACACTAGTCTGACCTGAGGCACTTCTTCTTAGAGTACTTAACACTGTGACTTCAAATTCACCACGAAATCAAAATGGACAATTCTTATTTTTTATTGAATATTGCAGTATTTCTTGTAGATTATATATCAATGCACATCATTTTTTTTAATTACTTTTCGCTTGTAATCTTTAATCAAAATAAATTCCCCTCCCTTATGCAGTGACATCTCTTCTCTTCTCTGATGATGTGTTTACTGGCGCGAATGCGGGACAACATGTCACTCACATGAGATCAAGTCACACCCAACCTTTTTTTCTTCAAGTAGCCATTTCACTCTTTCGCAAATTCCGTTTCACGTCGACAACAGAAACTGGCTTCCATACAGAAATGAGTGGTTATTCTGTAGTTTTCTGTGAGCATACAGAACTTTACATACAGCACATATCATTCCTTCTCCAGAACCTCAGATGGGACCTGAGTAAGTGTTTGTTGGAGACTGGGAAGCTATAAGCAATTTGCAACATCAGCCTGGCAATTGACTGTTTGTATTGTATTACTCGCTCCAGGCATGCTATGTTGCGCTGGTGTTAGACGGGTCATGTGGGGTCATGGGTGTCTAGAAAGTTTCTCAACTGTTCTCCACCCTCGGCCACTTTGCCAATCAAATTCCACTCAAGGGCAATGGGGAGTCTCTTTTCATATCACAACAAAAAGCTAAAGCGGCTGTCTGGAGGACACGATTTGCCTTTCCGCTGACGCTTGACCTATGAAAAGACACAAAACCCTCCAAGGCAATACATATGCCACACAAACACACTGTCTCTCATTCTAAATTATATATACAAACTACCATTCAAAGGTTTGAGGTCAGTGAGATTTAAAGGATTGAATACTTAATTACACATTAAATTCATCAAAAGTGAAAGACTTTTTCATTGTCAAATAAATGCGTTTCTTTTGAGCTCTCAATTCATCACAGAACTTTCGTTTTGATTACAGTTTTTCTCAATTGCTAAAACACAATTTCTGAAACCTTGCTCCATTTTATGAAAACATTATGAAAACACAAAACCTCATCTGCAAGCACTATTTACAAAACCTCAGACTCCTCTAAATGAAACTTTCGCCTCAAAACAGTTTTACCTGTGTTCAATATCAAACACTGCTCTCAAATCATAAACAAAGTGATCAAAATTATATACACTATCTAGCAGTCAGTAAACAATACACCAAAAAATAGAAAACACATTGTTCAAAATATATAGTTCTCAGGGAGAAGTACATTTTTAATCTCAAAACAAATTACATATTTGTCCGTCATTGTCTTTTGATGAACAAAAACATGTTCTATCAAAGTAGCTCAAAATTGATCAGAAATTACTACTCTGCTTTGCTCTTTGCAATTTTTTTGTTCTTCCTCCTCCTTGTACCCCATATTTTTACAGTACTGTACCCTGCATCTCACAGACTTGTCCTTTGTCTCTGTGATACTGTAATTCTTGTTCTTTGTTAATATGAACCAGCAACCAGTCAAAATCTATTGAGCAGTCAGTACTGTTAACAAATGGAAAGCACAATGTTCAGGGCCATACAATTTGTTCATTGTACAGTATACAGCCTACAATCCACTGTACTACAGTATACAATACTAAAAGGAACAAAAATGAGTAAACATGTGATCAATGTGCAATTATTATTATTATTATTTATTATTATTATTATTATTATTATTATTATTATTATTATTTTGTGCTAATATAGGTTGTGTCATATCATTTTAAATCAATCAATCAATTTTGAGTGGTTGTGTTCAATCAATGACATGTGTTCTCTGTTTGTATTTGATTGTTGCCACTTGTTTTTTCCAGTATGGCTGACGTGCATTAGAGTGCGGAATCTGTTTTGAGAATGAGAATGTGTTTAGCGTTTTGCTGAAAAGTCTAAGTGAGATCTGCGAATTCTGTTTTACCTTGTGAAATGGTTTAAGGTATTGAAAACAGACTGCACAATTAAACCCTGAGTACAACAGTAATATTGTGAAAATAAACTTGAAACTCAAGGCAGAGAGAAAGCAAAATACAATCCTTCCATATCAACTTTTACCCATTTACTAAGCATGGAAAAAAAACAAAAGGATGTCAGTTTGTCAGAGGCTGTGCTTCAGTAAAAAAGAAAAAGATTCTATAGCCGTGGGCAACGTCTTACCTTTTCACAGAAGAATGCAGCTTGAACCTCTCTCATTATGAAACTTCATGATGATTAACTGAGGAACTCTGTGTGCTACACTTTACCAATCAAGCACCGACACCTAAGCACAGGGATTACTGTGGATGTTTATACATCCAGAACAGTATATTCACCTCCAAAACTATCATTCTGTATTATTCAGATACATATACAGTATAGGGCTACTCTATCACTTCTTGATAAGGTTATATAAGGCCAGTTAAGGTCTACACTGATGGCCTCAAGCTAGATTATGCATAATCTATTTGTCAAATGTTTTTAATAGACGTAAAAGTTAAAAGATTACTAATTTACAGAGTGAGAAATATAACCACATGTCATGCATTTAGAATATACAATTCATTTTCTCAAATCAGACTAGATGAATATTTTGACAATTTAAATAATTTCTTGAGGTGGCACATGCTCTTGTTTATTGGCTGATTATTTTTTTTTTAGACAAAAGACAACTGAAAGAGGGCAATTATTGTTCAGCCTCCATGGAAACACTGCTCACAACACAACACCGCAATTACAGGGACGACAAAAAAGTGCTTACAAAATGCCAGAATAAAAACCACAGAAAGAAAGCCACAAAGAGCTCAATTCACTGAAGTCAATAAATGAAAATGGCACTTGTGAAAAGCAGTGTGAAATTGGTCTCTCTGCTTTATTTCAGCATTTCCAAGTGGAATCAACCAATTGGATTCTGCACACTACAGTGAAGATAAGGTGATATATCTTGCCACCATGACAACACTAATAACAAGGTTCACTGCTAATATGGACACGCCCATCAAAAAGAGAAATATTATTTAGCTTTTACTTATCCTCTTGTGAAATCAAACTCACACAGAAGTGTCATCAGTCTGTTTTATTCTGTTTCTTTTTAAACGGTCTTAGTTTATTTGGCATATGATCCAAGGTTTACTCTGTAGATTTTTTATGAGCAGAGGTGGAGATACCATGGATAAGAAGCCATGGCCTGAGGGGACAGCAGTGCCTGATCCTGGATTGCGAGACACGTCCCCACGTTCGTAGGAAAAGCATTAACCCTTTGAGCCTTCAAAGAGAAAAATATAAACGATCATGTTGTGAACTCTACATCATTACATTAGGAAAGGTTGGTGTCATGTGAAAGTGTGTATAAGCTTGTTTAGTTGTAAATGGATATTGTGGGAGGTTGATGAATGGAAAGAATGCACATATTCGCAGAGCTTCTGGTTTGGGATCTGGTAGCAGCATACACTGCACATTGTGCAGCCTATACAGAAATGTAATCAGATAAACAAGAGATTAACACGTAACATCTGCCAGACCAGAGTTATGGTGTACATTCTGTAAGTCTGCATTCTCCACACGTACCAGTCATGAGTGCAGATTCTACTTTACAGAGGGCACTGCAGAAAGCTAGTAAACAACAAAAATCAAATCCATTTGTTTACTGTATAAAGAAATTATTTATTAAAAAAAAAAGTTTTGCATGGTATTTTGCTTGTTCTCTTGCACAATCCATTGTGCACTGTGTGAGCAACTTTGGAGCAATCTCATGTAACTCATCACATTTTTTTAAAATTGTTTGTATGTATTTATTATTTAAAGTCACCATGAAATCAAAATTGACCGTTCTTGTTTTTTTTGTGGAATATTGCAGTAGCATAAATGATTTATCCGTGTGCACATATTTTTTTATTAATGTGCCATCATAATCTTTAATTAAAATAACTTCTTCTCTTCTCTTCTCTTCATCACCATTAAGACATTCTGAAATGTTATGTTTATGTAAGCAAGGCATTATCTTAGTAATTATGCACTGATTTGGATACATTTCAAGAACAGAAATCTGAACACTGGATAACACTGGATTTCAAAATTCTTGTTTCATTTTGCTGATAAGAGTTACAGGTTTTTACAAAGGGGATTTTGGAAATCAGTTTTTTTTTTATCACCCCATGAAACTAGACCGTCCTTTGGATGAGACGTTAAACCGAGGTCCTCCTGACTCTTTGTGGTCATTAAAAATCCCAGGATGTCCTTCGAAAAAGAGTAGCGGTGTAACACCGGCATCCAAATTTGCCCCTTGGCCTCTATCCATCATGGCCTTCTAATCATCCCCATATACTGATTGGCTTCATCACTGTCTCCTCTCCACCAGTAAGCTGGTGTGTGGTGAGCGTTCTGGCGCAATATGGCTGCCGTCCCATCATCCAGGTGATGCTACACATTGGTGGTGGTTGAGATTCCCCCCTTCCATATGTGAAGCGCTTTGAGTACCCAGAAAAGCGCTATATGTAACAAATTATTATAATTATAGATATGTTATAGAAGCAAAATCTGACCAGTGCATGAAAAACAATGATTTTGCTTGTCTTAATCCAATTCTACTGTTGCTTTCTTAAAAGGACCAGTAATTTAATTTAAGTCTGACTATAATCTTTGTTATTACTGAGTGTGAATTCTCCATTTCTAATGAAATTTGAAGAGAAAAATCCTATCAAAGACAAAATTTATGATATGAAGGTACCAAAATTACAACGCATTCTCACCCCAAGGCATCATTTAATTTACACTTTTGACCATGCGTCAACTAACTGACGCTAAAGGGTGCCTTTAGCGTCAGTTAGATGACGCTTCCGTTATGGGTAGGTTTAGGTATGGGGGTAGGCGCGTCTCATGTTGACGCTAAAGGGTGCCATGTGCGTCGGATGTAGACGCATGGTCAAAAACGTCAGTTACATGACGCCCGAGGATGAGCGTCATCTAACTGACGCTAAAGGCACCCTTTAGCGTCAGTTAGTTGACGCATGGTCAAAAGTCTCAATTAAATGACGCCTTGGGATGAGAACGGGCTGAAAATTAGATAATTAGCCTACTGCACAATATGTGATCCGTGCTGGCAAAATGAGTCACAATGAGCAAATTTTCAAAAATGAGTTATTGTTATTTTCTATTACAGTTTTTCTGAATTGCTAAAACACTGAACCCCGTTCTATGAACCAAATTCTCAATAGCCTAAACTAATTTGTCGATTAAATCACTCTTTCTGTAAAACATTAAACAAGTTAAGGTAGTAAAAACACTGTTTGCAAAACTCATGCACTCTTTTTGCAAACCTCTAAACACATTATCACTCTCTAAAACAGATTTTGCACTGTGATGCACTTATGTTTCAAAATGCTAAACACAGGGAGGCAAAAGCTAAACACAACTACAACACAGTTTACACACAATGACATAAATTGTTCACACTCATTTCTAACCAGCTGTACATGATACAAGTCAGTTCAAAATGTCCCCAAATTGACTTAAAATGTTGCACTGAATGATACCAACAATGGATGGAAACAATATAAGAGGGAGAGGACAAAGAGTATGTGTAAGAGGTGATGTACGGGGAGGAAGAGGATGAGGACGAAGAAGAGCAAGGTGTTGACAAGGGTAGATCCAGCACACCAGAGGATTTTTCCCTTTGTTTGTCAAGAGACAACGTTGTTTATGTGACGTGGACAAAGTCCTCCGGGTGGACCAAACACGAAGACGTGATGCTGAGGCAGAATTAATCTCTCATTGACTGATATTTTGAAGTTGCACAACTCGTTTGAGTGTAGCATGCTTTTGATTTTGGCAAGTTGGATCACTGTATTTTCACAAGCAAGTGCTGAATATACAGACATTCAATACTATATGACTATATGAACTACTACACTTGCAGTGCATACAGTATACAATTTATTTGCCTTACTATTGTAAGTTGTGATTACTTTTTTAATTGCAAAATTAGTTTACTTTGTTACAATATAGGCTACTTTTTTATGTAACTGCACGCTTCGTGTCTAATGAATGATCTGTTGTGTTTATAATAATGACTTGCTGTATGATCTGAAAGCATTGTTTGATTTTGAGCACATATAAAATGGTTTTGAGCCAATTGTTTGATTTTGCCAGAGGATTCAGTGTTTCTCGAATGTAGTTTGAAGATTTGGTTTTGTGTTTAAGGTTTTGAGAAAGTGGGTGATGGTTTCGAGAAATGTCCATAACAGATAATGTTTGCAGGAATACTCGCCAAGACAGATATTTTGAAATTAGGCTACTGTTATTCTGTGTATATGTGACAGGTCCACCCGGGTCCTACTCGCCCGCTCTGTGTGGGCCTCGAACCCGGGTCTTCAGCGTGAGAGTCAGGCGCTCTAACAAGGAGGCTAAAGACTGCAGCCTCTAGCATCTGTCGCCAGAGAGCCTTTAGAGATCAGAGGAGTGAGGTTTACTTGCACAGCAACTACTAGCTGGCCTCCGTTACATATAGGCTATGTGTATATCGGGATCACACGCTGTCTGAGGCGTCTTTGTGCACACGCTTATGTCAGCACGAGTAAGATCCTTTTGTTTACATCAGCTTGATGTATGAGGTTCAGATTCATGCCATTGAGAATTCGCTATGAATATTCACAAAGTTGAAGTGCTGCACTTTAAAACAATACCAAACTTTTGCTGAGAGGAAGCGCCAGTTGTCAAGAAGCGAGAAGAGAAAACGCCTCGGTTACGTATGTAACCCTCGTTCCCTGAAGACATGGAGATGCCATGTCAGTAAATGAGGAGTAGGAATCTCAAATAGGTTTCAAAACCCCTCATTGAAAATCTTCAATAAACATTTTCATTATTGTATTTGTGTGTCTATAGCTGAATGTTATAGAAACAAAAGAGCACACCTAGTTCCCTTTCGTTTGGGAACTCCTACGTCTCGTCGGAGGAGTTTCCAACGAATTGGGATCACGCTAGGCAGACCAATCGACTTTGAGTGAACTAAAACGAGCCAATAAACATTGGCATGCAAGATTTGCATTCCGCGACCCGCCTACCAGTGCGGGTATAAAAGCGGAAGCAAGCGCATACACAAACGCTTTTAGCTTCGGAGCCGACCGATTGTGTCCTCTCTGAGTGAGTGAGCTTTAAGATTGTATTTTTCTTACGAGCTACGAGTCTGCTGTTTCGGGAGGGGATCTCTCTGTGTTGGTGAAATGGCGTTTCAGCGACAGCGGGGTTTCCTTTCTACCGGCTGCGTCTATATGCTGTTAATTCAAAAGCTGTTTTCACAGCTGGTAAACGGTTGAGTGCGCACAGCGGGCTTGCAGTTTCCCCGCTGTGTTGCCGCGTTGGGTCCCTGTGTGCTTCAGCACGATGGAGAGTACTTTCTTCCTGAAAGAGCAACATCAGTGAAGATCGCGTCCTTTTCAGGATGACGTTTCACTCGTGTCTTTCTGGATGCGATCGTTTCCTGTCCTTATTTGACGGCCACGTTCATTGTTTCACATGCCTAATCGGTGTGTGAGACTACGTTCCTGGGTGGTTCATGTTCTCTCAGGAGTGCATGACCACGTCGGCACGTTGTTTGTCTCCCCTTTCTCGTAAAGGCTTGAGCCGCTCATTGTGCCGTGTGCCGTCGAGTGCCGGCTGACAGCGCGGGTTGTCACGGCAACCCAGCGCGCGTCATTCGGCGCTCAAGATGCGCGGTCAAGATCAAGACTCGTGTGCCTCTGTGAGGTGAGTCCCTTTGCTTATTTCCCGATCTAGTTTCTCTTCTGGTGCACCAGAGGAGGGCTACTTTGGCAAATAACATTGGTGATCTGAGGGTTTCAGTGAGCACAAACCACTCACTCCTCTAGTGCATCGCAAACATGCTGAGACTGTGTTCGTGGGTGGTTTATGCTTTCTTGTGAGAGCATGACCACGTCAGCACGTTGTTCGCCTGCCTGTAGGCTTGAGCGCCCAGCGTGCTGTGTGTCATCAAAGCGATGGCCACGTTCACTATCTTGCATGCCTGGTTGACGGCCACGATCACGGTTTCACATGCCTAATCAGTGTGTTGAGACTGCGTTCGTGGGTGGTTCATGTTCTCTCAGGAGTGCATGACCACGTCGGCACGTTGTTTGTCTCCCCTTTCTCGTAAAGGCTTGAGCCGCTCAGCGTGCCGTGTGCCGTCTAGGCTTTCGGATGGGTCTCTGGTCCTTCTCATGAGGGACCAGGCATTTCATTCGGGGCCCCAGGGAGGACAGATGTCGATCGCTACATCGGAGAGAGGGCTGTTATACTCTGAATATGATGCTGAGTTCCTATTATAATGGTATGTTCTCATGCTGAAGATTCAGACTTAACAGCCACACTTTCCTGGGCTGTTCTAAAGTGCCTGGATGTGTGTGAAGAATTTTGGCAGTATGGAAATCTAAAAAAGTTTAGATTTAGAAACTAAATCAGCAAAAGTTTTTCCTCTCTCACTACCACTGCACGTGCGTAGTTCTAACTCGGGGTTGAGCTGTGCTTAGTGACTGACCGTGATAAGTCACAGCGCAGGCCCTCGGTTAGACGATGTCCACACTGGTGGTCCAGAAGCACCTCAAAACCAGCCCGCTCGGAGTTTGTTTTCCCCCAGCAAAGGAAAGGGAAACAACCCTGAGAGGAGCTACCCAGAGTATGTGACGTTCTGCTCTTGGGAGTGCGTGTCCGCGGGTGCGCCGGTGGTTCGGGTGGGCTCGTTGGTGCGGTCTCTCGAAGCCTGGTTAGCACTTCCGAGGCCGTCCCGCTGGCTCATCCGTACCATTCGGCTCGGCTATGCAATTCAGTTTGCTCGCCGGCCTCCCAAGTACAGGGGTATCCGCTTCACTCGTGTGCGGAGCGTCGATGCCCCTATCTTGAGGAAAGAGATCGACGTCCTGCTGGCGAAGGACGCAATCGAGCCGGTCCCTCCAGCCGAGATGAAGTCTGGGTTCTACAGCCCCTACTTCATTGTACCCAAGAAAGGCGGTAGGTTACGACCGATCCTGGACCTGGGAATTTGAATCGGGCCCTGCACAAGCTCCCGTTCAAAATGTTCACGCAGAAGCGCATCTTCGAATGCATCCGTCCCCGGGATTAGTTTGCAGCGATCGACCTGAAGGACGCGTACTTTCATGTTCGTTTCTTCCTCGACACAGACCCTTTCTTCGGTTTGCGTTCGTGGGTCGAGCATTTCAGTACAAAGTCCTACCCTTCGGCCTAGCCCTGTCGCCCCGTGTTTTCACAAAAGTCGTGGATGCGGCCATTGTTCCCATGAGAGAGCATGGCGTTCGCATTCTCAACTATCTCGACGACTGGCTCATAATAGCTCACTCGCGAGATCTGTTGTGCGAACACAGGGATTTGGTGCTCCGACACCTCAGCCGTTTGGGTCTTCAGGTCAACTGGGACAAGAGCAAATTCTGCCCCACACAGAGGATCTCTTATCTCGGTATGGAGTTGGACTCGGTCGGTCAGACTGCGCGCCTCTTAGAGGAGTGCGTCCAGTCAGTGCTCAACTGCCTCAAGTCCTTTCAAGGCAGGTCAGCGGTTCCACTGAAACAGTTTCAGAGGCTCCTGGGGCATATGGCAGCCGCAACCGCAGTAATGCCGTTCGGCTTACTTCATATGAGACCGCTTCAGCGCTGGCTTCACGATCGAGTCCCGAGATGGGCGTGGCAGGGTGGCACGTTCCGGGTCAACATTACCCCGCACTGTCGCCAAACCTTCAGTCCCTGGTCGGACCCTGCGTTTCTACGGGCCGGAGTTCCCTTAGTCCAGGTGTCCAGGCATGCTGTGGTTTTTACAGATGTCTCTGCCAGCGGATGGGGGGGCCACGTACAACGGGCATGCAGTTTCAGGTCTGTGGACGGGGCCTCAACTGCATTGGCACATCGACTGCCTAGAGTTGCAAGCAGTACGCTTAGCTCTGTGCCGCTTCAGGGCTTCTGCACAGACATGTACTGGTCCGTACGGACAGCACTGCGACCGTTGCGTACATCAACCGTCAAGGTGGTCTGCGCTCCCGTCGTATGTCGCGACTCGCCCGCCATCTCCTCCTATGGAGTCAGAAGCATCTGAGGTCGCTTCGGGCCATTCACAGCCCGGGTGTGCTCAACCGTGCGGCCGACGAGCTCTCACGGCAGCCGCCTCTTCCGGGAGAATGGTGACTCCATCCCCAGGTGGTCCAGCTGATTTGGCGAATCTTCGGAGCCGCTCAGGTAGATCTGTTTGCCTCTCCGGACACGACCCATTGCCAGTGGTTTTATTCTCTGACCGAAGGATCTCTCGGCACAGATGCACTGGAGCACAGCTGGCCCCAGGGCCTTCGCAAGTATGCGTTTCCCCCAGTGAGCCTTCTTGCACAGACTTTGTGCAAGGTCAGGGAGGACGAGGAGCAGGTCCTGCTCGTTGCGCCGTATTGGCCTAATAGGACTTGGTTCGCGGAACTCGTGCTCCTCGCGACAGCCCCTCCTTGGCCGATTCCTCTGAGGAAGAACCTCCTTTCCCAGAGACGGGGCACCTGTGGCACCCGCGTCCAGATTTCTGGAGACTCCATGTTTGGTCCCTGGATGGGATGGGGAGGTTCTAGGTGGCCTACCACAGGCTGTGGTAGACACCATCACTTCCGCTAGAGCCCCCTCTATGAGGCGCCTCTATGCGTTGAAGTGGAAGTGTTCGTCGATTGGTGTTCTTCCCGCCGGGAAGACCCCCGAACTTGCCCGGTCAGAGTCGTACTTTCCTTCCTGCAAGATGGGTTGGAGCGAAGGCTGTCTCCCTCCACCCTCAAAGTGTATGTTGCCGCAATAGCCGCTCATCACGATGCAGTTGAAGGTAAGTCATTAGGGAAGCACGACCTGGTCATCAGATTCCTTAAGGGTGCCTGGAGACTAAATCCTCCTTGTAATTTGCACCCCGTACCCTCTTGGGACTAATCTCTGGTGCTCAGAGCACTCCAGAGTCCCCCTTTTGAGCCCTTACCTTCGATGGAGTTGAAATCCTGTCTATGAAGACAGCTCTCCTGTTGGCTTGGCTTCTTTTAAGAGGGTAGGAGATCTGCAGGCTTTTTTGGTCGACGAATCGTGCCTAGAGTTCGGTCCGGGCCTTTCTCATGTTATTCTGAGACCCCGGCTCGGATATGTGCCCAAAGTTCCTACCACTCCTTTCGTGGACCAGGTAGTGAACCTGCAAGCGCTGCCCTTGGAGGAGGCAGACCCAGTCCTAGCTTTCCTCTGTCCCGTCCGCTCTTTGCGGGTTTATGTGGACAGAACACAAAGCTTCAGGACCTCAGATCAGCTCTTTGTTTGTTACGGAGGCCAGCAGAAGGGGAAGGCTGTCTCCAAGCAGAGGTTAGCCCACTGGTTAGTGGATGCTATTGTCCGGGCTTATGAGTCCCAGGACATGTCTTGCCCACCTAGGCTGACGGCACATTCTACTAGGAGTGTTGCCTCCTCCTGGGCTTTGGCGCAAGGCGCCTCGCTAACAGACATCTGTAGAGCTGCGGGCTGGGCGGCACCTAACACGTTCGCTAGGTTTTATAGCCTCCGTGTTGAACCTGTTTCCTCCCGTTTTATCGCTACGGCCAGTAGCGCGAGGAATTAGGTTGTGTCGGCTTGCTACGCCATTCCCGCCCCATGGGCCGGATACGTGCGTCTTTTTGCTCCGTTGGTTCCCCAGCAAACGGTTAACCTCGTGAGTTCCTCCATCACCCCTCCGGCACCAGGCGAGGCGGATCGCCCGGTGCCAGGTCTATTACCTCTCGTAGGAGTTGTTATTAGACTGGGTGGCCTTAACAGTGGTCCCTACGGCGACCCATTTCTTCCACGTTCCAGCTACCCTCCGGGTTAGCACCGTGTCTTCCCCTCGACAGACCCGTTCTGTCGTCCTTGCTGAGTACGCTCCCACCCCTCGGGCTGGGACTACCTCAAGGACTGCCGTATGTTTCACTACTGGTTAGTACATACGTGTATTCCAGTGCCTCCCTTCGGGCAGGCAGGGTCTCCGCAGCGTTCCCTCCTACGGGGTGGGCACGCTTTCCCAGTGTTAGCCAATCCACTGAGCGGGTCTTGCGGAAGTGTGGAAGCACTTGCGGAAGCAGTGTGATTCTTCCTAGCTAGCTCCCCTCATATAAGTAAGAAACTGCTATGCCGGGAGCTAAGCTGGGCGCTGGAAGGGGTCAGCACCATGGCGTTTTGTTAGGGATCCCAATTCGTTGGAAACTCCTCCGACGAGACGTAGGAGTTCCCGAACGAAAGGGAACGTCTCGGTTACGTATGGTAACCCTCGTTCCCTGAGGAGGGAACGGAGACGTCTCGTCCCGTCGCCATGCTTGCTGTACCTTCGCGGAGGACTGGACACCGTTCGGCTCCTCAGCGAAAAACGTTTGTGTATGCGCTTGCTTCCGCTTTTATACCCGCACTGGTAGGCGGGTCGCGGAATGCAAATCTTGCATGCCAATGTTTATTGGCTCGTTTTAGTTCACTCTAAGTCGATTGGTCTCCCTAGCGTGATCCCAATTCGTTGGAAACTCCTCCGACGAGACGTCTCCGTTCCCTCCTCAGGGAATGAGGGTTATCATACGTAACCGAGACGTTTTGATGATAGCATTTACTTTTAAAAAAATTGCATTATAAACTGCAGTGCTTCATTATGCAGAGAATATTGAACTGTTTCGTCAACATAAGAGGGTTTCACGAGTTCACACTTACATACAATTAAGGTGTATAAGGTTTAATGCGTATTTGGTGTGCTGTCCGTGATTTTGCCAAGTAAGACATGTTCCTGGATCAACATATTTTGTTGAGATCCTGGATCAACATTCCAGTCCCAAAATGTATTCCTTGCCCAATCCCTACCCCTAAACCTAACCCTACCCATAACTTTTCATTAAAATCAGAGGGTGATGATAGGTGAATAACACTGATGTTTAAGTACCTCACCCTGGTTCTAAGCCTAAACTTGACATAAACTGTAAACTTGTCCCTCAGATCTGATTGGTTGATTGGAAAGTTGATCCAGGATCAAAAAAGATGTTGATCCAGGAAC
Source organism: Meda fulgida (assembly GCA_030578275.1). Classification (NCBI taxonomy): domain Eukaryota; kingdom Metazoa; phylum Chordata; class Actinopteri; order Cypriniformes; family Leuciscidae; genus Meda; species Meda fulgida. The sequence continues at coordinate 19,154,680 of CM060621.1, read as the reverse complement.
ATGTGGTACTTGGTGAAATCACGTTCACCTTGTCGGGAGGGAGGGCTCCGAGCTCGGAGTTTGACCCGAACCCAGAGTACTCCCCAGAGTACTTGGTGTGTAGTTATAAGGTTATTTATAGTTGTGAGAAAATGTGTTATCAATAAAAAAAAATCTGTGATAAAAAATCTGAAAAGCATCCACATTCAGTGACTTATGTACACCATGTTAACTGGGGTGGCCATGCTGGTGCCAGTTTTTAGGGGACAATTCACATTACCTTAAAGGAGCTGTATGTAAGAAATTTATTTCAATTAATCATAAAAAGGCCCTGATATGTCACTAGACATTAAGAAATCATGTTCATTTCAAATACTTATATCACTGACAACAGTAGTATGGCTAGGATATTGACATTTAAAAAGTGGACTTGCAGCCCTCAACTGTTGATGTTGTCATGTTGTGTTTTGGTCTAATGCGCCACCCTCCACCTATCTACCAATCACGAAGTCAGTAGTGTTTCGGGATCCGGGTTGCCAGCTTTGCTCTAATCTACCCAAACCCTAGTCGGATAAAAATGTCTTAAATCAAAAAGACCTCGTTATAATTCAGAAATTCGTCGTGACAAAGTCCGAAATAAAACCAGAATTTGTATTGGAGATGCTTTTGAAAGATGGAGACGGCTGAAAACGGAGAAGAATTTGAACACAGACGCCAACGTTGCTAATTTTCTCCTGGACAGGTAAGATTCATCTATGCTTGGCTAACTTGTACTTGATGTCAATGGACATTTCATGTATTCATGACAGTCGAACATAGTTATGCATGTTCGTGCAAAGTAACGACGTTAGCTCACATGGACGTATACTAACATTAGCAATGCATTATAGGAGCCAGTTTCTCTGTCCTTATGCTGAGACGCAGAGGAAAACAACATTAGCATGCCCATTATGGCAATTTGAAACGTAATTGAGACAAAAGCCTAACTTTACCTCAGAAAAAATGATTCGTCATTCATTCTTCACGTATATTGTGGACGATGGCATTCTCCAACACGGGCTCTCGCTCGCTTTCCATCTCTGCCGTGCGCGCGCGCCACGCGGATTCTCTGTCTCATGTGCGCTCTAGATTCTGGGACATTTTAACTCATTTGCGGCATAACTAGTCGATCACGAGTGGCTCAACAGGTAATTCTATAGATAAACTCATCTTTCAGGCATTTGACCAACCGGGTTGACATTTCAGCGTGAGAAATCGGGGGTGTGGCGTGTGAAACCACTCAAATGCGGGTGTCTCACGGCCAATGCGTGAGAGTTGGCAGCTCTGAAATTTAGTTACTCTAACAATATTTTACGATGGGACTGAAAACAACCCTGTGATAGCCATTGGTGATATTGAATTTGTCCCGCGTTATAATTGCTGTGGCAAATTTAGGTTATTTGTTAGCCTACTTATGACAAAAACTTGCTTACCGTACATTAATGAAAGATAAATAATGTAACAAGTTAGACTAACAGCTACCCGTCTGTCTGTCACATAAGAGCATATATCTTTACGATTATACTGTCATATACGAGCATACATCTTTACTATTGTATTTAACTAATGACAATTAGTACATTTTTAAAATACATAATTACTTATCAAAATATCTCTCATGAAGCATAAACATAATTAACAGAAAAAAAAGTACTGTGTATGTCTTGTCGTCACTTGCCATTGGAACGTTTCTGCTGAATCCTGCAACTTATCTGGCAACCTCAGTCAGGGGGTAGTGGGAGGGGATACACCGCTCTACGGTATTTTTAAAGTGATTGCAGTACCAGGTTTGGCCACAATCCTACATACTGCTCCTTTAAATGTAAAATATACATGTTTTATACATTTCAAGCTTGTTGACATGGCCCCACCTTAGATATGGCAAATAAATCAAAACAGAGCAAACTAGTCAGATAAATGAAGCACAGCTAAGGAACACTCATTTCAGTTTCAGCACGAATGATGAAGCATGTTTCAGTATTAGCATTTATTTTATAAGGCTTTACAGTTTGTTTGACATTCTGTTGTAGAAATATATCAAGACCACTGAGTGAATGTAGTAATTACAAAATATGGGGAAATCCAGTACTGCATTTTGCTGTAATAATAAAACCCTAAACCATCAAACAAAAATTACTTATGTCATGCATCAATTGGCTTGTAAGAAGCTTTGTGATGAGGTAGGATATCAGCATAGATACAGAAAGAAAGAAAAGAAAGAAAGAAGCACATTACAAAACACGTAGCGAGGTTTCTTCTGAGAGAGAGATAAAAAAAAAAGAGATGTCTGATTGACATTTTGGTGCTAATGTAACTAGATGAAACTGAACAGCTTGATGGACATTAATAGTATAGATAAATGTATTTTAAGAACAGAAATTATACATTCCTCCCGTAAATTTAAAACATATTAAATAAAAATATAAATTACAAATGCTCAGCAGGTGCAAGAGAATTACTTTGTGTAAACAATCATTGGAAGACTCAAAGTGCCCTCAGAAACCAATATTGCCTCGTGCTAAGCAATAGCCCAGCTTGTTTTGGTTGCTTATGACAGACATCAGACCAACATATGCTTCGATTAGAATGGGTTGATTCAGCACAAGAACCCCGTTGGCTTTTCCAGGTACAGGATTCTTGCTGTGGGCTTTCTGCGCTGCTAAAGTTAGCTCCTCCCTGAAGTTTTGGATCTAAATGAGGAAGAAAAATATGGAGAAGTCATTAATTCAGTACTTAAAACACACAGCAAAAACATCTTTTATAAGCTTATTTTTGTCAAGTTGGTGGTTTCTGCTTGGCAAAGCATTTCTGTTTCTGTTTTCTCTTTTTTTATCAACCGTTCTTCGTTTTTTGTTGAACCTGCTGTTCACCTCAGTAGGCGGGGTGGAATGTGAGGAATGGGAATGTGTGGCTGTGGGATTAGACAACCCCGTAGTCCAAATGACTGGTTATGCGATCTGTGAGGTCACCTGCATAAGACCCTTCGCTCACACCTTGAACGACATACATACTTTAGTGACGCTGAGTGAGCCAGGGCCCAAAACAAATCTAATTTCAACATTTTTGATTTCAGTGATTTTTCTATACGCACTTGGACTATTTCTTGTTTATTGTCAAATTAAATGATACAGCCTTAAATCAGGGTTTACGCATATAAAAATTAAGGACTTTTTTTTAAACCAATGACCACTTGACCTAAAACTGTCCACAGGCCCCCTAACCCCAATATGATCATGACATAATATAAGGTCTACTTCAGATAGTTAGATGATCAAAGATGATCATGACATAATATAATGGCTACTTCAGATAGTTAGCATAACAACAACAAAAAAGAATATCAGTTTATCTCCATATCCCTTGCAAAAAAGAAGAGCTTTACTGAATTGAATGTGCACTTGTAGTGAACTTCAAATCTTAAAAGTAGCCTACATATTTATTTCTATCCTTGCCGATAATGTAATACAATTTTTAATTATTATCATTTTAAATAATTATATTTTAATAATGTTTTGTCATGCTTTAAAGAAGTGCACTTACTTTATGTTGGCTAACATACTACACAAACTAAAGTAACTGTAGTGTGTTATTCAGTATTAGGGTAAAACGGGGTTAAAGGCGTATAAAATAATTGCTTTTCACTAGTCCCATAATGTATGATTGAAGAAAAAATATACACGTTTTATTTAACATTGACGGAGAAACATATTTTGTGTGAAAATAAATCCTAAAAGTGGTTAGTTTGTTTAAAAAGCGTATAAATGTATAAAATGGCAAGATGGACTCTTTACCCCACACACAAGGAAAAAGGCTCACCAGCATGGGGATATAGAGAATAAAAGAGAATAAAGTCAAATGCACCTTTTACCCTAGTGCACCTTTAGCCCCATTGTACCCTATATTTCAAGTTTAATTTATTTAAAAATGTACTAAATTACAATTTCATCATTAAAAATGTGTAATTAAATATAAATATATTTAAATGCATAACATACAAGTGACATTAAAGTATATTTTAGTTTCCCTTAAATGCTTGTCGGTACATTTAGCAGTACACTTTAAATATATTTCAAAGACCGTTGAGAAATTAATAAATTACATATAAAGATGTACTTAAGTCCTAGTTAAGTGGGTCAAAAGGCACTCTAGTTCAGCTAATTTCAGCTAATTGCATTTAATAAATGTAAGTAATAATATATTTTCATTTATTGCAATTAACATAATTAAGTGTCTGAAAACATTACGTCCTGTTCGCACTACAGTATATTCTTTTAAAGTGTATTATTAGGTACTATAAGTACTTTTTTTTTTTTAAAGTATGCCAAAGTGTACTTTTTTCGCAAGGGAAAGATAGATATAAACATAAGAGGTTGCTTTAATATGCACATAAAAACAAGCAAAAAAAAAAAAAAAGCATACCAAAATACCTGCACACATCAAATAAAAAAGGTGTTTGTTAAGCAGATGGTAAAAAAACTCATGTATTTTTGCGATAGATGAATTTTTTTAATAATGGCATATAAACTCTAATTCACAAGTGTTTTTATTGTCAGGAAATTACTTAATGGCATGTATATACACAGATAAACTATAAACTTGAATTTGGCAGACCAAGTTTAACACGTTACTGCCAATGCATCACTACGCCCGTTTGTAAAAGAGTCCAGGTGGAACTGGTGAGCCTTATATAGATTAATACTTATATTCAGTAACTTACGTCAATTTATTTATGCAGGAACTTTCCACTGACCCCATTTGATTTCGAATGATCCCAGTTTGAGAAACACTGCCTCAAGTAACCTTGCCTCAAGCCTGTAGTTGTCATTCTTTGAAATCTTAATCATGTAGTGAAATAAATATTGCACCACTAATGTTAACTGAACACGTCATTTCTTCCTAAGTCGACTTCCAAGAAATTGTGGATTCTTACTCCCCCTCTGCAAGTCCTCTGGCAGCTTCTGTAACACTTGTGAGCAACAGGTTTTGAGAGTGGCTAACTGAGCTCATTTAATGAGCTCAGTTAGCCATTATAGCTTTTTATTCCCCTCTATGAATTATTGCAATATTGTCTGGGGGTGCTACTTTTCCCACTTATCTGGCAAAAATGTAAAAAATCCAAAAGAAGTTCTTGCGGATGATTCAAGATTCAAGATTTTACCAAATGAGAACGTCAATGTTTACTTATCATGCATATTTATTCATAAGTTTATTTACAAGAGAGAAGACTTTCCTCCAACATTGCAACACTTTTTTACTTTAATTTCAGATACTCATATCCATCAAACAAGGCATAGTGAAATAAATCTTGTCTTACCGTTCTCTAGAACTTCAGGCTTTAAAACTGACCTCAGCTTTAGGGGTCCTCAATTATGGAGTAAATTAAGTTTGTCCCTAAGATCTAAGATCTTCTTTGTTTGTCTTTAAAAAACAGTTGAAAGACCTTTTGATTTTACTATGACAGCATTTGGTTATAGTTTCCTGCAGTATACTTCACATGCAGCTCTTCACTTTTTGATCATCCTCTACCATCACCCGTCAATATCTGTAACTTTAAGTTAAAAGGATAATCAGGCTTTTGATAATATGTTTTCCCCCTCTTTTATTATTCAACTTATTTGTCTGCGTGCCTTTATTATTTTTTTGTTTTGTTTTGTTGTTTATTCATGTAAGTGGAGTGGAACTCTGTATAAATCCAAGTGGGTTTTGTTTCCCTCCTTGTACTCTATCCTTGTGATATCCGTGCAGAACAAATAAATTAAAAAATTTAAAAAATTTAAAAAAAATAATGGTTGGGTTTAGTCTGATAGGTTGAAGAACAATTAGGAATATGTCAGAGGTAAGGAATGAGACCTGACTGTGATAAAGGTGTTCTGTGTGTTGCATTGTAATACTCACCTCACACAGATGACCCATCTCCTCATTGGCACCCCTGACAGGGTGATAGGTGAATGAACAGAAAGGATAGTCGACAGAAAAAGGATTCCAACGAGACGTGAAAGATGGTTCTCTGAGTTTATCCCAAAACACCCGCACACCCTCACCTTCTCTCCTGAAAAACAAACACATATCATAATGCTTGTATGCTGGAAAACAATGACAGATAAATGAAGCATTGCTAGAGAAATCTACATTTACAATCAACTCTACAGGGAACTCTACAAGGAAATACTATGGGGTCCACAGAAAAGTTTAGAGAAAATAAATAAATAAATAAATATATTTTTTTCTATTTCAATTTATTTTTTCTATTTCTAATTATTTATTTATTGTATTTATTTATTCTGTGTATCTATTTCAATTTATTTCAATTTATATTCTATTACTATTTGTTTGTTTATTCCATTTATGCTTATTCATTTACTCAATTTTTTTTTATTTCTTTTTATTTATTCTATTTCTATCTATATGTATTATATTTATTCCATGTATCATTATAGAAATTAACAAATAAATGGTACTAGAAAAATAGAACTGACTGACTGAATGAATGATGTTTACAAAAAAATATTTTGAATAGTCACATTTGGGGGTCCCTGAAAACCCCTGACATACTGATTGCAAGTCTAGTGTGAGAATTCGATGAGAGCAGAGAAAAACACTATGAAAATGCAGAAACGCAGATTTTACAAATATAATTAAATAAATAAATGAGTTTCATGAGTTTGCTGAAGCATGCACAAAAAGCAGTAAACTGTACAAAACAGGAAGAAGTGGCACATATCTTTTGTTGCAACATCTGTAATCCCTTCCTACTAACACGTGCATTATCTGCTCAGGGATTCACAATTTCATGCTTTCAATTAGGTCAGCTTGACCCCAGACCCCCCAGCTTCCCTCCCTGCCAAAACTGTCACCATTTCTCTTCAGGTCGCCTCCTTTTACAGCCCAATGTAATGTTTGCTAAGCTTAGAGGCAATTCCCTTCGCTCATCAGATTTTCTTTCATCCCCTTTTGCTTTTCTCTTTTGCAATTTTAAGTAAATATTTTTTAATGAAAAGCCTAGAGGGGATGTCTTTATTTTCCAGGCTGATGAAACCTCATAAGACAAGAGAGTGCCTGGCAGCAAACTCAGGGCTTTAAAACCTCCAAACATTCGCTCTTTGTAATGTGTTGGCACCCTTCCATATTTTACAAGCATCTTTCACAACAGACAAAGTACCGTTTCTCCATCAGTCATGGAATGAAAGGCTGTGATTTCTACAACTGTCCATGCAGTCACACTAAGAGACATTCTTTATTTAACACCAATTTGTAAGTATTGCATCATGTATTGGTGCAGCAAAACAAATCAACAAGCAATAAATATTTTTTCCTGTTAATTTGAGTTTTTGTCATGCTTGTTGACCATTTGGTTTCTATTTCTGTTCCATTGCTCCGGGTAGCCCCACCAACAGTGAAATGTCATTGGTTTAAAATCACATTCCTCGTAAATGTATATTAAACTTTGAATATGTTCTGATGGCTGTTACTGTGCCGCATCCCACAGCGTTATTGCGTTTTCACAAGAAACATCTTGCCTGGTTATAATATTACAAATGAGGCAGTAAAAACACATTTCACCATTTTTTACTTCTTTACAGAATGATTAGTAACCGAACATATCTGTGAAATCTGAGAAGTTTTTTTTAACTTCATGAAAGCTAGCTTTTAATGGAATGAGCTTGGTATAAATTAAATTTCAGGAACTTTCTATCCTTGATAGAGTTTTTGAAATGGAAGTAAAAGTAGTTATGCTTCGCTAGTGACATTTGATAAACGTGTGGCCTGTAAAAAAAAAACTTCTCGTGTGTCTGGCTGGGACTGATATGCCCTTCAGCACAACACCGTAGCCATTAAACAAACGTAACCACATAACCAGTGACCTAGCGGCCCTACTTCACTCTCATACAGACTCCAGTGAAGTCAAGAATCTACTGTAATCACTACAAAGCATTCAGTCTTCAGCCTCAGGAGGTCTTCTTTTTTTTAACTGATATGGATACATACTTTTCTCCATATTCACTCTCCCCTCCACTTCAATATATTTCAAAATTATGACATAGTTCTTGCATTCTAAAAAAAAATGGTCACATCTAAATCATTTAAATCTAAATCTTTAATTCAAGTTAAAAATATTGATTAATATCGCAGAATTGATCTAAACTAAATCTTTAAGGTATATAGCCTTTAAGGTAACAATTGGTGGTTATCGTTTTTTGGATTTAATAACCACAGTCCTAATCATATGATTTTAAGATATGATATCATAACGTATGTCGCATATATATTAAGGGAGGATACATGAGAAAGAAACGTAATACAACCTTATATTACTGACAGCATGCATTCAAGATATTTATAAATCAATTATCATTGTCAAAATTTATAATAATTTTCATTACGCTTTTGCCAAACCTTTGAACTGTGACCTTTTTTGTTTTTACTAAATTATTCTGAAGACATTGTGTGTCATATGTCAATGCATTTAACTTTTAAATGTTTAAAGTAGTTAATTGTGTCATGATGTTTATATTTTTATTCTTATTTGGACATCCATTGATAACAGTATACAGAAACGACATGAGGGCGAGCAAATAATGACACAATTTTCATTTTATTTCATTATTCCTTCAACATTCCAAACAATTCATTATTGACTGAAAATCATCCACTCCACTGCAACTCTTATATGGCAAGAAAAAAAAAATATTATATGCCATTTTCCTTCAAACTGGCACGCCTGTGATTCGTTTTGACACAAACCAAAGGCATTCTTATTTTAAGAAAAATATAGAGCACAAGTATGGACTAAAACATCGTCATAATAACTATCATCAATATCCTGCTACTCTGTACCACAGAAACAAAGAAATGAAAGGCTTTAAGGTATGGTATGAAATGAAAGTGGGTAAATCAGGACTAAAATAAATGATAAAACAATTACATTTATAATAGTTTTATTTGGTGGTGGGGGGGGGGAGGGGTTAATTCCTTTAAGTATGTGTAATTCATGATTTTTCATTTGAGCTTATGACCCTTTGTTTTATGAGTAAACAGAGGTGTCAGTGCTTGGAATCTTTAAGCATAAAGCCTTTTATGAATTCAGATGCATATCTTCAACACGAGACAATCGATGCAGACATGTGCACACAGTTGTTTAAAACGTGCCTGTTGCATTTCCAGGTGTGTCATATTTTGGCAAAAACCAACAGACTCCAGAACACACCTTAAGCAGGACCAGTTCCTGCCAAACACACATACCTTAAAGCTACAGAGAAAGAGTGACTCTTTAGATAGAAAAATAAAAAAAACATAACTACAGGGCAAGGCTGTGTCTCCAGCTCTCACGATGCTGGCTATGTTTACACTAACACTCTAGGACCTTGACAATGCCTACTGAGGTCTCGTGGGCTACACCCTGCTGAATAAACTGTTGTGTTGAGAGAAAAAGAGAAGAAAGGTGATCATGGGGTGGCACAAAGCCCGACTCAGAAAAAAGGCTGAAATTTTGACTTTGTTGAGTATGTAAGGTTTTTGTATGTTTGCTTAAAAGCGTAAAGTGTGCTTTTGTGTGTACATGAGCAAGTGCACACGCATACATTGTTTGTGCCAACGCAGTTGTGTATTTTACTGTGTGTGTGAGTTGATCCAGATGATTCCAGAGGTAAGCTATCAGTACGCGCGGGCCAGTTGAGACAGGCAGAGGGCTGGGCTGCAGCAGCCAGCGGGCTGGGACATTCAATGTTTATGGTACAGGCTTGAGCTTTCACTGATCATTGCCACTCAGTCTCTCTTTTACACACACACACACACACACACACACACACACACACACACACACACACACACACACACACACACACACACACACACACACACACACTCTAACTATTTCATTCCATCACTCCACATGATTGAGAAAGATTGAGAAGAGGAGGGAAAGGGAGGGATGAAAAGAAAAGGTGAAAAAATGGATGCTAAGATTTGTCATGCATGAAGCTTCCCCGAGACACGTTACACACAGGAGAGCATTCCTTGAAATAAAGTCACACTAAATTGGATGTTTCCTGCTGGCCATTATTCCACTTTTATGGCCAGCAAAACATGTTATGTACAATACACTAAATGCACAGTACTTGCAGGAACGTTTCTCAAACACAAAAATGAAAAAGTTTTTAAAATTAAAAAATTTAAATTGTAAAAAAAAAAAAAAAAAAAAAAAAAAAAAAAGTGAGCCCACTTTGGCCTTGAAAAATGATCTTCAGAAACCTACGGGTGACGTCACAGACACTTTTCAGTTTAACTTGTTTAAAATGTTTAACTCAATTAACGCAGCATCTGTTTTTCCCCCGTCATCATTTGGCTAGCGTTACATTATATGACAACGATCTTATTCATGTAAATGCTTTTAAACCACTCAAGCGTGATAAGACACAAAAGAGAACATAGTTCTGTACTGGCGCGTCTGTGAATTTCCTGTCTGTGTGACTTACGCTGCATTCACGCCATGTCGTAATTACCGTAGTCTTGAGATGACAACATATGAAGTTATATTCAGAGCTGTTCACGTCCTCGGACTGGGAATTACTGGCGTTTCTATGGCACCACTAAATCTGCGGTGGTCAGGTAGTCGCATGGTACAAGTAGGAAATCTCAGACAATTCCCATCTTACAAGCTGCAATTATGAGGTTGAGATCACATAATTGCAGTAAATACGACTGTAACAATGTTCAGGGAAGAAGGAGGCGGGAACCGGCGAAGAATCAATATATAATTTATTTAAAATAAAACAAACAAACGAAAATACCGCCAGCAGCCCCTCGCGGACGACTGCTGGCTACCGAAAATAAATATAACTAAAGTAAAATACAAAAACAAAACACAACTAAAATACAGGCCTGTTCCTCTCTCGATCATCAACGTCGTCGCTCCTCCTTTATGCTTCCGCTCCTCCGTGAGAGATGCGAGACCGGTGTGCTTCACAGGTGTTGCTCATTAGCAATCGCACCACCGGCCTCGCGCCGTTCTCTCACGTCCCTCGGCCGTCCTGTTCGCCACATACCCCCATCGCCCCTCACAGGCCGGGGGGGTACCCACGAGCCTGTGCCTACTCCCCCCCCGGCGGCGGCGATCCCTGGGGGGTATGGACAGACAAACCGAGGGAAACGGAGACGGAAGCATGAGGAGCGACAGATCGAGAGAGGGGAGAGAGGAAAAAAAAATTGGTCCGGTTCCCACAACGCGCTGCCATCTGGTCCCCCACCAGCTAGGCGATCTCCTCCGCGGTGCCTGGCGGTGACGCTGGGTAGCCCTCGGTGGACGGCTCGACGCTCCTCCGCCGCCCGGTGGACGGCGACGGCTCCTCGGGTGCCTTGGGCAGACGGCAGGAGTCCCCCGCTCCCTGCTCCTCCCCTTCACTGGTGGACGGCAGCAGGCTCCGGCCCACGGCGAGCGGCGGCGACTCCTCCTCTCCCTCCCGGATGGCAGCCGCCCCTCCAATACCCAGGCGGCCGGCAGCGAGCTCGACCGTCCCACCGGCAACTCACTCCAGCGCCCCGCCTCGAGCGTCCGTGGCCGCGAGTCCCCCGCTCCCTGCTCCTCCCCTCGCTCGGCGGATGGCAGCAGGCTCCGGCCCACGGCGAGCGGCGGCGACTCGCGCACCATGCTCGATGGCACCGCGGATTCCCCACACCGGCGTGGCCTCTCTGACAGCGCGTTCCTCCCTCTTCCCGGGTTTCGGCACCAGTGTAACAATGTTCAGGGAAGAAGGAGGCGGGAACCGGCGAACAGTCAAAGTATAATTTATTTAAATAAAACAAACAACAAAAACACCGCCAGCAGCCCCTCGCGGACGACTGCTGGCTACCGAAAATAAATATAACTAAAATAAAATACAAAAACAAAACACAACTAAAATACAGGCCTGTTCCTCTCTCGATCATCAACGTCGTCGCTCCTCCTTTATGCTTCCGCTCCTCCGTGAGAGATGCGAGACCGGTGTGCTTCACAGGTGTTGCTCATTAGCAATCGCACCACCGGCCTCGCGCCGTTCTCTCACGTCCCTCGGCCGTCCTGTTCGCCACGACGACCTTAACACACGACCCGTGCGCACAGAAAGCCACTTCAGACAGTCGCTTGAATGGACAAAAACACAAAATTATGCCAAAATGGCTGTTTTGTCGAATATCCTCGAAAGCACAGGCTTAAATGAGTTAAATAAAGTCTTAAATGAACGTAAAGAGTACTGAGAAAACGAGATGTGTGTCAGATCTGCATCATGAGCGGCAAGCCTTAAAGTGACAGCAGCCCAATAAATCTGCTGCTGTTTGTCATTAAGGATAATCAAAGAGCAAAGGAAAAGGAGAAAATCACTCACTGCTCTTGACTGAATAACATTTGTAGCTTTAATAAGGATTAATCTACATATAATTTATGCAGTGAAGACTTAAGTGTTTGATAACTATTCAATTTCTGTATATAGCCTACCTGTTAGACCTACCTAAAAATCTTAAAGCATTATTTACAAGGTTACACGGGTCAAAAACAACAGGACAAGTAAAAATCTGAACTGGTCTGACTGGGCCAATAGAAAAAAATGAGCCCTGATATATTGAAGGGCACATGTATACGTGACATTTATTATAATGGGTTTAGGTGAATATTGTTTTAACTTGACTTAAATGAAACGTTTTTAGATTTTTTTTTAGAAATATTAAGCGTAGCGCTAGTTCTGGCAGGTCACGTTAGTCAAGCTCGCATCAGCTGACACTCAGCTGTTCCACGTCTACCTATAGGAATACGACGCCTATCACTGTATACATATTTAAGCTCCTTCAGTATTATCAGCAGCTGTCACGTTTCTCAGGAGCTGATTACCCTCCTCCATCCCCAGCTCCTCCTCTCGTCAGTCAGGATGGCATTCTGATTCCCCTTGAATCAGAATAAATTCTCGAATTATGTTGTACTTTAAAATCTTGAATTAATGATATCTGCAATACATTCATGTTGGTTCTGTTCTGTTTACCCTAAGGGGGGTTATTGCTGCTCTCTCTGCTCTCATCCATGCTAGACTGCAGGGATGCACAGGGAGTTCTCGCCCAGAACAGAACCTTACAGCCAATCCTAACTGTATGCAATTGCCAATCGTATTTGAGGAACGATAGAGGTCCTGACAGAAGTTAAAATGTATAGCTTTCAATTATACTGTAATGATAAATGGCTATGATTATTGGCTAAATTGAGAAAGAAAATTCAATTTCATAGACACATCAGTAGCAGTATTTGTATCGGTGATGCCTTTCATTAAAAGATGACATTAAACAAATGTTTAAAATATAGGCTACTGTCTTTGTTGTTTCTATATGTGAAATTATTACAATATAAAAATATATTAAAAACTTATGCGATTAATTAATCGTGATTAATTACAGAAAAATGTCTAATTTTTTTAATCGATTGACAGCACTAATATTTATTTATCTTTCATATTTACACAAAAGCAACTGTCACTCTTAAATGTGCAGTGTGTGATTTTTAGCGACATCTAGCGGTTCAGTTGCGAGTTGAACTAATGGCTCAGTCCACTGCTCACCCCTCCCTTTCGAAGAAGCTACGGTGGCTAAAACGGTACAAACATATCGTCATCTGAGACAGCAGAGAATAGCCAGAGTAAGCCAAGAGTGTGTAACATTGTCACTGTTTCTGTACCACAGTCCATTATAAACCACATCATGGATAAATTTTACAAAGCCATAGTCAGGTGAGGATCAAGGGTCTTAATATATAATATAATAATAGTAATCAGCTGATTGTCTTACAAACGTAACCAGCACATTTCTCCCCATACAGCAAACCCATAATACAGCGAGGGAGAAGAACCACATGAAACTATGCAACTATATATTTTTTCTAACAGTGTAGTAAAAGTTTAGCTGGCTAATATGAGCTGTTACTGTGGCTGAGCTGGTTAAACCGTAAAGCCTTGTTTAAACTTGACACTTCCGCATGAGCCCAAAGGTGCACTCGGCAAAAATGACATGATTGTAACAGCGCGCGCCTCCGCATCCCTTAGACACCATTTACTACATACAATAGGCTTTTTTTCTCTGATTTTGAAAACTCTTCGCGAACGACTTAAAATGCTTCCAAGATCGACTTGTCGCGATCGACAGGTTGGTGATTCCTGTAACATACTGTTTTACGGTCAATGAAAAGAGTACTAATCAGCTGTCTCACGAGCGTAACCAGCACATTTATCCCCACATAGCAAAGCCATAACACAGCGAGGGAGAAGAACTAAGTTACATGAAACAATCCAACTACATATTTTACACCACTGACAAGGGAAAGTCACTACTCACGGTGTCTATCTGGCTTCTAGCTTTCTGCGGCTTCTCTTTCAAGGTAGTGACGAAACGCGCTCTGTAGCGCTGTGTGTTCGCTGTCGGCTACGGTAGAAACATGACGTCACAATATGTCGACCTTCATAGAGGGGGGTGCCCGCGGTTATGTAGATATAAATGTCTCATTCTAAGGTAATAAAAACATTACGGTTTATTAAGTAAGTTCTTTATACACCACTGAAAACATAGTTATGGATGTCATATTGCATTTCTGTTAATAGATACTCAAAATTATTACACATTGCACCTTTAAATGTCAGTAGTGTCAGAGTCCCTCACCCAGAGGAAGACTTCAAAATTAAATTCCTTAAACTGCTTTTGTGTGAAAACAGCTTCTCAAAACTGACTGCCTGTCTATTCATTTATATCATGTTTACATGTTTGTTTTGAAGTGTTTAGGAGTCTTACAAAAAAAATTGGTTTATTTAGAGATTTTGGACACTTATACAACTGGTGTGATTCATTATACGCAACTACTCATTGATATCTAAGGTATCTGCAAATGGTGACAAGTAAATCTCTGAAAGGGATTCAGTGACATCACGGCCCTTATATTATTGGCTTACTGGATACTTGTTCGGATCATTGGAGAAATTTTCGAATGCCATTTCATCCTTCTACGCTAGAATCTAGTTTATTGCAATATAGAAACACCAAATATAACCTTTATAGAAAAAAGCTTCATTCCTCATAACATCAGTGCCACTGAACGCACAGTGAGTTATATACTTTTTGTGAAGTCACAAATGTTACTAGTTGCTATTAGCTTTAATAAAGAGCAATCTCACTGACAAGAACATAGCAGTCAATGGTTAATTGTTTTTACAATAATCATTTATCATAACCTCGAATGACACAAGAAGATACAATTATTCAAATAGTACAGTTGGTTTAATTTAGGATTGATGAGTTTAGTTTTTGAACAACTTCCAGATTGAAATGTCACCTCAATTGTAGAATGACTCAAAAATAAACACAACAAGAAACACACACACACTCAAGTGTATTCTTAGTTAATCTCTGGTGGAGCGTCTTGAAATTCCTGTAGCAGTCGACTGCACTTATGTATGGCTGAGGACTGGTAAGTCAACACACTAGATGAATATCAGAGGTCTGCTACAGCTGTCAGGGCAAGTGGCTCGCGGAGTGCCAGAGCCAACAAACAAATCCCCAGATTGCTCAATAGATACTACGATTGAGCAGCACGGCCACTCACTGTGGTGGGCCATCCATGAACCAGTCTTTTGCTTGACATGATCGAAAAACTAAATTCCTGCAAAATATTTCCGAGCAAGAGAATAAGGGCGAGAGGAAGAAATAGGTGGGGCTTTATCCCAGTGACTAATTTCCTTCAGGAGGTGAAGATCCAGGAAAGCAAATGCCAAGAAATTATGCATCATAATGCGTCTGTTTTATATAGGAAATATCTTGCAATTAGGCATAAATCAGCGCTCTCCATATAGTGTAAAACACCACAAGATTTAGAGATTTAACGCTATGCTTCCAGTTCCTGACAATGACAAATTAGACTAGAATCTCTCAGGTCCAAACAGTGCTGACACATTATTCTACATGAGCACAGTGGACATAGTCAATACAGTAAATGACCTGGCAAGCACTAGCATGTTGACACATAGTTAAGAAATGGTTAACAAATCCCTATGTAAACTTTAGCTAATCCTTCCCAGGAAGTCAATCACAATGAATGCTTCAATACAGTTCTGCTGTTTGTGTAGTTTTTACCCCACCCAGTGCACTTAATGGAAACAGTTCAGATTGATTGCAAGGTCTAGGAAATCTGCAAAATTAAAAAGCTTAAAGTAATTCAGAAGTTATATCGGCAATGTTGTTCTTAATCAGGTAATGTGTGCAAGGTGGTTTTGGTTATGGTGCAGTTGTGGGAGGATATGAACTGGATGAGGACGCTGTGCACAGCTGGTCTAAATGTGAGAAATTGCCCCCTCTGCTGACAAAATGATTCATTATCAAGTGTCCGATAATGTGATAGGGTGAAATATATATATACACACACACAGCAATTCAGTATTTAATTTAATTTGAAAGCTATATACATATGCAAAATGTGCATACACTACCATTCAAAAGTTTGGTTTTGATTTTTATTTTAAAGAAATGAATAATTTTATTCAGCAAGGACTTAGCAGTATAGACATTTATAATGTTGCAAAAGATTTCTATTTCAAATAAATGCTGGTCTTCTGAACTTTCTACTCAACAAGAACTTCTTGAAAAACAATAAATCTTTCTTGAGCATCAAAGTTTATAGAAACACTTCACGTGACACTGAAGACTGGAGTAATGGCTGCTGAAAATTCAGCTTTGCCATCACTGGAATAAGTTACATTTTTAAGTATATTAATACAGAAAACTAGTTGTTCTCTACGTCTTCTCTGTGGCAATATACGGTTATCCAAGTTTTGTAATGACAATCTTCATGCTTAATTGCATATTTTGTTTTCTGTATGTTTTCATTTGACAGAAAGCTGAAAATCGCCTCCAAGTCTGACACATTTTGATGTTTCATAAACATCCTCTTTACACTTGAAATGCTGGATATATTTTTATAGCAACATTCGGTAAAAATGCTCAAAAAAGGCTCTTGTCAGCACGAGCTACCAAGGACACATGAGTGATGTGCAGGGTAGATGGGTAATTACCTTGTCTAGACAGTCTGGGTGAAAATCACTTTTTGAAAACACTGCACACTTCTTCATCCAGCCACAGTGAATGAACTCTCTTTGCACCACACTGGGGCTAAGACTCATTCAAAACCACCATGAACCATTCTCCCTGCAGTTAAGGGAAGGTATCAGTGGTCTACAGACATCTGGAGTAAACCCTTACTATAACCCATGATATAACTTGGTCATGGTGGAGCCACTGCATTTTTTGGGCTGCACTATAAATAAATCTGATTATCATGAAAAAAAAAAACTGTAAGTATATCCATCCAGTGCTCTTTCTTAAGAGGTGTACTGTCTTAGAAGCCTAGAAAACAGAAAGGGTAAAGAGTCTCAAAAAGAATTGCTTGTCTCTCTCATTCTCAGTAAAGGCAGTAGTCCAATAATTTATCACTGTAATGACTCATGGAAAAAGCCCACACAAAATCAGCACACTTTTTTCCCACATGTCCGGCACTGATTGTTGGAAATCTGATGGCTTGAAGGTTTTATGTATGACTAAATGTTTTCGACAGAGCTGAGAATATAGGAATGCACATTCAAATTCTGGCTGATACAGTTCATTATTTTCATCTTATTAATTACATTCTACACTACTTTGAAAAAAGTAAACAATACTATACACTAAATTAAAATCAATAGTTTTAAACTCTACAGCTGAATTTAGGCATCACAACATTACTTACAATATGGAAAATGGATATTCATAATGAGATCTTCTAAAACATGGAGTACATAAAAATGCTCCGAGAGATGACAATAAAGGTAACCTAAATGTGAAACCAGGTGGACATAAATATACAATATTGGCAGATATACACTACCATTTAAAAGTTTGGGGTCACTACAATTTTTGAAAGAAATGAATCCTTTAAAAAGTGAAAGTAAAGAAATTTGTAATGTTACAAAAAATTCTGTCAAATAAATGCTGTTCTTTTGAACTTTCTATTAATCAAAGAATCCTGAGAAGAAGAAAACAATCACAGTTTACACTGATAATAATAAATGTTTCTAAAGCACCAAATCAGCATAGAAGAATGATTTCTAAAGGATCATGTGACACTGAAGACTGGAGTAATGATGCTGAAAATTCAGCTATTGCCATCACAGGAATAAATTACATTTTGAAGTACTGTATGTTACAAACAGCGGTTTTAAATTGTAATATTTCACAAAACTTTTAAATGGTAGTGTATCTAATCTTGACAGATACTGATAAATTAATAAAGAACACATTCATATCGGTAACAAAATGGTAATATATTCCAGTAATATACTCATAGTGGTAGCAGAAAATTAGTCAGATGATTCAAAACCAATGGGGTCCTGATCACCCTGTCTGGAATATTACAATAATATGCTGATACTTTGATAAACTAATGACCAAAAAATCCCCCAGTGTCAACATCCAATTGCTCAAAGCAACACAAACACAGTTGCACAAAAAGTCACACACTAAGGGTGTTTTTCAACTTAAACAGACTCTGGTGCCATTGCTCTGTTAGTGCGGTCCATTTGAATACGTTTGAAACCTGGTGCATACCAAACAAGAGTACCGAGACCACTGAAAAGTGTCAGCCTCCAAAGAAAAGGTGCGGTTTGACTGAAATACAATTCAACAGACCAATAACATCTAAACTAACCAAAAACAGAATGTGATGTCACAATATGCAACCCTAAAAAGGACAGAATACCCAAAATCATATAATTCCCTCAAATTTAGTACCTACTCAGACATTTTGCGATTTCGGACACAGTCTTCACGAGTTCTCAGCTGATAAAAATACCATATGTACGCACTTACAACTAGCGCATTCAGCCCAGCACACAGTATTGGTTTAGATGTTCGGTAAGTTCTGTCTTAAAATATATGTCATAAAAGCTGTATCTTTTTGTTTTGTATCTTTAGGTTCGGTCTTAAAAATGACAGTGTGAACGCTAAGTGAACAAACGTTAAATGTGTCATTTTCTTTGACCAAAAGAACAAGAAAATTGAACTGCAAGTGTGAACACACCTTAAGTTTCCTAAGAATGCACAAATGCATGCAACTATATTGTGATGTGGGGCAGGGGCCTTGTCACGGTGTGAGTTTTGTGTTTCAGTTTAACCACGCCCCCTTGTTATCTTGTTTAGCTTGTTTCCCTGTGTATTTATACCTCTGTTCTTCAGTTGTTGCTTGTAGTGGTGTTCCATGTTCCTGTTCGTAGTTCCTGGTCTGAGTTTCTTTGTTTGTCGTTTACCCTGGTTTACCTGTTTGTTTAGTTAATAAAATACTTGCAAAAGGATTCACTCTCCGCTTCATTCCTGACTCCACGTTACAGAACGACCAACCAACAACAGAATCCAGCAGTACGGACCAATTTAAAATGAGGGTGGAAGACTGGATATCCCAGAACGGTCGCTCTCTGGAGGAGTATGTGGAAGTTTTCCTCAACCTTTATCAGGACGTGAGCTGGGGTGAGGAAGCTCTCAAGCAGCAATTCTGGAGTGGGATGGACGATCTACTTGCCCAGATGCTGCTGTTGGGAGATATTCATCTCCCTTTTGTTGACTTTGTTGACCGCACCTTGTGGGTTTGTGCATCCTCACTCACTGTGGAAGTCGTCAAAAGCCCAGAGCCTTCACCGCTGGTCCGGAAACGGAGGAGGAGAAGGAAGACTTCCTCCGTGACCGTCCCGGTGGTCCCGTTTCCGGTGGTCCCGGTTCCGGTGGTTCTTAGTCTGGTGGTCCCGGAGGTCGTTCCCGCGCAGGCTGCTGTCAGCCCTGAGAGCATCTCAGACCTGCTCACCATCAGTCCTGCCACGGCCCAGAGGGCTGTCTTCCTCCTTTATGCAGTGGCGGTACTGCATGCGTGGAGGAGCCACGTCATGCCTGCCGAGCAAGAACCTCACGTCCCGTCTGCCGAATCCAGAGACTGTTCACGTCCCGTCTGCCGGATCCAGAGACTGTTCACGTCCCGTCTGCCGGAACCAGAGACTGTTCACGTCCCGTCTGCCGGATCCAGAGACTGTTCACGTCCCGTCTGCCGGATCCAGAGACTGTGACTGTTCACGTCCCGTCTGCCGGATCCAGAGACTGTTCACGTCCCGTCTGCCGGATCCAGAGACTGTTCACGTCCCGTCTGCCGGATCCAGAGACTGTTCACGTCCCATCTGCCGGATCCAGAGACTGTTCACGTCCCGTCTGCCGGATCCAGAGACTGTTCACGTCCCGTCTGCCGAGCCAGAGACTGTTCACGTCCCGTCTGCCGAGCCAGAGACTGTTCACGTCACTTCCTTCCTGCACCCTTCCCGGCGTGGCACAGATCGATGCTGAGGTGGAAGACAAGCCCGTTGCCCAGGCCGTCCTCAGCCGAACGGCGACACCACCCCGCCTTCCGCGTCTCCTCCGGCGTTTCCTGCGTGGGGCCTCAAAAGCGCACCGGGGTGGATAACCCGGTTAGGTTTAGCTGCAGGGGTGGTGAGTAAAACTCTAAGTTGTTTAAATCGGGGTGAGTCCCAAGCGTCTTTGGCATGGAATGATAAATGTATATAAGTTGTAGACGATCATAAGCGATCAACGAGGAACAACATAAAATCAACAGGGACAATAAAAACATCGTCAATAGCACAGAGGGCAGACGGCGTGCCACACACATCGGTGCCATCTTACCACCCAGGAATCTCTTGGCCCGTTTAAAACGTAGAGGTGATCGTGCTATTGCAGTAGCTGGCCCCAAGCAGTGGAACACTCTACCATTATATATTAAATCAGCTTCCAGAGTAGCTGAATTCAAATCGCTGCTGAAAACACATTTTTTTCTCCTCAGTGTACCATAACTTGTATGCTTTTTAATTAATTAGTCTTATTTATTTGATTTATTTGTATTTGTTATTTTGTCTTGTATAGTTCCTACTCTACTGTACAGCACTTTGGCCAACCAAGGTTGATTTTAAATGTGCTTTATAAATAAAAATGATTTGATTTGATTCCGCTGAACCAGCGTCTCTGGGCAAGATGGCCACCGCCACACTGTCTGTTTCTGTTCCCGAGCCGGTTCCTGTTCCCGAGCCGGCGCCTGCTCCAGCCTATGACCCCGTAGCTACCCCCAATAATTTTTGGGGGGGCGGCAGTAGGTCACCGCCACGGCCGCCCGAGGGCTCTTCACCGCCACGGCCGCCTGCGCATCCTGCTCCGCCACTGGCCACCGCCTAATCCTGCTCCGCCCTGGTCGTCTGCAGTTCCTGCTCTGCCCTTGTCGCCCACGCTTCACGACCCAGGTCCGCCTTTGCAATGCCCTGGTCCCATTCCCCTGCACGGACCTGGCCCTCCATCCCTCCCCCAAGACCGCCTCCGCTTCACCACCCTCCTGAACTTGTGTTTTTTGTTTTGATGGGCGTCGGGAGCCGCCCATAGAGGGGGGGGCTATGTCACGGTGTGAGTTTTGTGTCTTGTTCCTTGTTCTTGTCAGTCATGTGATTCCCTGTTCGTCATGTGATCCTGCCATGTGTCTTGTCCCATGTTCAGCTGTTCCCCGTTATGTTGATTAGTCTTTCCAGGTGTTTCAGTTTAACCACGCCCCCTTGTTATCTTGTTTAGCTTGTTTCCCTGTGTATTTATACCTCTGTTCTTCAGTTGTTGCTTGTAGTGGTGTTCCATGTTCCTGCTCCGAGTTCGTTGTTCCTGGTCTAAGTTTCTTTGTTTGTCATTTACCCTGGTTTACCTGTTTGTTTAGTTAATAAAGTACTTGCGATTGGATTCACTCTCCGCTTCATTCCTGACTCCACGTTACAGGCATCACAATTTGCTGTATACATGATTTATTCCATTCACTCAATATTCACTAATTCATCGGACTGATGCTGGACAATGGTGTTACGTAATAACTAAGGTTTACCTTTTTGAGTTTGTTAGCATTCTGCTGTCCCACTACTGTACTGTAAACGGGGTTCTGTACAAAAACATCTAATAGGTGACTGACAAGAACAAAATGAAGGACTCATCAACTGGAGTGATTAAAGCTGAAGAGACAAAAGAAATGTAGTTGAAATGACAGCCTGGATATCAATAAGAATTATATTAAAGTGGTGTGTTATGAGTAAAAAGGAGAACATGAGCGGAGAACTGCAGCAAGAAAGAAGTGCAGACAGCTTGAGCATGAGATTAAGTTTGCGAAAAGACAAAATAATGAGGGAGATGGAAAGAAATTACGCAAAAATGGAAGGAAAGGGAAAAAGAAAGAGGGGCTTTAAAGCTTGCCTTTCTCCTCCAGCACTCTAGGGTGGTTTTCAGTGGCGTTTTATTTATAATTGAATGTAATGTGGGGAGATAAAGTCAGCCCAATACGGCCTGCCTCTCCTAAGCACTTCATGCCACATTACGTTTTATTCATCAAATTAGTTTTACTTGGGTTGGTGTCCCCTGAGCCAGCTTTAAAAGGTTTGGATGAAAGGACTACATTAATTTCTACCACTAATCGGTTACACAAGAGCTGTACTGACAGCTCTCCGCTCCCTGCGTTATAAAGTCCTCCTTACATCCCATTTCTATTCACATAATCCCTCCACACAAAAATTAAGAGAAGAAAAGAGGCCCTGGCCTCCTTCCCCTCTGATACCATTTGTCAAATTCTGCTGCATTGTGGGTATTATCACCCTGTAAAAACTGCTAATACGGTTAGGAAAAATGACTCATGGTCTCAGATTTTCCTCATTTGTCTGTTTAAGGCTTTATGGAGGATGGAGAAATGAATGAGAGTCAAAAGCCATTGGTTACTGATGCCAGTTGGAACACCTGGGTACTTCGGTGGCAACTCAAAGTTATGAGTCTTATGAAAAAAAATATGTTACTGGCATAAATCCGATAACTTATTCAGTAATTAATTAATTTTGATTGTGGAATAATAGTATATAATACATTTTGCATTTACTACAGTAATAAATAAAATAATTTAAAAAATAAAACAGTAATATTGTGAAATGTTATTACAATTTAAAATAACTTTTTAAAATATAAATATGAAATATAAAATGCTTAGAATTATTTAATGAATAGAAAGTAAAAGAACAGCATTTATTTGATTATATTTATTTATTTTCGTAACAATGCAAAAGTCAATTTAATGCAAAATAAAAGTATTGGCCTTGCAAAATAAAAGTATGAATTTATTTCAAAAGACAAAAGACACAAAAGACACACACACACACAAAAAAAAAAAACTGACCCCAAAACTTTGTAACAGTAGTGTGTCTCCTATTCATATAGCTTTTCAATAACCAACTATTTTCAACCAGGTGTACAGCTATTATTAAGACCACCAAGCAGTTAAAGTAAAACTTCTGTTTACTTGCAGTTATCACATCGACAATGTCCTTACTGAAGCAGAACAGAGTCCATCTCTCATTCTCGACAAGCCCTGCAAGTTTGTCATCTACATATGGAGCACCTCTCTTTGTGTTCTATCTCTCCCCAGACTTTCCTCTTATCATGCAATTAAGCATGACATGCAAAAGGTGGGGAAGAATTTACAACTCATTAACAGAACTGGCAATAATCCAGTGTGGAAGATGTTTCTTAGAAAAAGACCTTCTGAGGGTTCTTGAATGTACAAGGCTTCATTACACATGGCAACAGGTGACACAATAACAATCAGGAGCATAGACTTTTTTTGTGCTAGTATTTTTGGTTCTGACAGTCACAGTTGATCAGAAACTATGAAAATGTACGGTTTGGTCAGATGTACGGTTAAAAGTTGAGGAACTGCTCGCAAATGAAGAACGTTCAGAAACATTTTGTCGCATTATGGAGATATGACCTTTTCAACAAGGAATGAACTGATACTGATGAAGGAAAGGGTGTTACTCACTTCAGGAGGGAATTTGGTGGAAAGCAGAAGGTACCATGGACAATGCGGTCGATGAAGTTGAGTGGAATCTTATGGATCTGCTGACAGTGAAGCATGATGAAGTCATACTTGCAGACGAGAAGAGTGTTCTCTGTGAGGAGCACCAAACGCTCTTTCTCATTGTTCCAATGATCGACCCTACACAGGAAAAGGGAGAGAGCATTAAAAATATGGGTATTACTTGTAAAGATGCACAATATTAAAATTCTGGCCAATGTCAGAGCCAAAGTACAGTTATTCTACAGAACATTCTTGAATGTCACTGTCAGAAGTAATGTGATTTTTTTTAAACAAAAATATGCAAATGTGATTATATGTTTTTGGTTCTTACTGTTAAAATCTATGGTTGACAATATAATGCATTTTTTCTTTCAAAATTTCCATAGACCCCCTAGCATTTCCCCAGACCCCAATTTGAAAACTCATTGAAGTCGTTAATACTTTTTTTTTTAGGGAGAGAGAGAAAAATACATTTGTAAGCTGCAGAAGGTCTGTTTGAATCTACAGTAAGAAAAAGACAAAACTATTTTATTTTAAGTTCATTCACACAAAATCTTCTATAAGCATGTGGGCCTACATATTCTAAAAGTTACAAAATATATGCAATTGCCTTTGGCATTCTTCTTAAAATATGCATGGCCACATTTTTATATCCCAGATGTTATGTCAAAACGACAAAAAAAAATATGTTTGGAAAATGCATAACTAATGCATAAGCTACTTTTTATATTTTTTTTTTGTTTGTTTGTTTTTTGTCAAAACACCAAATCTCATTTCTTTTTTCAGAGCTTCTGCCCCAATTGGCGAGTGAAAAGTGCATGTATGGAGAGCTCCTTCCCATTAGACAAAGACAGCAAGAGGCTGTGTGTGTGCATGTTCTCCATTTCTTAAAACTTTCTCTCAGCAAGGAATTGGGAAACTTACTCAGTGATTACAAGGTAAAAACACAAGACTTGCATCCAGATGTGTATACTTCTATGTGAATATATTTTCTCTTACTCACAACATCAGATCTGGACAGTGACAGAAACAGCACATGAGAATCTTACTAAAATACAGGGTCTTTATAAACCCTGGTGTCTTATTTAGGTATACTTTTTACTTGTTTACTTCTGACAAGGCAAATGGAATTTCACCTTGGCTGAGTATGTGGGTCTGGGGACATACAATAGGTGTGAAAAACCACAAACATTTACACACCACATAGACACACACACACTAACAGGCCTTCTGGCTCTCAGCGGTGCCCCATGCAGGGCCTTTGGATGTAATACTGCAAGCATAATGTAAGAGTTGCCCTTGATGTCACAAGACTTGTTAAACCCTACAGTCTTCCTTTACCCCTAAATTACAGGGCTCCAGGCTCCATTTTGAGGAAAAAAAATTCCTGCCAGTGCGACACATTTTTTAGAGGTCGCACTGGTTCCACCATCACGTTGCCCAACCGAGATGTGCTATTTATGTTGCATGAGAGAAATATCAAACAGCAAATTAAACAAAAGTGGAACGAAACCGTGCTACTTGTTTGAGCTGCGCAGTGTGGACCGTTTATCAGCTCGCAGCAATAATAGACACGCAACCCCATTACTACACAACGCTGGGAGATCCAGCGAGAAAACGATGGAATTCGACGCAGAATTAACAACATCACAGCGAGATCTTGTAGGCAGCATTCAAATTCACAGATATCAGATCAAACAGCGCTGACGTGGAAACCAGGAGAAACATTGTGCCATGAATGAACAAGTAATAGAAGGCTTTCCAGTCCACAAATAACCAATATTCACCATAGATTTAATGTAGTAATGCTTACTGTAACCATGGTATTGTGGCAGAAATAGTTATTGTAAATAAATGTTGTTTTATTACATTATTCATCTCAGGGTTCTTAAAACCTCTTGAGAGTGAAATTCAAGCACTTTTCAAGGGCTTTCAAGTGCTTCACACTATTACAGAACTTCAAAACTCTAAATATTATCCAATTTAAATGTTATTTTTAATATGATGATTTGTAAATCTAAAAGATATAAGACAACCATGGGCAAAGCAGCGCCAGGTGTGACAAGTGTTTTTTTGCTAGTTTCAGCCCGACGCAGTTATCATTTTCTAGTCCTGCGCCACGTTGTTTAAATAGCAAATGCATATGCGCCCATTTGTGCGCCCATGGGCGTGCTGGTCTGACAACTAGGTGTGTTCAGGGCAGGCGCAATGATGGCACGTTACTATTTTGAGGCAACTGAAATAGACTGTGCCAATATTTTTTGTTATTTAAAGAGCGAGTTAGTAATATGAGCCTATAGGTGGGTCCACAGCATGCGTACACTCTGCTTGCATCACAAAAACATGCCAAATATTAAAAATAAAAAAAAAATTCAATGTAAAAGATTATTATTGTGTACATAAATATATGATGGAATCCGGCTTGTCTCGTATATGGTCTGCTCGCGCTCTTTAAACTTGCGCACGAGCAGATCCTCTCTGGAGACGTGTTCAGTCTTTCCACTATCAAATTCCATTAAGTAAATAGCGAATCCATCATGGCACGAGTACAACTGGCATTTAAAGGGAATGGGAGATGAGACTCTGATTGATTTATTGCACGTAAAGCCCACAAAGTCTTCTTCAAATTGTGACTGAATTACACAAACTAAACTAAAAGTAAAGAGCGCTCCTTTTATAATCGCTGAAGCTGTCGGTCTGAAGCTGAACTGTATGATGATGTAGAAAAAATGGTACATTTAATAATAGTAGAATATATTACAAAAATATTAGGTTTTTGCAAGTTACTGTTGTTAAGTTAATTTTATCTGCATCTCAATTCAAGCTCAGTGCTTTACTGTTGAATTTCCAATAAACAAACGTGTAATAGTATTATTAGTAACTGTACTTATTAATGCAAAACAGTAGCAATTTTATGATTAAATAAACTATGATTTAAAATTCCCCCAGCGCTACCAAATCAGGTGCCGGCGCCACCATCTGTAGAACTTAGCGGCACCAGTGCTACTGCTCCCAAATGTTAGTCTGGAGCCCTAAATTACTGCTAGGTTTTCAAAGAGTTGGACGACGGTTCACATACAAGGCTTTGTGATTAAGCCTCAAATAATAATTTTGTATCTTTTTAAATTAAAAATGCAATGAAATGGTATTAATTCATGTATTACTATGAGGAAGTAAAAGTAAAAATAAAAAATAAAGTAATTCAGTATATCAAACTTTTACATGGTACTGTAAATTTTTGTATGAGCTTATTTTACATTTATTTTAAATTATGCACATAATGTGAGGGGATGCACCGGGCAAGATAATGCATTTAATGATAATATGAATCTTTTGATCATTTTGATAATGAATGTGGAATACGAGACTATTTAAAGCTAATTTAACGCAACTAACCTATTATGTCTTTCAAGTGTCTTTGTTTTGACAGCACAAAAAGGCATGGTACAGGTAAAGCTATTTCTTACAATGTCTATCATAATAAATTTATATCAGTCAAAAAGAATGAATTCCATGAACTTCATCTTTTGTTTAAAATTTCCCTGCTCCGGGATTGCTGTAAATAAATATGTATGTATATGTGTGTGTGTGTGTGTGTGTGTGTGTGCGTGTGTGTGTGCGTGTGTGTGTGCGTGTGTGTGTGTGTGTGTGTGTGTGTGTGTGTGTACGTGTGTGTGAGTGTGTGTGTGTGTGTGTGTGCGCTTCTGGGTACTAGTACGGAGCATGGAAAATATAATATATATTATTAATTATCACAGAGCAAATCCTTCAAACCGTTTCCTGAAAGCCTGCTCACAGACAGATTGAAGTTGTCATCTGCTGACACATTTATCAAAATTTATTTTAGCAGCTCCATTCTGCTCCCTGTTTATTTCTCTTTATTTCCTGTAAATTTTACTTATTTACAGAACACAGAGTGAGATAATGGATTGCGTCCTGGAGTGAGTGCCATGTGATGAAAGTACTAAATGAGATTCTCTTACTCCACGTGAATGTTGCACATTAGCAGAGCAGTCAATATTTGGTTACTTCAAAGGTGCTCTTAAACTAGGGGAGAAAAAAAAAACTTACTCAGCCATGAGCCAAACACCATGGACAACACCATCTTCTGTGGGATCCACCAGAGATTTAACATCTTCAATGCCTTGGTCCAATGTTCCAGGCTAAAATGTGACATAGCACAACAATTAATCTTCATCAAGACAATATACAACCAGTGACATCTGTACATTAGGGGCCAGTTGGGCCAGGACCCACTAGAGGAAGCTCACATTAAAATATTTTTTACGCAAACTAAACTAGTTCCGAGTTCTTTTAACAAGACAATTGTATTTTGTGAAACTATTTGGTAAACAATGTCTGTGATGTTGAAGCCATATAACTACACATTTTTTTTCAGTAAATCATTGGAGAAGTGGAGAATGTCACACCCCTTTCTACCAATGTTCATATAAAAAAGGTTTTTCAACAAGGTGTGTTTGACACAGACCAAATATTAGCATTTCATATTGTTCTTGTGCACATTGTGTCCATATGAAAGAAACAATGAAATGGATTAAAAGCAACATTCATTGGCAAGTCAGTTTGATTTAATTGAAATTATTTGATTCTAAATATTATAAGATTTGATTCTAACTACTATGACAATAATTGTTAATTTGTTAAGTGTTGTGCCACACCAGGAATAAAGACAAAGATGCCACTGATTACAATACCAAACACAATACAATATAGTGCTTAGTCATAAAAATGGAATTCCATTTTAGAGTAAGTGAGAACAATGGTTTTGAGGGATGACTGATCCCATTTCACCACTTTCACAAAACAAAACCTGGTCTGTGAGCAGGCCAACAGATACTATTTGCTAATCAAATGTCCTCAGGTAGACTGAGGAAACAGAAAACAGGAAGACAGCTTTCAGTGATCTCTGCAGGAGAGGAATATATGTTTGCCTGAATATTGGCAGACATATGTCAGTACTTGACGAGTGAAGAGTTTTAAGACTATCATTGTTTGCTGAATAGGTGATTGAGGATATTAATACAAAAGGTGTGGTCAGCAGCATTCTATTGTACTGCAGAGCAACTGTGGGTTGTTTGCCGCACACCTCTCAACATACAAAAGAAGTGTCAGAATGATTACAAACACAGAAGAACATCGATTTGCGGTCAACACAGAAAACAGAGACTTCGATGAGACTTTTAAAAAAAAGTATAGACATTACCCTGAGGACAAAAAATTTCTTGACTTTAAACTGTTGTGCAGATATTTGCCATTTAGCTTTGACAGCTGAGGCACGTGGAGAGGGGGTGGTTTCTGCCTTGGCCTCTGCAGCAGGTGTGCTGGGTCTTTCTGTTTCACTGGGAGATTGTTGAGGATGGATGTCTAGTTCCGGAGACTTTTGAGTTTGCTGCTTCAAGTCCACCGAATTGAATGTCTCCTCATCTTTCTCTGACATTGTGACTGGAGACATTTGAGTTTGCTGCTCCAAGTCCACAGAATTGAATGTTTCCTCATCTTTCTCTGACATAGTGACCGGAGACTTTTGAGTTTGCTGCTCCAAGTCCACAGACTTGAATGTTTCCTCATTTCTCTCTGACATAGTGACCTAAAAAGACTAGCTCGTTTGAAAAGATCATTAAAATACATAAAGCATAAACGATAAATAATATTTATAGGCCTACGTTTAAGAAGCAAAACGTTTTCAACGGCATGAAACACGAAGTTGATGACGCGAACAATGAATCTTTTGTGTCGGTTCTTTTAAATGAATTAACAGTAGTCCGATATCCAAACTCTTATGAACCGATTCTTTATAATGAATCAAAACACTTGAATCAGTTGGAGATATTTGACACTACTGATGAATCAATTTCGTCATGACTGAAATACAAACCTAAAACTGTGTGATGTTATGCTATTAATAAAAAAAACATTAAACGTCTAGGCTAGACAAATATTTTAAAAGAACTGCATTACTTTTATATTCGTTTTGTTATCTGTTAATTCTGCTGAAATGATGTCATCATTTGGCAACACCTGCTGAAGGCTGTAAATCTTTTCGCCCTCAATTGTATTAAAATAATCTTTATGAAATATCATATCTAAACCATGTAGCCTAATTATTACAATTTACATCTATATTCTGTAACAACAAAATATTTATCTAAGTATATGACACCGCTTAAGTTTAGGTATAGGCCTACTATAAGATTTATTATTCAACGCGGTCAAGACATGATCTTTACTTACCGATGGCTGAAAGAATTATCTCACCCTGCTATGTTTTACTAGACGGTTTGACTATGCGTCAGGGGCACCAGAAACTATTTCCTGCTTCCGTGATCTGAAGAGATGGGCGTTTCTCAAAGTACGCAAGTTTGGACTTGCCAGGTTCGATTCAGGAGAACGAACTTCTGCAAATGGAACAGCGTTCTTGGCGGAGTCATCAGCTCGCTGGCAACTCCGGTTATCTCAGTATTTATGTTTTAGTTAACAATAAAACGAAATATGTTGTAAAGCACTCTGCCTTTTCGTTTACATTTAAAAACCTTAAACATAATAATAGCCACACAAAGATGGTTCAAGCAAAGCGTACATGCTGCATGTATATAACAAAACATAATATAAACACAACCTTGCCTCTTTTACATTTTAAAAATATAAAATATATTAATATGTGGATATAGACGTTACAATAATGAAATTAAATATGAAACCTTTCTCTTTTTTAACGTCAGTTTTAATGATCAATAATAGCCATTTTAAAAGTATAAGTAAAAGGAATAAGAAGCTATACAATAAGAAATAAAGACAAGCAAACAAGAGTCAGCGCTCGACTACAACGGTTACAGTAAATAGCCAAACTTTGCCCTCAGCCAAAAAACGATTAGCAGGGAACAATTTAGGCTATTCATGAGACCAAAGATCGCCCGTTTGATACTCACGACAATAATTATATGTATTTTTTAACCACTACACTACAGAGACATCAGAGCCAGCGACAAACGTCAGAAGAACTAGCCGAGGTAATGCTGTTCTCGGCGGGGTAAGTTACATGAGCGTTGAGCGCCCGGTGATTGGCTGGATCTCACAACTCCGAAAACATCAGATCAAATTTTCAAATATGCCCTATCTTTCTAAATAAACCACTGGGTCGATGTTGAAACAACTACATTATCACAGATTTTTAATTACGCGGGTTTAACTTACTCCCACGGGCAAATTCCAAACGGAAGTGAGCTACTGTAGCCTATGCCCGCCTACTCATAGGGCAGTGGGGACTTTGAAGTGAGCAGTGCACGTGCAGGCCTTTGTGTGTGTGTGTGTGTGTGTGTGTGTGTGTGTGTGTGTGTGTGTGTGTGTGTGTGTGTGTGTGTGCGTGTGCACGTATATGTATGTAGGTGATTATCTGTATGTGTGCATATCTCTTTACACAATTATTCTTGTTTTGAAATAAAAGTTATGACTGGTATGAGTTTGTTTTTTTGAGTTGGCATGCATCATATGGGATACAGAGATTGACAATGTACTGTATGTAGTTAGTTTAATTTCAAACTACTTTATTGGCATAAATGTTTTATAATAACCTATATAATGCACAAAAATAAACAAGAACTATTACAGAGGAATGATTAAAATAAGAAATATATAAGGTGCCATTAATTTTTACAGTAATTTTGTAATTTACATGAAGTGAGACAGAATGTGAAAAACTTACTAAATACTACACAGATATTACACAATTAATACTCTGTAATTCCTTATAAGTTTACCTTAGATCAGGCATAGTTAAAACTATGGATATGCGCTCTACTCATTTTTGCTGCTTTCATTATTACTTTAGAGTTTTTTTAATACTTTATCATTTTATTAACGTATTATTTTAAATTTGCGACGCGTCATTACTGTACCACTTGTCCCAAATACGATGCATGCGTTTTCAGCGTTTATTAAAATAATAAACAAATAACAAAACAGAAGATAAAGAAACAGTTATGAAACAGCTTCATTTAATTTAAAGCATAAATAAAATTAAGAAGTTTTTTTTTTATGTTTTCTTCTTCATGAAACACAGGGATTAATAGTACAATGCAAATTCTCTCTTGAAGACAGTAAATAGAGGCTGTTTTTAAACATTTACATTTGTGGATGAAAAATGTACCCAAGATAATTAAAGTGTTTAAAAGCATTTCATAGTTTTTGTCTTTCACTATAATTCCAAATGTGATGTTAGATAAGGCTCCATCCAATCATACATGTGTTGATTGGAATGTGTTGCTGTAAGAGCAGAAGAAAAACAAATGATCCGTGGTCTCTATGTTCTCATCATAGAATATACAGTTAGTTAGCTATAAGTTAAATCTAAGTGAGAGGTTTCAGCGCGATATAGCGCATGAGTTTTTCAACCCTATTGCTGTGCCACTAACCAATGAGAAGCTTTATGGGCGGGACTACACATGCAGCCCCGCCCCAGGTGCGGCCCCGCCTCGATCGACGTCATCACTTTGCCACTAACCAATGAAAAGTGTTACGGGCGGAGCTGCACGTGCAGCCCCGCCCCAGGTACAGCCCCGCCCCAATCTGCAGGCTGCAGCCAGGTGTACTTGGCACGGTGTCCAACAGCTTACACAGAAATGTTAATTATTGATGTTAACATAACTGTTGCAAATAAATACACATTTTATATATAAAAAAAGTTTTTGAAATTATGTGTTATGTGTGTGTATTTCTCTGCTCTCAACTTTAAAAATTGCCGTCTCATCTTTGGACCCTGCATTAACACTTTTCTTACGTATATGAAAATTATTTAAACAAAATGACAAAAATGTTTGAAATATCACACACAAAACAAAACAACTTGAATTGCTCTGTTTGTAAGTTAACTGAACTCTCCCGCATCTAGCTTTAAAGTAGCCTATTTGCTGGGTCACATGACCATAAATGATCAAATTTACTTCCTTGAAGTGACCATCGCGTGTATATGAAAAGTGTATACCCTTCGCCAACGGCTTGTGGACTTCGTGAAGGGATCCAGTTGTTCACTTTCGTTTGGAACAACCCTACAATGGCGTCCCCTTCCCGAAGTGTAAAAAATACAAAAATAGCCCTGTCCCAAATGGCACCCAAGAACTTGCGGTCTTCCTACGAGTCCGCACTTGCATGATGTAATGCCACTTTGACTGTCGGCAAGAAGTCTGCTGCGTAGCTCGCATCAGTGTGGGCTCTGCAAAGTGTGCATCGAGGGCACATATCCACCGTAAAGGGGGCGCTTGCAAGCACCCTTCTGAAACCTACAATGACAAATGGGACTTACTAGCCTGGTTAAAACCAGACCATTCTCAGTTGTAACTGAGTTATGGTCTGGCAAAGCGTCATAGACAAATCATTTCCAGAGGGGCGTCACCAACGGACGTCGCGGATGGACCTTAAAACCAATCAGAGCGATGAAGGAGATGACGTATGCAGAGCGGTGGAGAAACATCTTATGTTTTTTATTATACAATAAAGAATATTGTTCTTTGCTTGGTTTTTAACAAAAAGGAAACATTCAAATCGCTTAAAACAAACGCGATAGCTGATTTGAACAAGTGATGTTCGACGGCGGCATCCATCTTTGTAATGTAGGCTACAAAATCTGCTTCAAAATCCCAGCGCTGTCGCCATCGTGTAAAGCCCGCCCCAACGTTTCTGATTGGTGCCTCGATTTTGACGGATTGGAAATGGGCTTGAATGAGCTCTTTGCCATACTAACTTTCAGAGCAAATCTAAATTTGCCGGAAGTTGTCTGGGTTTTCCCAGGCTAGGGACTTACACCATCCGGTCTCATGGACTTAACGGACAGGCGCACACGGCAGCCATTGTCAGTCCACAAGACCGAAAGTGTATATGAAGTGTGCCATTTGGGACAGGGCCAATGCCGTTGGGAATTTGCCCTCTATTAACGCTTGCTGGTTGGTGCGAGATGCATTCTGGGATACCTGGCTGACTCAAGTCACCAGTCACCTCTCAATGCATTCTCGATAAGAGGGGCGGATGAAGAATTTTTCAAAATACATTCTTCAGCGATCTTACATCATTGTGTTCTTGTACTACATCATCTTCAACCGTCAAAGTTCAATTCCAATATTCAAGAACGCAAGTACAGAAGACGTATGAAACACGGATGTGTTCTTGATAACGAGGATGCATCGAATGCAGACAAATCGAACCGTTAAAAATCCCAGAAGATGCAGGTGGTCAACGAATGGAAGCTTGTAAGCTTTAAACTTCTCGTTCTTACTTAAGAGATTAAGATAATATGTGACAGCTCGTGAAAATAAACATTTGTCTGTCTCTTTTGCTTAATTTTAATAAAGTGATAAAGACCTTATAAGAAAGTGGCTGTATTTTTATTGGCATATTAAAAAAAGAGTCTTAACATTGACAAAGCATAGGTAACACATAGGCTACTCATAAATACACACAGTAAAATAAAAATTATATTAACTTATATCCAGCAGCCACAGAGTCGGCGCTGTGGTGAGGCATTCAAGGGCCGTGCCAATCCCCCCCCCCCCCGCGGTCATTGATGCCCCTCCTACCACAGGCATGGCGTGACCCAAAAAATATCCCTTTTAGTTATCTTTTTAATATTAAATGTACAAACTGCAACTTAAATTAAATAAAATTAAGTGAACTGGGATAACGAATAATTTTGGTTGTTCATGACATGTTACTAGGCTTGGACATCATTGGTCAATGCTTATTGGTCGCTGAGTAAACTTGTTACATTTGGTGGGTTCCTGATCAGCCTGTCGGGGTTATATTCGCTATAACAACTGCCTCGCTCAAATTAGCCTCCATGACAGCCCTCCGCTGTGTGTGACTGAGCTAGAGTAGAGAGAGGGCATAACTTTACCCCACCCATTTCTGCCTTTTATTATCGTGCATATGTGCATAGGGCTACCACATATCCTCTAAGTGACATCATGATATGGAAATTAACAACAACAAGAATGAACGAAATTCACAAATAATAATAATAATAATAATAAAAGTGTTTCGTTTTTTTAAGGGATACTCTACTGGTTTTTCATATTAAACTATGTTAGTCCCTTAACTAAGACAAGTTGATACATACCTCTCTCGTCTCAGTGCGTGCACTAAATCGCTCTGTCTTGTGGCGAAACTTTGTTAGCACTTAGCTTAGCCCAGTTCATTCAATACGTGCCAAGCAGAGAAGCGACCAAACACCTCCACGTTTTCCCTATTTAAATACAGTTACTCGAGTAGTGTAACTCAACCTAGGACGGTGACACAAAATAAAACGTTGCGCTTTTCTAAGCGTGTAAAATGGATAACTATATTGTATGGTGGAATACCATAGCAAGTGCTTGGGAGCACTTCGACTCAGCGCAGTAATATCATCACTCATGATAAATCCTCTCACCGGCCCCCGCACCCTCTCCATTGGTTCTATTGACGGAAATGAGAGGGACGAGGAGAGGATTTATTTTGTGTCACTGTCCTAGGTCGAGTTACACTACTCGAGGAACTGTATTTAAATAGGGAAAACGTGGAGGTGTTTGGTCAACTTGTCTTAGTTAAGGGAATAACATAGTTTTATATGAAAATCCAGAAGAGTATCCCTTTAAAGCATTTCTGCTGTGTTGGACTATGATGTCGCCACGGCGTCAAAATATTTCTCAAAAGGCAGTGCCCCCCCGTCAGTCCACGACCCAATGCCCCTCCAGTAGATCTGCTCTGGCGCCGACTCTGAGCAGCCATATCACTCTGTAGCCCAAGACTGGTTGCCCACTGAAGCTAAACAGGGCAGAGCCTGGTTAGTACTTGAATGAGAGACCTCCTAAGAAAACTGCTGTTTGCTGCAGGTTGCTGCTGTTAGAGATGTTAGTGAGGCCAGCAGGGGGCGCTCACCCTGTGGTCTGTGTGGGTCCTAACGCCCCAGTATAGTGACGGGGACACTATACTTTCAAAGAGCACCGTCCTTCGGATGAGACGTTAAACCTGATTCTGACTCTCTGTTGGTCATTAAAAATCCCAGGATGTCCTTCGAAAAAGAGTAGGGGTGTAACCCCGAAATCCTGGCCAAATTTGCCCCTTGGCCTCTATCCATCATGGCCTCCCAGCCCGTTCTCATCCCAAGGCGTCATACATGTGACGCCATATGACATTATGTCGAAATCTTACGCACATGGCATCCTTTAGCGTCAATATGAGACGCAGAACCCAAGGCGTCATACATGTGACGCTCGTCTAAATCTGACGCACATGGCATCCTTTAGCTTCAATATGAGAAGCAGATCCCAAGGCGTCATAACCGTAACTCTACCCCAGACCTAAACCTACCCATAACAGTGCGTGTTATATTGACGCTAAAGGCTGCCATGTGCGTATGATTTCGACGAAATGTCATATGGCGTCACCTATATGACGCCAAAGGATGAGAATGTGTTGGGCCTCCTAATCATCCCCATATACTGATTGGCTTCATCACTGTCTCCTCTCCACCAGTAAGCTGGTGTGTGGTGAGCGTTCTGGCGCAATATGGCTGCCGTCCCATCATCCAGGTGATGCTGCACATTGGTGGTGGTTGAGGAGAGACCCCCCTTCCATATGTGAAGCGCTTTCAGTACCCAGAAAAGCACTATGTAAATGTAACAAATGATTATTATTATTATATGAAAACAATGTCTATAATAATATGAAAGAAATGTGTAATAGGTTGTGATATTTGTTTATGATATTATGTTGTACTTATTGTGCTTTGGTCATTATTTTTGTAAATTATTATTTTTTAATAATAAATTATTTAAATAAATTATTATTATTAATATTTAAATAAATTATTATTTTGTAAATTATTTATTATTATTATTTAAATAAATTATTATTTTTGTAAAGTATTGCTTTACGTTGCTTTGGTCATTATCGCTATTTGCTGAGATGGTCGAGTTATGCAGCAAGATCACAGATAGCTGCCTCACTGTGCAGTAGGCTATATAGGCTTAAGCATATTGATTCCAACCACAAGCAACAGGATTTTTTATGTAGAACTAATTAGTTCATAAATCTCTTCATCTCAATATCTAATTCTGGACACCTTGAATAACCAATCAGACTGGGAACACAGGCTTTTACTTTCCCATCTTTGACATCAATAATTCAACTACCCCAAACCACCCACATTTCTCCAGATACACAATAAGATATTACTGGCAACTGTATTTTTCTCGACAGCATTTAGGATTTCACACTGATGCTTAATCTTCTGGCAGAGAGGGGCATGGGCACAATTTGTCCTGCATGCTTTTCACACACACTGGCCTCAGATAGTACATTGTGCAGTTTACTCTTATTTTACGCTTATTTTCCACCTTAGACGTGTCCTCCCAAAAATACCAATTCAAGCAGCCAATCGAAGCCCTCAAACATTCAGTCAAACAATTATTTGAGTGGGATGTTTGGGGCTTTCTTGAGCATTAGAGCCTCTCATAATGCATCAAAAGGCTTTACTATTCAGGTGTCAGTTTCCATTCCTGCTAATCGCTTTTGACGTGACACACTTCGTGGCCACACACCGCTCTTTAACTGGCCTGTTAGAGAAAGCTTGCTGGATGGGAATTTAAAAAAAAAAAAAAATCTGTGCAGTAACAATTCCCTTTCAAAAGCACATTAACTGTGTGCGTGTGAGAGAGACACTTTGTAATGTTTTTTTTTTCTCACTCCCCCGCATGATACAATAAGATTCTATTTTCAAATGCTTTATCTAAGTAAATACACTCAGCTGCCACCACAGAGCAGCTTTTGCATTCAGCTCAAGTCCAAATTGCTTTGTCACAAACTCTTATTAGCTTGCAAACTAAATATTGTGTCAGTAATTATCTCATTTCTCTAACATAATAGAACCTGACTCTTCCAAGGCAGATGGCTTTCTAGAAAGAAGACTGATGGAGCATTCTTCAAACAAGATATATTGGCTGTGGTCTACAGATCAAACTGTATCTTGTATCATTCTTGTTGTATTCCTGTAACACAGATCTTATGGGTCACTGAGAACTAGGCTATTTACATCTACCCCTGCTTCGTCATATTACGTTATTTGAACTCTGATGCTTGGGAACGTATAACGTCAGTATTTTGTTTATCCACAATGCGCATCCTCCATATGCGTGATGATAAACAGGATAAGATTTGATGACCCATAAAGTGAGGAAATTTCCCCAGGAGCAAGGAATAAAATAACTTTATTAACCATGGAGAAACACTATAAATTATGCTTATTTGGTCAAGTTAATGACAGCATGCAAGAGGGAACTTGAAGAAATGTGACATCTCATTCTGGATTGTCAGACATTGTAAATTCAGCTTAATTGAAATGAACAGGCTTAATGCAGCTGAATAATAATCTCTAACAAAAACACTGGACCATGTTTTACCATCTGCTCAACATGGTTGTTAATTTTCCTATGTACACCATTGCAGCATCACTATTTACATCAAAACTGTTTGTATATAGACAAATGAGGCTGTGGATTTTCAGAGCAGAAAACTATGAAACCTCATATGCCTCTTTACCTGTCAAAAAAGGCATTCGCATGATCGCATGACCTCTTTATGTGTCCTTTAGGTACTGCGGAATCATTTATATGTGTGCACACTGCACATGTGTTTTGCTTTATGTTCACTGTGCACAACTGCTGTTTTGGCAATAGCAAACCTTTGCAAAAGCCATGTGTTCACTTGCTGCTCAAATGCCTCGTTACACAGTTTAAGCATGTGGCGATCTCCTGTCTTCCCTGTACGGGCGGAGACGCTGTAATTCAATTATACGACTGCATGTTTATCTTTGTTAGGCCAAATGCCAGTGAAGCTTAAATGAAGTTCAGGACAGTGCGCCTGATCAGCAGATGCTGTACAACCTTAAATGCCCCAGGGTGTCCACAGCTGTGTTTACTGAGCAAGAATGAGCTGAACTCGGTGTGTATTCATGGGCACGCATGAGTGTGGTGGGAATGTGCGTTGTTTGCATTTGTGCGACTGTATTTATTGTTTGATATGAAGATTATAAGCTTGGATGTGTGTGCACAGGGTTTCTGATGCAGAGTGACCCTTGCCACTGATTATGTTGTGCAGGGGTGTAAAAACATGGTTATGAGGTTTCATTAACTTTGCAGTAGATCACTCAGTTGGATGACATCCAGCAACAGCATGTACGATGCAGTAATCAGTCCCTCTTTAGCTGAATATGTCACATTTTTTTCTCTCTGATGCATCTCCACCCATAACCCCTGCTCTGCCTTTTCTTATGATTTAGAAGGTGCTGTTTTATTCTTCTGGGTTCCCAATTGAGAGTGCACTCCAATGATTCAGGATTCTGTCTCCACAGGATAGGGTGCTTTTAGGAAAAGTACGTAGGTAAAGTTTTAGGTCACACTTTAATTAGGGTCAAATTTTCATTATAAACAAACTATTGAACCTCAATAAACTCTTAATTACTGCTTATTATCAAGTTGTTTAGGTATTGGGTATGATTATGGATGTAGACTATGGTCATGCAGAATAAGGCATGATGTGTTTTATATGTACTAATATCACAGCCAATATCCTAGTAATATGCATGCTAATGAGTAACTTTAATAGTTAGAATTGGACCCTAAACTGAAGTGTTACCAAAGTTTATAACCTTGAAAAACTGTTTACAAAGAGCTTAACAGAAAACATAAATTATATAAATTTGTATAATTTTTTGAATATATGCGTTTTTTTGGGGGGAATTTATCTACCACCCCCAATTTTAAAGACATTGTTGCTATTTTTTTAACGGATAAATCAAGTCAAGTTTATATATACAAGATCAGATAATATTAGATTTATAGAAATGTATTTAGATTATTTTCTATATATGTATATATACACATATATAGATTTATACTGCGCTTTTCTCAACACATTATTGTATTAAATTATATTATAGCCTATTATATTACAGCCCATCATAGTTAGTGATGTTACGTCTGACACCGACGCTCCGAAGCTTGCTTCAAACTCGAACGGTCCTTGCAATGAACCACTGCTTCGGAGATTGTACCATTACGTCACTAGTCACGTGAAAATGACTTCTGAAGCAAACACACTGGTTCACTCCTGTAGTGAACCACCTGACTGTGGAGAAAATAATAGCCTATTTCTGAATAAAAAACATACAATTTAATGAACACTTTGTCATGCCTTCTGCATGATGTACCCAAAGCACACAATATTTTTTTTTGTATTTTTTATTATTAATTAGAGAACATGAACATTGTTACATAAAAACATGCATCAAAGACAGAAACTTCAAAAACCCTCTGCAACATTATTCAATTACA
The DNA here is from genome assembly GCA_030578275.1 of Meda fulgida. NCBI lineage: Eukaryota > Metazoa > Chordata > Actinopteri > Cypriniformes > Leuciscidae > Meda > Meda fulgida. The sequence continues at coordinate 19,114,321 of CM060621.1, read as the reverse complement.
ACCAGTTACACATGCACATCCTTTTCATCATACAACAATATCAGTCCCACCAGTTAACTAGTTATAGAGTTCTGCTTCCCACAGCTAAACAAGATAAAGCTTTCACACATGATACTGCCCTGCTAAAAAAAAACTATAGAAACCATTACAGAAATTCTATTGGATTTAATGGTTGTAATGGGAATTATAGTGGTCTCTGTGGGTATCTACTGATATGTGTTGGGTTCTATTGGTGGGGACATTAAATCCTAATGGAATATGTCCCAAAACACTACAAAAAATAATTCTGTAGTGGTTTAAATGGTAAAAGCCAATGGTTCCTATTTGTATTTTAATAGAAACCATTAGAATTTCTGTGATGGTTTCCAACTTTTTTTAAGCTGGTCTGATCTTCTGTCCTTGTCTAAAGAAATAATTACACACACACACACATCATGCTTAATGTTTTATTATCAAGGTGAACACGTGAAATTCATCAGTATCTGTAAAATTCATCTACATAAATGAGATTCACAGCACTAACACTGTTTCAGCTTTGATTGCCTCGGTAAACACATAATAAATGGGGCGTTAACATGAGCCTACTTGCATTTTATGGTTTTCAACTTTGTTGCATTACATTTACTTCACCAGGAGATAGTGCTGCAATTTCTATCTGAATGAAGCTTCGAGTAATGAACCATTTTCAACACAATTGTATCAGAAAGCAATAATGCTTCCAAACGCTTCATTTGGCCATCACTAATTATAGTCACACAGTAGTTGCAAGGCATGTAGAAACAGGATTCAAGTGCAGCAGTAAAAGATTAACAATAAACACAGGATAACACAAACACGGAACAGAACATTCATCCAAGCCCAACGTTAACAGACAACTAAACCAAACACAGGGCTTAAATACACAGGGACTAATCAAGGAAACGACACATAGCTGACAAGACTAACAAGTTAATTGAGGAACAGGTGACAGGAATAAATCAATGTGACACAATGAGAAACTGGACAAAATTAACGGGCACACAGGCGAACATTAACTGAACACAATGAAAACTAATTACAAAACTCATGAACAGAAAAAACACAAAACGTGACAGTACTCCGCCCTCCCGGAAGGAGCGTCCTCGTGCCATAAAATATGCACAGGATGGCACCGGTAGTTCAGGGTGCCAGAGCGGTGCCGGGAGTTCAGGAAGCCAGGGAGGGTCGGCCTCTGTAGTCCTGACCAGGGAACCTTGACCACTATGACGAGGAAGTATAGCATCCCCTCCCCCCAAATTTTCTTGCGAGGAGCTATGGGGTTGAGAACTGGAGCAGGCTGTTGGGATGGAGTGGACTCTGGTCAGGGGCTGGAGCCATTATGGATAATACCATGCTCTCTGGGTTGGGCTCTGGAATTTCACTCACTGGAACAGACTGGGGAATTTTTCTCACAGGATCAGACTCGAGAATTTCTCGCACAGGAACAGACTCTGGAATTTCTCTCACAGGAACAGGTTTATTAACAATGAACTCGGGATAACATAGATCAGAACAACCATCCAAACGCAACGCTAACTAAACTGAACTAAACACAGAGCATACATACACAGGGATTAGTCAAGGAAACGAGACATAGCTGACAAGACTAACAAGTTAATTGAGGAACAGGTGACAGGAATAAATCAATGAGACACATTGGGAAATTAGATAAAATTAACGGGCACACAGGCAAACATGAACTGAACACAATGAAAATGAATTACAAAACTCAGACATGAACAGAAAAACACAAACATGACAATTATATTATAGCCTTTTATATAATAGCCTATTATATCAGATCATATTATTATTAAAATCATTATGTGTGCCAATGTTGTATAGGCCTAAATGAACTATTCATAAAAAAGCAGACAATATGGAATTGAGTAGGGGTAAAACTGCATGTGGATTAATTTTCTAAACAATTTTGTCTAACACAGAGCTAATTATGCTAGCACTCTGACCCATATCATCACTACTTCCAGGGTTCTGACCGTGCAGTAACCTGCCTCTTCAGCACCGTGGTCTTGCCTTGATATGTCTGGAGGGTATAGTTTCATGCTCATCCATCTGTATTCCACTTGAATGTATCACATCAACACTAGAGTGGAAGACATGTGAGGGGCAGACAAGCTACCGAGCACAGCGGTATATCTCTGTACGTGGAGAGCAAGAACATTTGACCAGAGAGATCTCTTCCAAATGACTGCTGACAGCTACCTCTCCTGAAAGCAGCTCCTCAGAGTCAGCCAGTATGTCCAGGGAGGTAAACAATGTTTCACAAGCTGATGTGACGGCACTTAGTCTGCTGCACTGTGACAGAATGTGACAAATAATTGCAAATGAACAATACATCTTTAAAATGTGAATCACTGGTGACATTTTATAAATAATAGACAGCAATTAATCATCAATTTTTATTTATTAATTTAAGTTATGCCATTTATTTCACATTCTATTGTTCAATGACTATTATCATTGTTCATTGTCGCTTGCTCAGTTGGGGGTTAAAAGACAAGTGATATTCTGTAACATTATCGATTTCACTGCACTGGCACTATCGGGAGAGAACAATATTTGAAGTGAATTGAGTTGGATAATGACATTAGCATTAACCGAGATTGATAAATGCTGTACAATTATAGTTTAGGATACCTAATGCCTCAACTAAAGTTAAAGAGTCAAACCTTATTGTAAAATATTGTAGAAAAATGTAATTGCTGTTCCTTAAAAAGTATTCCATAATCTTGAATTATATATTTATATTCTTAATAAAGAGGATAGGAATTCATATGAATATTACATGTCAGAACTGAACCTCTTTAGAAGGCATCAAGCTGTTAAAGGAACCATCTGTTACTATTTATACCATTAAAGAATTGAAAACCCTGACATACTTTTCCTCTTTCAGCATTCAGACAGAAACTGAAAACATGAATGGTGAATAAAACCCAGGCTTCATGGTTTTTGTTATTTACTGTTGTCTAAACGCTGACCTTTAGCCAAAACCCCAGTAAGCCAACACTCATCAAAGACAAAATACGTGTGGTGTCAGAAAACTGCAGCTGGTCTAAATTCTAACACACATTAGAAGCAGATCTGAGATTTGTTCCTGCAGTGGGCACAGTGTGGCAGTGTTCTCTCAAGTTTAATTCGTAGACCACTCAGACACTCGGGAGGGAGTGCTCGAGCTGCCTCTGCTGCTACTAATATACTGTTGACTCTCATTGACCTGAATGGATCAGGCCTCCGCTGAGATGATCTGGTCTGATTACTATTAGAAGTTTGGAATGGACTCTGCTGTGGGGGACATGGGTCAAATAAATCTATCCACGATATCTTTACATTCCTAATGAAAATCTCTCATGATGATTAATCCCTGCCCTTAAAAATATCCGATGATGAAAATAATCGACCCCTGTTTTGAGGTCATTGCTGGGTGACGTAGTAACTTTTTGACCCTTTTCAAGAACCCCAGATCTGCTCTAACCCGTCTTAAGGTTGTGCATTTCTGCCTCATTTCACTCCGGCTGCATCCTTATTGCACTGGCCCACATAGTATCTCTCCACTTCATTTTACTCTTTTGGCCTGAGGTAAACAAACAAAGCAGAAAAAAGTCAGTAGTCAGGTGGTGTAAACTGGTGAGATTTAGGCGCAGAGTAATTAACAGTGTTTTGGAGGGATTTTAAGGGAAGTTTCCTTTTTAAATGACTTCTCCTTCTTGCACGAGAGATCTGCTGTGAGATGTGTATTTACCTTGAGGTATCTAAGTGTACTGACCCTCTTTCCATGGCCTAGATGGTCCCATACACATCTGCACTTGTCTTGTGTGGCAGTGGCAAACTACAAACATACCTGCACCTGCACTTTGTGGAGCATGTATGCAAATAACCAGTTTTCTCGGCACTCGCTGCTTAGTCTGAGGTGATATGTGCGTAAATAATGGTGAAAAGAACAATGTGCTCCTTTATTGAAGTCAAATATTCATTTCCCCAAAACATGAGGAAGTCGACACTGACACATGTAAATGTAAATGCTCAGCAGTCCAAGAAATTCTCCAACTGGTTCGAATAAGGCTAATTCGGCATCTCTGGATTTAACGGCAGATGCTTGTATTGTAGGCTGCACAGTGCCTATAGGATTACGGTACATTTTCAGCCTGGTTGCCCACTTGCATTCCGCTTTACTGGGCCTGGGCTCCTTATATGTTTGAAGCGCTGGAGTGCGTAACTGTGTGTGGTTGCAGTGTGCTGGATGACTGGATAGGCTGCGGTAATGCACTGTATTACAAAGTGATAATATATTTCTTACAGTGTGGCCTAACTGAATTTGGGCAGCCAAATTGTTGGGTATGTCTCCCCGATTAATTTCTGCGTCATCTTTAATCAGTCAGCTAAAAACCTGACAGCAAACATGCGATCGTCTCCTTCCTAAAGCAAAGTGAAAGTACAACACCTCAGCAGGAAAAGAGCTGAGAGGCTGATGAAACAGGGGTCCACTTAGAGGGTTTAACAAATCTTACACGTCCCTCGACCATCAAAGACAATCCACGCAGCTCTCCCCTCACACGCACATGCACGCGCGCTATGCTCTGACATGGCCTCTCATCCCCGCAGGAGGGCATTAAAGTTTGAAACCGGATTAATAGCTAACTCGACTCACCGGCAAATTGAAAATCTCGACTCTCTGTATGCTCGCGTGATACATTCGGCTGATGTCTCGTACAGAAACTCCGCATCTGCAGTTGCCCATTTATAAGGAGTGTGCGTTAGGCTCTAAAAATAACCTTCCAGTGACCTACTTTTCCTTTAGGATTCATGTGTATTGTTTGCTTGAAATAAACAGAAAGGCGAGAAAAGCTTCAAAATTGTTCAGAGGGTTTATTTGGGAAAAAAACAGATTGGGTACCTAAAACTTGTTTTGCTCATGATGAAGAATCACAGGAGGCAGAGTGGTTTTGTGACAGGTGCAAGGAGGGTATATCAGCCAGCTAGGGTTGTGTTTGTTGACTGTTGTTGTGTTTCCACATCTTTTTGCCCTCTGGGACATGATGCGCCGTGAGACGAGGAGCAGGGCAGCAGTAAAAGGGAAGTCGGAGATATCGGCACTGAGGAGATTGCTCTGACATGCTTGTCGGATTCTGTTCTGACCGATGAGGTTACCACGGGCGATGAAAAATGACACCTCCTGCACTCTCCTCCGTCCTCCACACTCTTTCTTAGTCCTGTTGTTAATAAATGCAACCTGTCAACCTGAGCAACTCAGGATGTGGAGATGAAGAAGGACCATAAGAAATTAGCAATCAGTCTTGGGCTTATGTAACGTAACCCTGCATTTTAAATGACTTGAGCATGAAATGATCTTCTTATTTGAGGAATCTCCGAGAAGATGGACTGTTTCCTGTTGTAGTTTTCCTTCTCTTGCTCACTCATGTGATTTGATAGTGAAACCAGTAAATTCAACAGGCAGGTCAGGAAAGTGCGAGGGTCCTTCCCCCTCTGGGCTTCGATACTCATCGACATTACACTCAGCCCCAAAGGTAAGTTCTATGCCTCTCAGTAACACAACAGCAGTGTATGCTGGGACTTGCAGCTACTGTCTTATTCATGAAACACAATGAATTTCTGTGGAAATTAGGAAATCCTTTAACATTCATGAATTGACCCATTTAATTAAAGGCAAAATGTACATACAGACATGTTTCAAGCATTTCAGGAATAAGGCCCAGAGGTTTTAACATACATGAAGTATCATACAATTGTATCATAGAAGTTTGCATAAACATTCAAGAAGCATTATAGAACAGATCCGCAAATGTGTTTGGCCACTTGGTGTTTACAAGAGCACTAATACACATTCCAACAACACAGGGAATATTGTGATGTATATCCGAGTGAAACTGCTTCTCGAACAAGAAATAATGTAGGGTTGGATTTGCGATCTCATGTGACGGATGTTCGATTTTAGGTTTTGACTCCAATCGACTCTGCGAGTCAAAACCTGGAACTCTGACTCCCAACTCCCAACATAATAGGAGTCCATGGAATCGACTCCTCGACTCAATTAACTTAACATCAAAAAAGGGTCTATAATAATACAAGACTGCAGTCGTTATTACACAGTAAAGTAACTTTTTATTAAAACAATAAACTTTTAGCGTGACAGTCCAAATTAGTCAAATTTAACAATGACATAACCTTTAAATGTTGAGTTGCCTATATCAACCTCGTTACCAAATTACTGTTAATACCTAATTTTACAGAGGTCACAAGAAACAGCAGTGAGAAAATGTTATGTCAAGATGAAATAAAGCAGAAAGCAGGTCATTGGCCTATCCAAATACCCAGTTTTGGCCCCTTGACGTGCATGAAAAAAATGCCAAAGCGAAGTAGGCTACACTTAACACACACTAAATCCACAATATCTCTAATATCGCTTCGGAGCGGTTTTTGAGGCTAAGCGTATCACGTCAGTCATCATGTTCAGGAACTGATGTGACACGATTTCGCGTCATGTCAAATTTTTCCAGTGTAAGTTAAATTAATCAAATGTTAAATGTTAAATTATTGGTGCAGTGACAACGGAGATTAAATGTATTTGGTAAAACTTTTACAAATAACACACCACAATCACTCACTGTTTAAGTGTCTCCAATTAAGAAAACAAAAGTCTTCAAAACACTTGCCGTCTTAACGCCCACTTGAACACTTTGGCCAAACTCTGGAAATACGTCATGTAAACACCATGATCATCACTTGTTTAGGCACACAAATCTGGACAGGAAAGATAAAGATGCAAAAAAATATCCACTTATTGATGTGTTTATTCACTATGTGAGTTTTTAATGATTTATGGTTAGTTTACATATGAACACAAGTTAACATGGAACCAAATTTATATTTATTGCATTAATGTAACATCAATTACGTTACAAAGCTGACACAGATGTTATTTATTTCTAAAGCTAATGTCGGATAAAAAACAAAAGTTGTTTCTGTGAAAGCTCCAACGCAGGGTATACATCAATGTCTGAATTCCTTGCTTCATTTTGTTCACTCCTTGCTGATTTAATTCACTCAACTGCCATATACTAGAACTGCGTTTAACTCGGTTTAACTCCATTTTTAGACACAAACTCCCTTAGCACTTTCTAATTTGGGGAGCCCCCATCACCATTTTGAAGTTCATTCAACTTCGTCAAGTGGATGAGGGAAGCTAGTTGGACAGACCCTCGGCCTTTGGAGTCGACTCCCCATCACTCGTTGTCCCACACTTGTGCTGGTAAACACGTCATCAGAGAAATCAGTCAGAAGAGAGAAAGATGTCACAATATGACCGTCACTCTCACAGCGGCTGTATTAGAAACACGCTCACAGCAGCGTTAAATACTTTTTTTTCCAATTTGATGCAAAGGTAATATAATACAAAATATAGTGTTAAAAATATACATACATTTAAAAAAAATAGCAGATGCAGGATTTACGATGCAGATGACATTAAATGCATCATCACAATCTGTGAAAAGTGTCCATGATGTGCATAGATAATTTGCTAAATCTTCTAAATAAATACTGCAATATTTCATTAAAAAAGACTTTAGTAGGGAGGTTAAGTGACTTTTGACTTCAAGTCATGATGCAAAGGTCCCCTTTGGTATGGAAGTACCTTAGGGCCATAGAAATAAATTTATCCTAAGACACAAGTGAGATCACATTTTGTATCTTATATAAGCACATTTTTTAAAAATGGCCGCCGACCATACTTGAGAGGCCCATATCTTTGCTTCTGTTATAGCTATAATGACAAATTTGGTATCAACGTGTACATTTTTGTGGTCAAGGAGTCCAATAAAATAGGTTCCAAGACTAAAAAACAATAATGTTGTCCTTACCATGACAATTGGAGGTGAAGTATGCATTTTTTTGTTAAAAAAAATGCATGCCAAACACACAGTCCATTCACAACTTTATAATTTCTTCGTTTAGGTCTGCTTTGCATGTGCCCTTTACAGCACTGGCTGAAGAAGCGGGTCCCGCGTCGAGCATGGGCATCCGGTCGTTTACGTCTCAAGGTAACTCAGAACTGTGTCACAGCTCTGGAGCCCTGGAAGGCGGTCGACTGGTATCAGACAGGTGTAAATCTGGGGGTAATCTCGAAACTGAGGCTGCGTTCCAAAGCGCATACTTCCCTACTATTTAGTATGGGAAAAAGAGTAGGCGTATGTACGAATCCAAAAGAGTAGGCGAGAATTACCTGGGTGACGTACTAATTATCGCGAGATTCGGACTTAAGTGCGTTCGAATATGCCTACTTTCCTACTATAGAGCAGGCGAAAACAGTACGTGAAGGAAGCAGTACGTTCAAAACATCAGTATTCATAAAAGAGTAGGCGAGAAGTTCCCGGATGGCTAACTGCTTCCGGACAGATTTTTGAGTGCTCAACCGATGGATCCTCTTCTATCCCAGGAGGCCACGCGAGAGCATACGTCATTATCAAACATCATGGAGATCAGCGACCCCGGGGGTTTTCAAATGTGAGTAAACATGGTTCCTTATGTGTAAACTACTATAGAGTAAACGTTTTAACTGTTGAAGGTGTAAAGTAGTTAGACAGTATAGTATAGTTGTGATTTTGCAGTAAAAACATGTTTTGTATAGCTAGCTAACAGGGGAGCTCTAAGCACACGTAACGTCTCTAAAGTGGATTTGCATAACCATATACATCTTAAACACGCTTATTTAAAATGTCTATTTACATCTGAAAGGAAAATATTGTAAGTATTGACATATTGCAGATGAGCACATCACAACATGAAAAAGACATCTGAGTGATGTATGTGTGGCATTATTATAGGATAACGTTAATTCACTGTTGTCAACACTGTTGACATTAGAAAAATTTGCTGTAAATAAGGTAAATAAACAAATCTATAAAGTAACTAAACATATTTTTATTCAGACTGGTGTGAGCACTGAGGATGAGGAGCCCATCTGAATCCTGGAAACGGTGCCATGGATGAGATTGTGAAGCGCAGCAACAAGCTCCGGCACGAAGGCACGGTCAGCTCTGGTGAATTCATCAGAATAAAGCCGCAGAATGGGAACCGCTGTGTTGAGATGGCAGTAGGATGTGGGGTTCAGCGCCTGTAAATACATGCTTGTAGTTTGAATAAAGATTTGTTTCATGTGTTGTTGACTTGTATATGCATTTGTTTATTGTGTTATGGTTACTTTTATTTGTTCTTTTACTCATTTATTCATGTTTCTTATTGTTGTCAGTATATAAAATATAATTAATTAATGTATGCATTAATTCATTGCTTGACTGACAATTGGGATGTTCACATGTATTCATGCATAACTCATATGACAAAACAAATTACATTTTGCTTGTTTTATTAAATTATATCATTTTTAGTATATAAAAAAAGTAATATAATTAAGTATTGGTCAGCATTTAATATTATTTTGTTTAAGTTTTGGGGTGGGCTAACAATGCAATTCATTCTGAGGTAATATTAATTTTTAAGGAGCGATATTTACATTTTTGGAGTATAAAATCAACAGTTTTCTCCAAAGGAAATCTTCGAGCAGCGGTCCGTCTCCTGTGAGCAGACATTACACACGCAGAGGAAAACTGTTCTGGTTGTGCTGTCGAGTTACTGATGTTATGAAGTGTTAGTGCACCTGTCGCTCATATAATTTAAACTTATAAACTTATTACATAAAGATCATGGAAAGATACCATAGTTGTATCTAACAATAAAACAATCAGAATGACAAAACAGAAAACATAAAGATCATTGGTTTGTGTACCTCATAATATGATATTTATACACAGGAAAAAAGAACAACAACAAGGCTAAATATCTTTAAATAGTTTTTCATAATACATTAAAAATGTTTTCTTGTTATAAGTCTGAGGGATGAAACGAGAGGTAAATTTATCAAGAAAAGAGGAAAACTTAAAGGAGAAACTTTTTGGGTATAAAATTAGCAAGTTTCATCAATATCAAGATATTTACAGATAGATTAATTAAACGTGTTGTTCATCTTTTAAGTTGTTGCGCTTGTGATAACGCGTCATGGGTCACATGATAACGTCAACATGGCGGATGATGTCCGGATCGCATTCATACTCAACGAGATTTGGCTATAAAGTACCTACTCTTTTAGCGCTCGTTAACTCATTGAAATTAAGTACCTACTCATTGAGTATGCGGTTTGGAACGCAGCCTGAAAGTGGTTTCGACAGACGCCTCCAATTCGGGCTGGGGCGCCCTCTATGAGGGCAGACCGACTTTTGGCCTGTGGTCAAGCCAAGAAAAGAGCTTGCACATAAACTGTCTAGAGATGAAGGCGGTCGAGAACGCCTTGCGTTTCTTTCTTCCCCTTCTAAAGTGCCACCATGTCCTTGATAGGTTGCAGCAGTTGCCGCAGAAAGGCCAATAGGCGCGCGAACTGCCTCGCCTAGGTCTGCTAGCTGCAGCAAGTGCGTTTTAAATTAATACAAATTATAAGGATAATTTTTGGCTTCAGTATTCTCGAGAAAAGAGGTTTTCCCTCTAAGGTCTTTTTTTTCCATAGTCAACTAGCTAGCTAGTTATTAGTTATCTAACATTAAAAAAAAAATTATATTTAATGAGAAAGTCATACGAACCTCAAAGTGTTAACCTGTCACCTCTGACCTTCAACAGCTGTCACAGCTCCTGGTGCAGATGGGATGTGTTGTTGCAGGAACTGATTTTCTATAGGCTATTCCTGACTGGTGCTCATGCTACTTAGGACAAATGTAATGTACAGAAGTAGCTGCACTGCTTAAATACAAAATTAAATACAAAAAGTAAAGTCACTCTGATGACACATTTTTTGTGTGAAATGTGCATATTTACCCCAGTTGTCATGGTATGGGGAAAATCATTATTTTTTTAAACTTGAAACCAATTTTATTGGATTCCTTGACCCCAAAAATGTATACTTTGACACCAAATTTGTCATTATAGCGATAACAGAAGCAAAGATATGGGCTCTAGAGAATTTTCGGCGCATTGGATGAAAAAAAAACATGTTTATTTCTGATACAAAGTGTGATCTCACTTGTGTCTTAGGATAAATTTATTTTATATGACCCTAAGGTACTTCCATAGCAAAGGCACCTTTGCATCATGACTTGAAGTCAAAGGCCTGTTTTTGGGCTTAACCTCCCTACTACTTGTCCATTTTGAATTCATGGTGACTTTAATGTTAGTCTATGCTTGCGTGTTCAGTATGCATTGTTCAGTGACTAGTTCCACAGGTTACCATTACGCCAGAAGGTGGTGACAACTGAACGAAACACGAGTTGCAGTGAAGGATTCATGTAACGTTGCTTTGTCTTCGTTTGGAATTATTTTCGTTGGCGTAACAAAAACAGACCAGACACTGGTCACATGTAAGTAACTCATTATTATTATCTTATTTTGAATTGTTAAAATAAACATTACACTCGTATTTGTGCTGCGTCCTAATATCATGGCAGGTGTGACCTGATGATTCCATGCTGATAGTCTTGAAAACAGCTCTCTCTCTTGCTCGTGCAGTATTGGTAGCTATGGTTTAGTTTACTATTTTGTCTTTTGGTCTTCAATGAATATCATTCACAAGACAAGACAGGGTTCTGGCCTTGCTCCAGGGTACAACCAAGCGGCAACATTCTAATCTGAAAAATGAAGCCTACCCGGAAGTGCGAAAAACTGCACTACATCGAAAATCCGCTGGGGGCATGTCCCAAAAGGGAGCAAATATCCATAGACCCCCATGTTAAAATGTCCGTTTTCACAGCATAAATTCATGTTTTTACAGGTTGGTCCCATGGACTTTTATTGTATTTTTCGATAGGTTCCGAGTGCCTGACAACTGTGAGGGGGGTGAATTTTAAACTCATTAGTTTAGATCGTATTTAGATATAAAATGTATGACAAATAAGCGCGTGGTTAACTTTGATTGACAGCTTGATTGACAGCTGATAACAGGCTGCGCCGAGTGGAATTCCTGAAATTTGACATCTCGGCCATGATCTGACACAACACATCATACCACCTCTGTATCCTTTCCTCCAAGATTTTCCAAGATGGCTCCGCCCATACTCCCCATAAACGGCCTCAAAACCGTTCTTCAGAAAGTCTATGGGTGACGTCAGAGACGCTTTGTCCATATATTTTTTACAGTCTATGGGTACAACTTGTACTTGGCTTCAAACAATGGCCAAACTATGACATCTATAAAACACACACACACACACACACACACACACACACACACACACACACACACACACACACACACACACACACACATGCACATTTTATATACTTTATTTGATTCCACATTACAAGTCAATTTCATTTGGAATCAATTTTTTTGAATAATCCAACAGATTAAAACAAAGCAGCACATTGTTATGGTTTACTAAAGTTCTAAGGGTACAGGAAACATCGTCTTTTCCAAATAAACATGCTTCCTATAGTGGCTGAGATTGAACAGTACTTTGCCAACTGTTTGGCCCCTGTTTTTGTATCCCCCCAATACAAAGTCCACGGACCGCCAGCCTGTGTACATGACCTAGGCTACCAAACACTAGCACAATAAGTCGGCATCTATACTCAAGGTTCTCAATGGTCGATAACAATGACTGATATTTTAGAATCTTAGAGCAGTAAGACTCCTCCATAAACAAGTCAAATGCACATGACACCTCAAATAGTGTAACTTTTTTTCCATTCTGAGAGATGTTAACAATATCGGGCGTATTAGCAATTCCTAAAAAAGTGTTTGCAGGAGAGTTAAACCATTCGGACTGTACAGTAGTGTGTTTAAAAATCTGCTCCTCAGCCACGCAGGGAATCTGAGCAGCAATGAGGTCCACGAGTCTGTCATGTCTGGCAATATATGCACACACACACACACACACACACACACACACACACACACACACACACACACACACTCGCACGCACGCACGCACGCACACACACACACACACACACACACACACACACGCACACACACACACGTACATTAATGATTTTTAATTGATTCGGAAGCACAACAGTAGCTAATTGTCCATATGGGTAAAGTTGAACGTTTCTCGTTTGAAAGGACTACAGAAAGAAAAGTGGAGTATTCTAATTTGACCATGTTGTATTTTGCCAATGATATTCAAGTCTATGATACAGAAAATACAGTAGCTAATGCCGCGTTCCAGGCAACCTGTAACCCGTGTTTTTTCCAACCTTATACCCGTGAAAGTACACTGGAACGCTAGTCAAACCCGTGACTTCCCACCCGTGAACTGGTACTAGATCGATGTACTCCCAGTTACGAGCTCTGACGTCACATACTGTAGCCCGCGAAACCATACAAAACAACAATGGCAGCCCCTACGGATGCAGTGTTTCTGCAGGCGGTACACGGTGAGAATACATTTTAGGGCAATATAACGTTGCAGTCAAATTAATAGTAATATAATAATAATACACACACGATTATTTATTACAATGTTAAGTGTCTGAAACAATAAGTATGTCGTGAAAGTGCATTGCCGCATGAAAATGTCAAGGTGACGTAAACCTGAATTTGACAGCATTGACAGCAATTCCTTGCGCTCTGTTAGTTTGCCGTGACTGGCCTGGAACGCTACAAAGTCGTTAGTCGTGGTTTGAAGTTGTGATTTACGTGCTCAAAAACCTACCTGGAACGCAGCATTACATACAACTTAAAACTTTTTGTTTGTTTTTGGAGTGAATGTCATACAATCTGTATCCTGAATTTTAGCCACTATGAGTTATTAAATCAAAGCAATCCCTAAATCAAATTATGACTGCAATAATCTGCTCATATTTCTATATTTGAAACCATCTGCTGACCAGTTTCTGCCCTTTGGGAGGAGATAAAGGATTGGGAAATTCCTGAAGCATAATTCATTATTAATTCAAAGTTTCCAGAGAGTTCTAGGAATGTCACCCTGTGAAATTAGAGCAATCTTGCTAAGTTGTAAACACAAATAAAAAGACATTAAAAGTAAAATGGAGAGCCGGATTTCTGTTTAATTAGCAACAGCAATCAAATGATTAAAGCAGTTTAAATTATGCAATTGTGAGCTGGTTTGCGTTTCCATGGATAACTGGCACTATATTATACAGACTTAGTTTGATTTAATGAGATATTAACAGAGAAACATGCATAAAGGTAGGTCATGTATCACATAAAGGCCTAGATTGTGTGTGGATTTGTAGAAGACACATTCTTAGTGCTGGAAAAATGAGCCAATTTTTTAAATCAACCTGGTTCAAATTCTATGGCTTATCATTTCAGCTATTCACTGGCTATTAACCAGTTAATATTGCATAAAAGCACAGGACAAGTACTTAACTAGACTTAATTCATACCTGTATTCTTATCCAACAACAAGGATGCTTTGAGGTGCAGCAAATCCATTTCATAAAAGGGTAAAAAGGGAAGCATGTTTCCATAGCAACAGAAAAAACACAGTTTAAATGATGACAAACAGTGGGTCTCTGAACCTCCACCTACGTGTGCACTTGAAAAATACAACCTCTCAGAACCTCTCAACGTGGCAACTTAGTGAATTCTCAGAACACTAATGGCTGGCAGCAGTCTTGGCTTAAATAGGTCACGGCAGGGGAATAATTGTATTAAGTCTGCTGCAAATAGACTAGAATTGAACAGGAAAGAGGACTTTCTGTATTTGACATTTACACAATAAAACCTCATAAAGATATTTAAATCAATTACAGAAATAGAATTGCTGAAAAGCTTCACATGGGAAAACAAACAAACAGAAGAACTTAAGCTCTTAAGAATTTCAGGATTTTTCTTTACCTCTTTGAGACATACGTTGAGACAAATTGACACTTAGCTGCCCCTGTTATAGCCCTGCATGCAAATCTGATTCCAGTGTTGAAGTTTTGGCTATTAAAGCAAACTTTTACAAAATGTCCCCAACTTCCAGCACTGACCAGTTGCAAAAAAGGAGGAGGAAGAGATGAATCAGGGTCATTGACAGAAATTTCATTCTTTGGTGAAGCATTCTTTTAAATTTTATTTTGGTTGGGTGGTGTGTGTGTGTGTGTGTGTGTGTGTGTGTGTGTGTGTGTGTGTGTGTGTGTGTGTGTGTGTGTGTGTGTGTGTGTGTGTGTGTGTGTGTGCGTGCGTGCGTGCCTGCGTGCGTGCGTGTGTGTGTGTACCCTGGAGCAAGGCCAGAACTGAGCACAGGAACATGAAAAGGGGACAACTGGGAGGGATTAGAACTTTGACAATAACAACAGGTATATATATATACTCACCAACAAAACATACATACACATAAATGTATGGAAACAGAACGATACTTTGGCATAGAAATAAATTCACAAAATTTTGCCATTAAGAAAGTACTATTTCTTCTTTATTATTTGAACCTTTAGACTGTTACTCAACAGCTCACTCCTTGTCCTCAACAGCAGCAGTTTTTCTCTCTTTCTTTAACTCAGACAAACTTGAAGATGTTTGTAAAGATTACTAAATGCTGAGACTAAAAATGAGGATGCCAGGGCACATACAGACAGACAGTCAGTGCACACGTTAAAATCCTCCTCTGGGCTGGGAGCCTGAAGCATTTTTCTCATCCTGGTGGACAAAATGCAAACCAATCGACCAAACCAACCAAACACAACTAATCATTGAACGGGAGCTTTGAGTTCACATCAGAAACATTCTGCAACAAGCCTTTCATGAAAACAAAGGCTGTGCAACATTAAAGCACTCATGATCAAAATGAGTTTTTGTGAGAGATTAAACTGTAAGTCAATACGCTCAGAAAACAGATTAGATAAATAAACATAGGCAGATTTCCAATGCCGGAACAAGAGTTTTACATATATTGGGAACCAGAGATCCAGAGGACATGAAAGAAAATTTTTGTCTAACTCTAACCTAGCAAAATGCATGAATGAATTATATAATTGCTGATTAGAGGTAGAAGTTATAACCCACGGAAGCCCTGGGCCGGGTTTCCCGATAACGATGTATCTTAGCTCTTAAGAGCGCTCTCTACGTGCAAGGTTACGAACGCTCGCCGCAATTCCACGCGCGTTTCCCAAAAATGCACTTAACATGAACGCGCGAGAACGCGTTCTACGTGCTACTCAAGCGTGGCTGTCCATTCGCGAAGTGCTGAAATATAACCTTATATGGAATCGTATTCTGAACGTTTAACCTAATAATCGTCATTTGTTGTGGATTCGAAATCAAGACAAGTCTATATGGGTATAAAACACCTATACAGGCTGAAAAAATGGCTGAACAAAAAAAAAAAAACAAGAGAAGAGACCTTTCAAAAAGATCAAATTAATGTCCTTTTAGAGGATATAGAGGGAAACAAAGATTTTATTTTTAACAGATTTAAAGGACACCATACAAATAAGGGAAAACAAAATAACTGGAAGGACATTGTCACATTGCAAACTAACTGCAACGTGTTCAAATATCAGGAAGGAGGTCTGCAAGAAATGCCCAATACATGGCTGGTTTTCGTCCACGTCAGCAAGTCATTGACAGATTTTTTTGAATGCATCCCTATTTTGCCCGGTTTTTAAGGCATATTTCCCAGATTACTTATTTGATGATTTTTTTGTTTTTTGTTCATTCGTTTAATTTAGATGTGTATTTCTATTTTTTCTTCCCTTTTTAATTATTTCATTTATTCATTTAAACAAAACACGAGTACAACAAAGTGTACAATAAAGTACAATCAAAACCTGTATATTATACTTACGTTGCAGTGTAATCTGTTAAATCTAGATAAAAGTGTAATCTGCCGGTTGTCCTGCAGGTGACCTCATAAATCTGTCTTCTTACAATGCGGTGAAGTGATTTCACCAAGTACCACATGTTCCTGGATCAACATCTTTGTTGATCCTGGATCAACTTTCCAATCAACCAATCAGATTTGAGGGACAAGTTTACAGTTTATGTCAGTTTTAGGCTTAGAACCAGGGTGAGGTACTTAAACATCAGTATTATTCACCCATCATTACCCTCAGATTTTCAAGTGCTACTTAAGTTACGATGCTTTTGGGAAACGCAGCCCTGAACCGCAACGTAAAAAAAAAAAAAAAAATAAAAAAAAAAAGATTCTAGCATTTCAAGAATAGCGTCAAAATATTTCAAGAATAAATCAAATAAAGGCCTTTTTAAGCAAAACGATGAGTTTTTGTAAGAAAAATATTCATATTTAAAACTTTATAAAGTAAAATAACTAGCTTCCGGCCAAATGAACATATGGATTTCACTTAAGTGTAAAGTGCAACTTATGCGAGTAATGTGACGTACTGCTAATATTTATGCTACACCATGACGCACTACGATGCTTCCAACGTCACAAGTTGTGTAAGTAACGCTTTATACGCAAGTAGACTGCGTATGTTCGTTTGGCCGGAAGCTAGAATTTTACTTTGTAGCGTGTTAAATATGAATATTTTTCTTACACAAACTCCTCGTTTTGCTTCAGAAGTCATTTGTTAACCCCCAGACCAGTGTGGAGTTCTTGGATAAGGGATGGATGTACTTTTTGAGCTTCAATCTGATGGTTGCAATGGTTGCAATCCACTGCTATTATAAAGCTCTGAAGCGTCAGGGTGTTTATTAATATAACTCCGATTGTATTCATCTGAAAGAAGAAATTCATATACACCTAGGATGGCTTGAGGCGGGTGAGTAAATCATGAGCTAATTTTCATTTGATCTCAGTTGGTGGAGAGCAGGTGGTCTTTAGTGGCTGTTCAAACGCTTTTGACCACATGAGCTTTTTCACTATGAAAGCAATCATAGTGCATTTTTTACTACCTCTGGAAGTGTTTGAAAGTGGACAGGCTCAAAACGGTTTAGACCCCGTTTACATCTGTATTTAGTGTTGTCCACTTGTGATTGAGCAATACCAGGTGTAAATAGGGCCTAAATGCTTCTTTTAACAAAAGGTGAAATGAATTTTTGATCAGCATCAATCTGCCAGTATAGTGAAATTTAAATTTTGGGGTGGCACCCGGGGCCAATCAGATGTTAGGGGTGTCCGGTGTCCACCCTGGACCCCTCTAGCACTGCCTCTGCACATTTGGAGTTGGTACCTTAACCTCACTTAAAAGAGATAGACAGTTCTGCCATTATTTACTCCCCCTCATGTCATTCCAAACCTGCTCCTTTCTTCTGTGGAACATAAAAGGAGGTATTATTTAAGAATGTTGGTAATTAAACATTACTGGTGCCCATTAGCTTCCATTGTAAACAAAAAACACATAGGCCTACATGAAAAATGTAATCTTTTAGCGTCATTATACAGTTTTTGGAACAACATGAGCATGATCAATTGATGACAGAATTTTAATTTTCTGAACTATTCCTTTAAATGTGAATTGGCATATGCAACACACTTTTATAATTTGATGGATTTCGAGTGAAATTCATTGAAAATATTAAATGAAGGGGAAAAAGGGTCTAAGTGGATTTCCTACCAGCTGTGAATGCATAATTTTTGGATCTGATTGGAACTTTGGATATGTTGAAATATTATATCTACTCAAAAGGCAACCCTCATACCATACATGCATGAGCTAAGAATTAATATTTTTTTTGACTTTGTGAAACAGCTTTTTCTGTTGAATGAATAGCTATGAACACAGTGAGAAAGAATTACAAATGTACTGTAGACATGTGTAACCAATGACATGTTTCTTGGAAAATGATTAGTGCCATAACTTCCTAAATAGCCTACATTACCTAAAGAGAAGGAGACTCTGACACAATATTCAATGAGAAGTACATCAGGGTGGGAATTTTACTTTATTCTTTGGGAACTGATTGGAACTTAAAAAAGAATATATTTTTTTTTATTGATTGTGCCAGACCGAATGCTAAATTTGTGGTATAATTTTGTATTTAGGAAATTATGCCACACCAAATAGTTTTGGGGGAAACACATTTAGGGTTGCCCAAGACTACTGTAAGAATAATTTTTTTTTAAAAGATGTACAATACTTCCAAGGTGTAATGTAGAGATGAATCCACACCATTGGTTTTTAAGTATGGATTCTGCCACACGGCTGGGAAGAGGGAGGGAGGAAACACTTTACTGCGCATACCCTAAACTGCTATCAACATCTTCAGATGTCTTTGATCATGTAGCTTCTGAATGATTTACCATGAAGATGAGGAGAATTCCAAACATGCTTGGCCAGCATGGGATACGAGTAACCAGCACAACACGGAAATCAGAATTGCCCCCAGAGACACCATTAAACTTTAACAGGGCAACGGGTTCAGGGGGCTTATGGCTGCCAAGTCGATTTTGAGTAGTGAATGTCCAATTAAACCCATCAAATGATCCATCTACACTCGAGAAACAACTTCATGTGTAATCTAATATCAAACAAGACAGAAGTGACAAACCTTTGCTCACGTGACGCAGGGATGAAGGTGACTGAAAAAAAAACAGCGAAAAAGGACAGAAAGATATGAAGACTGAGATGATGCCGTTTCACTCGTCAGCGGAATAATTAACAAGACTTGACAAGATCCGATGTGTTCCCACAAAGCCGATGTAACGCATCTGAAGCTAGCCTTTTAGAACATAGAGCTGCACTCTAGTCTGGAGGATAAAAGGTGTCAGGAATATTTAAGCATGTCTTATATGAAATGTTGACAGCGTGACCCCCAAGGCATGAAGCGATTTGGATCTTTTAAGGCTGTGTCACTGAAGGGGCTCAGTCAAGATTCCAATATTAAACACTCACACACTTTCATCTTTTTTTACTCACTATATCATTGGTGTGCATTCAGTTTCAAATGAATATCTACTCCTGAATGGATCCCCCTGCTTATTGATTGGCTCTATGAACATTTCACAAAAATAAAAGGAAGGCACTTGTGTCTCCTAATAATAGGACTGAACCAATCGCATGCTGTGCCTCTGATTGCTGCAGAAAACATCCTTCAGATAATGTGTGTGATAAGCAGAAAAGCAAGCCACTGCTAAGTGATGACTTGCCTGGCTCTGTGTGTGTGTGTGTAAGGCAGTGTGAATGAACATAAATTGAAGAACCCAGAGGTTAAGCCAGGGCACATTTACGAACAACGTGTTATCGATTTGGCCAGTGCGTCATAGCAGCTCGCAGAGGCGGGGGTTGTCATAGTTACATATTAGAATTAACAGCGCATCCTAGCAACTGAAAGGTCAAGGCAATTCGTGTCCGGATGAGATTTCTTGTAGGAACATGTTTTCTTGCTTATAACCACATTCCCCCAGCACACCTGACTGCTGTTCGACATAGAGGGGGCTTTAACTTGCACAGTTTGTGTTCACAATTACTGACCATCA
Source organism: Meda fulgida (assembly GCA_030578275.1). Taxonomy (NCBI): domain Eukaryota; kingdom Metazoa; phylum Chordata; class Actinopteri; order Cypriniformes; family Leuciscidae; genus Meda; species Meda fulgida. The sequence goes on along the minus strand of CM060621.1, from coordinate 19,093,892 downwards.
TTTGCTGCCACATAAGGAGTTATGAAATTAAAAGTCCAATAATGAGCGTGAATGTGTCTGTGGCAAACACAAGCAAGACTAATTACATTGTAATGTGGATTCTGCATCTGTCTATGCCCACCAGCTGATCTCAGTGTTGTCAATGCAAATATTCTCTGAATTGGTGAGAATTGTGAATGATCAGTGCTAGTGTTTTTGCCCATTTACCAGATATATACTGTATATGTCTAAAAGTACTGCATGTGGATACCAAAACATAATGTTATTCCCAATAATTAGCATTAATGATTGGCAAGGGCATGTTGATGTAGGGTTGTGCAGGAAAGGTGCTCCAGGGGCAAGTGAAAAGAAGTATTTTTGAAGATAGAAAAATATTTATGTTAAAAATATAAATAATTAAATGTTTTATGGTAATATCGTTTTTTTTTTTTCTTTCAAATATTGATATCATTTTTTGTGTCCCTGATACTAGTGTATGTGGATCTCAACAACACCTGGGCCATGTGTGGGGAAACATGTCTCGGAAAAAACAGACACGATGCTGGATTTATGGCAGTGGTGACGAAGCAGAACAAGCATCAGGTGCACTTTATCATGCACTGCCTGGAGTGCTCTGTTGTTACATCCCTTCTTGGCCACCTGCTTGTGTCTTGATCCTGGATTTGGAGGGCCAGGGACATAATACAGGTATGTTCAGTCAACCAGTTGTGCCATGCAAAGTTGAATTCACAGGGAACTCGGTCATATTAGGTGACATTTTTAGTCACCATGAAATCAAAATGTACAATTCTTATAATTTTACAGAATGTTGTTTACATCTTTTTTTTTTTTTTTTTAAATGATGTTCACTCGTAATCTCTAATCAAAAATGAACCTCCCTTCCCCCTCTAAATGACATCTGGGCTGCGCCCGAAAGCTTAAAAATGCTGCCTTCGGAGGATGCATTACAATGTAGGACTGCAACAAGGCATGTCCCAATCCAATGTTAGCTTCACTTCCATTCTCCTGAGATACCTTCATCTGATCGATTTTTAAAGCCGGTATAGATGCATCCTTCGCTGCCTTTGATATCCCACAATTCTGTGCTTTACAAAAAAGAAAGATGGTGTCTGAAATTTGCGGTTGGTGGTCAGAGTGTGTGTAAATGTATGTTTTTGACCAACTTACTATTGATGTAATAGTTTTCGATTAGTTTAGTTTTCACCAAATCTCTAATCATTAAACCATTATGCTGCCTCAGATGTCATGTCCGAAATTTTGTGGGTTACCTTCATGCACAAACACTGCCTGCAAAGGCATTGCCTGATAAGTAAGACGCAGCTCTGTTCTCTTCATGACGTATGACTTACAAAAGGTGTGGCTAAATATCCCCCACAAACTGACATTCAGATCTGCCTCCATTAAGGTGATGCCCAACTACTTACGATCCTATTCATTTGCGAGGACGAAATCCAGTCCTGCCCTACATTTGAAACAATAGACTATTGAAACATTTGTTTCATACTAAGTAACACAACTGTTTTCAACATTGATAATAATAATAAATGTTTCTTGAGCACCATCAGCATATTAGAATGATTTCTGAAGTATTGGCTGCTGAAAATAAATGACATTTTAAAATATATTAAAATAGAAAAAAACATTTTAATTATAATAATATTTCTAAATATTAGTGATTAAATAAATGCAACCTTATGTGAGCATAAAAGAGAATTCTTTCAGAAACATTTAAATATCTAACTGACTCCAAACTTTTAAACTGCAATATATGAACAAATTACCATACTTACATAATATACAGTATAATCAATTTATGTTTATTACTAAAAATATAATGGCATTATATTCTAAACCATGCCTCTTGTCTTTGTTATTGTAGATGCCGTTGTAGGGCATCACCAAATTTTGTCAAGTTAAGTGAACTACAGATATCCCCTGCTTAGTGTGTTGGGAGCAGTGTAAGCAGCGTAGGGACCCTGTGAATCGGAGCGCAGATAATTATTGTAGAGAGGGTAGATCCTCTGTCACAGAGAAGGCTGACAGCATGGACTTGGAGCATGAAGGTTTTATCAGACAGGATTGATCCAACATTGTGACAGAAAGGAGTTCAGATGGACTGAAGGAATGGAGGTTTAGGGGGTGTGCTTAAAATGCAATTTTTTACAAATCGTAGGAAAAATTAGATCATAAAAAAAATCATATGAAATATTCAAACATAAATGTTCTACATTAAGCCCAATCATCTGCAAATTCAGCTTTCAAAGAGACTTCCAGAAGCAAACAAGAGCCAAGTTTGAGCGTTTTATAAGGCTATAGAGTTAAACATTAATGTGAGACATATAAAAAGCATCACCTCTACGGCTAGGTATTTAGTGATTGCATTTAGAGGTGCTAGTGTCAGGAAGCCTTTGTATGGATTATATTGCAAATTAATAAAGCACAATCATAAAGAGACAGACTTTCATGCATGCATCTAAATCTTATAGAAAGAATGAGGAAATAGAGGGAAAACAACCCAATGCTCTCTAGACTTTGAAGAATGAAGCCTTTGTAAAATACAGCTGATTAAATATCCTCAGGAAAAGATTCCTTTGTAACAAAGCCACAGGCAACTCCCTCACATAAGCAGAAGAGGGTCATGAAACAGACAATCTTATAATTCTGTCTTGCATATATAACAACTGTCTTATGAAAGATTGGGAGATAGCATGGTGAGAGAAAGATTTTGATGAAAATTGCAGCTGAAAATACCTTTGAACAAATTGCTGGTGGGTTGGCATAACCAGATGTTCATCTTGTGAACAGTCATCATGTTTCACATCTCTAAACAGCAAGTGAAAAACTGTTACACCAAACAACTACACAAAAGGTTCACTTGGTTAATTTATTTTATGCTGTCCTTGTTACAGTGTAATTATACATTTATGTACTGAGTAATATTAATGAACAACATACAAATGGTTATGTCGGAAAGATCGTATTTACGAGATGAACACATGAATGCCACCACAAATACCTGTGGGACGCTTAGTATTTTCTTTGAGCCCCCATCTGTAGCATGGCGGATTACCACAAAACGTACAGGTATTTCGCAGTGACATTTAAACCAAAATAAGCAAATTGCCTGCACAAAATATGATAGCATTGTAATATAACAATACGATAAAGTTTAAAGTGACTAAATTAATGAAAAACATAAAAAAGCAAAACACACATTGTTCTTCATTTTCTATAAATAGAGTTTAAAAAAACCTTGCTGTATTTTTGTGTAGTTAATTATGAGTAGGTATACCATCATCTTGCTCCGACAAAAGTGACTTGAATGCACCAAGATGTGTAGCAAGCACACTGTAAAATAAAGTGTTACCAAAATGCTCATAAAACCTCTTAGAGAACAAGTTCCCTCTTGATAGTCTCCATTGTGAGTTCTGGTTGATCTATAAAGTATTCCAGCTTTGTTCACTTGTACTAACACTTCAATAAGGCATTTGTGTACAGAGAAGAGCCACTGTACTTGTACTAGCTGATAAAGCAGTCTAGGACTTGGAGTCAAACTGGCCACTGTTTATCTCCCGAGATAGTTTATATCCTTTGCCTTAAACTCTTTAAAACTGAGGCGACCACCCATACAGAAACTGTACCTTGTGCTTTCATGATGCAACGATAAGGCAATATACTGTACACAGCACTTTTCCCACAGCCTTTATTCCGTAAGCCTTAAAAACAGGATATGTGTAGTAAAAAATAAATAAAAAAAGACCACAAAAGTACCAGCAGTCAGCATATTTTTATTAATTAATTGATTAGTGCATCTTGGTTAATCCATCCCGCTGATTTCAAATCAGGATCTGAAGAACTGAAACTCCACTGTTTATTTACAAATGTCAGAGCTGTAATCTGCCAAATCCCTCAATCCCCTTAAGAAGGACCACTTAATCCTTGACAAAATTGTTAGCAAGACCGTCACTGTTCAGTGTAGGAGGGAACCAGAGGCACAGGGAAGACATACATTTTTGATATTGATCCAATTTAGGTTGAGTATTATTATTCAGATATCCAAGTTATATTACACACACACACACACACACACACACACACACACACACACACACACACACACACACACACAAAAAAAAAAAAAAAAAAAAAAAAAAAAAAAAAATATATATATATATATATATATATATATATATATGTACAGTGATTGTAATTTATAAATTTCAATTAGCATGAGAATAAATCAAATGAACCAATCTGGCCAAATGTAATTATATTAATCATGATCCTTGGCATTTTGTTCTCAAAAGTCTCTGCATATGCACTGTATTAACAACAAAGCTCTCTTTAGGGATTACAATGTGCATCACCCTAAATTACGTGCATTTGGGCAGACAGTGTGTATACGAGACAAAGAGAAGGGAGGAGGATGAGAGTTTGAAGCATCTCTGCATAATGTACTTTCAAACATGGGGTGGGAGAAAAGTTCGACAAGTTTGATCTGAATAATTTATCACGCCTGTGTTTTTCGACGCACTTTGTTCTCTATCCAAAGGATATGCATTTTAAGCTTTAATACCATTTATGGCTGAAGTTATTATGTGTGATCAAATAATTCTCAGTCCAGGGATTTTCAAAGAAGGCTTCTTGTTTTAGTACTCTCAGCTGTCAGAACTTATGCAAGCCACATGGGCATGCTGTCTTTTAGCTCCTTATCCCTTCCTCATTTCAAAATGACAAATATATAACTATGTCCTGGGTGTTTAAAAACGTAGCTCTTCATAAGAAAGGCTTAAATTATTCATAGCGTTAAACATTTATTTTGTTAGAATTTCACATTATCAAAGCGAACATTCTCCCAACAATAAATGCATGCATCTGATCGTACTACAGTGGCGCGGCCTAAAATAATCTCGCTCTGTGATTTATTTAAGGTTATTAGATAAAGGGTCTCTAGGAACCTGGCCTAGATTTAATCACACACTTTGTTCATGAATTACATACATATTGAAAGGCACTGTAATTTTAAAAAGACTGAATTAACCAAGAGTGATCAAATGCATGTTAATGTTTTGAAAAACAGTACAGTGGTACGGTGAATAATAACTAATATGTCTGCTCAGAGCTAGAGATGCTTTATGATCTCATTACTTATACACAAACATATAAGTATCTAGAAACTTAATTGCACTTCATAAAAGGGGATGAATATTTCAGCAGCTACCAGCATCCTCACATGGGTGTCGTGAACCTCATCAGCGAGTGACTGAGTTCATCTAAATCAAGCGTGCGTTCCATCCGGCCGTGCTAAATTATTCACCATATTTATCTGTGGTCATTCAATATTCATATGCTTTAATAAATGTGGATTTTCAAGAGGGGGGTGGGAAATATATGAAGCACTACATACAAGGATCTATGCAACTGTCTTTAAAGGTTAGAAGGTCATGGAGTGAAGGATCTCTTTAAACTTACGAAGACTCTATTAGCTTTAGATAGGGCTGGAGCGGAGGCCCCTGGTGCTTTGGTGGGTAAAGTCAGTGGACTTAGCAGGATCTAAGGGGCGGTTTGAGGTGCATATAAAACAGGCAGCGTCCAAGACCGGCTTACTAGTTAAGGTTACACAAAGACCGCGCTGATCCAGGAAGAGAACGAGGAACTACTCACGAACTCCTGGCGTTGTAAAGGGCTGGGATTTTTTTTACAGATTGTATCTCATCAAGCGAAATAAAGTAAATGTGTGAGAATATATTTTAAGAGTGCAGTGCAGGCCGCTGCTGAAAGTGGATGATGTGATTAAGGATCAAAGGTAAGGACATAACTGAGTGACACGGGAAAGCGCATCAAGCTGCTTTGAAGGGCAGAGGCATTCCTTTCTTAGCAGGTCAGGTTAGAAGAGAAAGCTGTCAAACTCATTTCACTGAATAAGAAGCAGTGACTAAGGATTAATACCTTGACAGAAATGGTCTGCTATCCTTTATTACACAGCAAAGAAGATAAAAAAGTGGATCTACCCTTCTGGAAAAAAATAAATAAAAGGACAAAACCAAACAAAAGGACAAGGGATAGGTCATCACAAAATGGACAGTTTGACATTATTTACTAATCGTCAAGGTTTTCCAACCCCATGTGTTTTTTTTTTTTCTTCTTAAATGTGAATTGGGACTGGGGCTGTTAAAAAGGATGCAAAAGTGCCATAAAACAGTCCATACAACTTATGCACCATATTCCAACAATTCTGAAGCTTGGATGAAGTTTAAGTAATTCTGCACCAATATTGTAATACTGTGGTGGGCTGTTAAGACCAAATTGAGTCAAGAACCGAATCATTTATCTGATTCATGAATGAATCAGTCGAGTCTTTGTGAACTGGTTCAACTAATTCATTGATTAGAAATACATGAGGTTGAGTAAATAATGACATCATTTTTTTTAAACCATTGTTTCTTAATGGTCTACTCTGGTCGATCAGATTAACTAACAGCTGATGGATCAACATTAAACCAGCTTTCATGTTAAAAAAAAACAGCTTGACCACCTTAAGCTGGAATGGCCTGGATCTTCCCAGTATAGTATGATATTCTATAGAACATTACAGTCAAGATGAACTCAGGAATGCTGTCAGGGCTTGCATGACTAAAACGGCAAGGGTGAAAAGCTGACAAGGTGCTTCAGCATTGACCTCAGGTTCTACCAAAGAAAACCTAAATAAGGCCTTCAAAATGATTTTGAGATACCAATCAGAACACCAACCATTAAATTTAACTGAAGGACATTCTTACGTTAATGTAGAGGTTCTCACAGGGTGGTAAACTAACTGTTTGTATGAAAGCATGGAAAACAAAAATATCTTAGAATATCTCAACCTCTAATGGTCCCTGAATCAGTGAGTATTTCTCTGTTGCTTTGTTCTGAGTTTTGGGAAAAGAGTTTGAAGTTACTGAGAAACCATAAAACTAAGAGCTCTTGCTTTCATTGGACGCTGATGTTAGAGTGTGCAGCCAGACTGAATTAAATGAACACAAGGTAGTAAATCTTTATGAGGGGCACTAGCAGGGCACATATTTGATTAATGGTTGTCAATGCAGAGCAGACAGCTTGAACTTTTAAAATAGCTTGTGAGAGCATTTGTTTTTTTGTTTTTATGGTTTTGTTGGCCTTGTTGCCAATGCAGTGGCCTGGGTTCTTCCATTGCATCAGGGACATCTGTAGGTTTTTGAGTCTTTTTTGTTTTGTCAAGCTTTAAATGCATCTTCTTGAATCTCACAGCAACATCCTTGAAATAGCCCAGACAAAATAATTGTAGACAGTTCTTGAGATGCATTTAGTAAATCTCTTTAGATACCCGATGGGTAGCTCTAAGCTACTTGTTCAGACATACATCTGTCATGAACTGCTCCGAGACAAGAAGGTTGAGGATCCAAATGAACAGGATAAACCAAAGATGTAATCCAAAGTACAGGCAAGATCAAACAGAGGCAGGCAGTCCATACAAACAAACACAGCCAGGCAGGGAAAACGGGCCAAAGAGTAATCCACGGAACAGGCAAGAAATCCAAAACCAAGAGACATGAAACCAGGTAGAATGCTCGGAATTGCAGTGTAACACTAAACAAGACTTTGCAGATATGAATGATAAAACCAGGCTTATATGGGGTTAGCTAAAAAGGATAACAAGACACAGGTTGAATGTGATAATGGATGAGGAGTCCGGGCAGTGAGTTATGGGAGATGTAGTTTGTGAGGGAATGATAATAGTCTGATGTGGAGTGCCCTCTGGTGGGTCTCAAGGGCACTCCAACTGGTGACCGTTACATAGCCCCCCCCCTCAAAGGAGCAGCTTCCAGATGCTCCTAAAATTGTCCAGGAGCTAGGTGGGGCAGAGGCGGACCCGGGGGTGGGATGGAGCGAAAGAGGGCCTGGAGACTGAGGCAGAGCAGGTGTCCAGGGCGAAGCATGAGTCCAGAGCAGAGCAGGCTGACCAGGCGTCCAGGGCGCTTCAGAGGGCCAGGGCGGATCCGACGGTTCAAGGGTAGAGGCGGCCATCTTGTCTGAAGACACCGGCATAGACACAGGCGTAGAGGCGGCCACCTTGTCTGTAGACACTTTCGTGGCGGCGGCCATCTTGTCCGAAGACACAGGTGTGGTGGCGGCCATCTTGTCCGAAGACACAGGCGCGGTGGCGGCCAGGACGGGATGAGACTCTGGAAGTACGGCCATGATGGGACGAGACTCTGGAAGTGCGGCCATGATGGGACGAGACTCTGGGAGTGCGGCCATGATGGGACGAGACTCTAGAAGGGGAGCCAGGATGGGATGAGACTCTGGAAGGGCGGCCATTTTGGCCGAGGGCTCACGGGCTTCAGCTGCCATCAATATGTTACAGTACATAAAGTACAGTACAACAAAATAACTTATAAAACACTTTTCCACATTCACACGTACAATTTGGAATATAGTACAAACATTGCATGGACTGGATTTATAATAATTTTATGGTGCACTTTGAAGGTTGAAAGTTCCAATGCACATTCATCGTAATTGCATAGAAAGTGCCCTATGCATTACTCTAAGTGTTCCAGAGAAAAAAGAAAGTCAGGTTTGGATGGAACAACATGAGGATAAGTAAAGTTAACGTGAGGATAAGTAACGACAACATTTACATTTTTTTGGGTGAACTATTCCTTTAGGCTAAACAGCATCTTTTATGTGACCTTTTTGTAAATTTGCAGGGTGCTTGAAGAAATGCAGACACATGAAACCTTATGACCTTGCATTACCAATCAACAGCCCAGTCCACCTACGCTAAAGATAAGCACAGTGCACAGCACAACTGGGGGTTTAATTACCTAGTGTAATCTCATTATTTTGTTTTCTAAACAGACTACTGAACAGCCTGCTAGCTGTGCACAGCTAATTGCCATTTCTCGAGGACAGAGTCACTGAGAGGAAAATCAAAGCCAACAGCTGAGGGTAAATTAGGACCATAACAGAATTGAAATATCAACCCTCAGGCAGAAAATCAGTCTTTCTGCCACATCACTGACCTTTTTCTCATGTTTTACTGCACATTGACTATCACAACAAAGTGAAAACAAAAAAGATTATTTTTACATTATGGGTATCAGTACATTATGGGGCGGTTTCCCGGACAGAGATTAAGCCTAGTCCTAGACTAAAATGGCCCTTTAAACCAGATTAACAGAAATCTGCTTTCTCTGTCATGGCTTTAAATAGTCCTAGATTTAGTTTAGTCCAGAGTTTAATAAGCTGATTACCTGGAGGAAGACTAGAGTTACTCCAGGACTAAATTGAGGCTAACCAGGAGGCAGGTTTAACTTCAGATTAACTTTGTGTTTGAAAGAAGACAGATGCATTACTTGGACACACACACACACACACACACACACACACACACACACACACACACACACACACACACACACACACACACACACACACACACACACACACACACACACACACACACACACACACACACACACAACACAACACAACACAACACAACACAACACAACACAACACAACACAACACAACACACACACACACACACACACACACACACACAGAGTTGGGTTTCTAGTTCAAATGTGATTAGATTAGCACAGTTGGTTTTTAAACCATCTTAATTTAAAACCAACTTTGCTAATCTGAATTAGAATAATAGAGGTTGCCTATAAAACATGGAATGAACCAAGAAAAGCTTAAAATGGCATGGAACTGAGAAGCAAATCCAAGGAAAACAATGGAATCAGAAAAAGACTGCACCAAAAAAATGCAATTTTTTTTAAGCAAGCTAAATAAACTGCACACCAACTATGGAATAATATAGTATATATATATAAAATCAACGATGTACAACTAGAATCAATGGTGTTCATTAACAATGAATGGTTTTCATTTAAAATGAATTATTAAAATAATCCTACAATTAATACTTCTTGTTTATTCCTGTGATTTACATAACAAACTTACTATAACTTTTCTTAACACGTGGTGTTCGGTGTTGGCAGACTAGAAGCAATACTGGTTTCAACTAGAGTACTACCATGGTTGCTTTATTATTACAAACAGAAATCTTGGTAGCAGGTCCTCGATCCAAGCACAGGCTCAACACTTACTAACATTATACTAACATTACAGAAACTTTTAAATACCAACATAATAGAACATTAAACATTAACACGTCTATCCGTTTTATCATCCTGCTAAAAAAAATGCTTAATTACTTTACTTCAAAATTTATTGGGAAGTGAAAGTACTGTATGACTGGGTTACTAGATTGAAACATTTTTCAAAATGAAAACGTGAAGTCAAAGAGTGACCATGTCAAGTCGGTTTAACATGAACCAATCAAATGAGTGTGTGTGTGTGTGTGTGTGTGTGTCCAAGTAATACATGTGTCCACTTTGAAACACAATGTTAATCTGAAGTTAAACCTGCCTCCTGGTAGTAACTCTAGTATTAAACTCTGGTATTAAACTCTGGACTAAATAAATCTAGGACTATTTAAAGCCATGACTGAGAAAGCAGATTTTTGTTAATATGGGTTAAAGGGCAATTTTACTAAAGGACTAGACTTAATCTCTGTCCAGGAAACCGCTCCAAAGTGTAATAATTACTTGTATCACAAATATAGTATAATATAATCAATATAAGTAGCATATTATAAATAGAATATAAGTAAAATTTGTTATAATACATATTTAAGTATTCTTTAAAAAATAAGTTTAAATAAGACGAATGCAATTTGATGACAAAAACATATACGACTATCGATTAACAACCTCGGTTAGTTACAGTATGTGTAATTACAGTAGGTCTGTCTTTTAACAGTACAATACAATAATTTCCATATGTTGAAAATGAAATACTACAAAAAAGTTTCAGTTATTACTTTTTTCATTTGATTTAGTCCAGTTAGTTTTGTATCCAAATACAACCAATGTGATTTTCTGTAATCGATATCTGACAGCAACAGCACATTTTTCTGTAATTTTTCCCTGCATGAAATCCATGAATGCAAGCAAACCAATGAGAGCGCAGAACAATGATGATGACTCATAACAACAGAGCGTAGGCGCCAAAGCTGTTTTGGATCTGTTTTTCCCGAAACCCTTATTAAGCACAGATTTAAAGAAAATTACAGTCGTTTGGCAAATAAATATAAATGTTGGACAGTTATATACATATTACCAATATTTTATTATGTAAGCTTTATTGAACCTCAAATGACATGGAAATGTATTGTAATTTTTAGTGTTAATTAATTAGCGAGTCCACAAACTCATTCTCTTAAATGGCTTGGGTATGCAGAGCATTCACAGCTTAAATGGACTACACACCCCCTTAAAAAAAAGATCTAAACCTAACCCTCAGTGGGCTGTAAGTAGATTGTATGAAAACATATGAATGAGATTGTATTAATTCAATCGAATTTACTAAAATGTAAAATAATTACAAATTGCCATGAGTGTCTGTTGCACTTATTCGTGATTGCACATTTTACTTACACATTTTACTGTCAGTCAGTGTATTATTTGTGGGAAATTTAAATAACTTTTTATGCAGGTTACATCGTTACACAACAAAATTCTACTATGTTATAACAATACTAATGTTACTCAGTGACTAACAATGGAATTTGCTGTTTTTTTGTGTGTGTGGGAGCAACATGGTGCAGTTGGGCTCATTGGCACTTTCTCTACAGCAGGCTCAGGCTCCTTGTCTGTGGTTGAATTCAGCTGTTGCTTAGTCTGGCGGGGTCATGGCTGACTGGGCTCTGGGTCAGGTGGAGTAGGGCTGGTGGAGTCCTCCACAGGGCTGATGGTGAACGCCAAATTATTGTTTACCAGCACCCTCTTCACGGAAGCTGCAAAGTCCTCACGAGGACTGGTCCCTGGGAGGAGTGCCCTGGTCCGGTGTGGATAGTGCGTTAGGCATGCTAACTCCAAAAAATCCCTCCAGGCATAAAAGGTAAACAACAGGTATGTGGTGCAAAAAAAAAAAAAAAAAACGTAGCGAAAAATCTTTTGTTACTGTCTTGGTCCGATCTTCTGTCACGTAATGGTCGCTGTAATAACCGCACAATGATAGGGAACCACACAAAAAGTCTATTTTAGATCCACAAGGAAAATCAGGAGATAAACAGAGAAAACACAACCACTAAACACAGACGAGATCGAACAAAGAACTGGAAACCAGGGAGTATAAATAACCAGACTAAACGAGGGAACAAATGAGTTAATTAATAAACAACAGGTGAACAGAATGAACGGAACATAATCCTGACAAATAAGTTCTTGTTTATTGAACAAGAATACTTTGGTATGTGTGATATTCTCTGAAAAAAACCCTGAAGAATGGTCAGTATTAAAGGCAGAAAATTATAATTACTTGACCAATCTACAGCCTTGGCCAACATTTTGGGCAGTGACAAAGTTTTCTGCTTCAGTATGTGTAATTTATTTTATTTATTTTATTTTTATACATGTTTCTGTAGTATACTGAAAAACAACGACAAGCATTTCATAAGTTGTAAAGGCTTTTATTGGCAAAAACATTCAATGCAAAGAGTCACTATTTACAGTTTTGACCCTTCTTTTTTATAATCTCTGCAATTCGCTCTGGCATGCTGTATATCAGCTTCTGGGCCAAATCCTGACCGACGGCAATTTATTCTTTCCTTATTAGTGCTCAGAATTAATTTGTTTATATAATATGTGGACTTCTGAATGTCCATTTGCCTTTTGAGGATTGACCACAGGTTCTCTATGGGATTAAGATCCTCCTGGGAGTTGCCTGGCCACAGTTCCAAAATTTCAATGTAATGATCTCCGAGCCACCTAATTATCACTCTTGCCTTGTGACATGGTGCTCCATCATGCTGGAAAATGCACTGATCATCACTAAATTGCTCCTGGATCATTGGAAGACGTTTCTCTTACAGGAAGATGTGATACCATTCTTTACACCAGTCTTCTGGCTGTCAAGTCCTTGTACTTCCTGCATTATTCCAGTCTGTCATTGATGTTTTTCTTGGAGAGAAGTGGCTTCTTTGGTGCCCTTCTTGACACCACACCATTGTCCAAGAGTCTTCAACTCACTGTGCGTACAGATGCACTGATACCCTCTCTGCACTGGTGGTGAGACAATTCCATAGCCGACTCCTCAGGAGACAGTCACTTAGCACTTTGAGATTCTTTTATGAAAAGTGCTTTACAAATAAAATGTATTATTATTATTATTAGTCCTGGGGCTGCTGGACACTATGGGACAAAATAAACCCTTCTTTAATGCAGTTGAACCTCTCTCCTTGAAGTTCTTGATTATTGGGTAAATGGTTCTTTCAGGTGCAATACTCTTTGCAGCAATTTCCTTGCATGCGAGAGCACTTTGATGCAAGGCAATGATGGCTACATGTCTTTCTTTGGAGGTAACCATTCCTAACACAAGATAAGAACATAATGATTGGAATCACTTCTTCACTCCTTTTACAGCATTCAATCTGCTCTTATAATTAAATCCGAATGAGTGATTTCTCCTGACTAGTACTTGTTCACACTTTCCCATGTGCTGATGATATGATTAGTGAAATTATGTTAGCTGGTCATTTTGTGCCAGGGCCAAAAAAACAGTGAACAGTTGTTGTTTTTTTTGTTTTTGTTTTTTTTGCTGGCCAATTAAGCTTTTTGCAATAATTTAAAATGCATCTGATCACTCTGCACAATATTCTAACAACATATTAGACAGGGCTGTTAAACAGATTGTAAACTAAATGAAGATGGATAATGTGAGTGTTGTGTGCTCAGCCTCTGGCTTTTTCAGCACCGTCAAATAAAAAATAAAAAACTAAAAACAGCACCCCTTACGTCACTTCAGAGTTCCTACTGGCTGAGTGAATGCAACCTGGAAAATGGGCCTGGGGAACATTAAGTTCCCTTTCGTAGTCACTCCGAGTTACGTCGGAATGACGACGAAATGGGGTTTCGCTTAGAACACCTATCGACTTCGAGTATACAAAAACGAGCCAATGGCAAAGAAATGCCATGGGTCTGCGGAATTTGCATGACGTACTCCGCCCCACCTCGTGGGTATAAAAGGAGGACGCCGGCAACATGCAGATATGTTTTCGCTTCGGAGCCAAGAGTATCTCTTCACTCCACAGCCATTTATGACTTCACTCTACGAGACGAGCCATTCTCTCCGGTGTTGGTGTGGTAGCGATCTGCGGCGAGTTCACATTGCCTGCTGATCTGTGCAGTGATCTGCCAGTGAGTGTGTTCTCCCCGCTCGCTTCGACATCGCTGAGTTTTTTTTTTTCTCCTCTCACAAAAGAGCTCGCACGCGGCACGTCTTTTTAAAGACGGCTCGCCCGTGCATTTAAAAAAAAAAAAAAATGTGGCGGCAGATTGGTATCGGACTCTGATGGGCACGAGCGCTGTCTAGTGTGTAGGGCTTTTATCATGCTTGTACAGCGCTCGTGGGTGATTCATGTTCTCTCTGGGAACGTGATCATCGCGTCATTTAGGTCGAGACTCAATGAACTCGCAAGAGTGAGAGTCCCCTCATCCACACCCCGATCTAGCGCTCCCCCGAGGAGTGCTACTTCGGCTGGTGGCCAGGGTGACCTGAGGGTTATAGTCTGGATCAAGGCGCCGACTATCTGTCCGCGACCCCAGCTTCCTCCTGTGTGACGGTGCCCGCTAGTGAACCTCCGATTCCCGCGAGTCGACCTTCGGGTGGCCCGCGAGTTTCGGTTGAAGCTACAGAGAAAGATGCTATGTCTGTTGTAACATCATAAGGTGGGCTTGGTTCTTTTGGAAGTGACGACTCGTCACAGCTGCCACCTTCTGGTGTGTTATGCTGTGCCTGAGTCTGATCCGGAGACGACGGCCATGCTTTCCTGGGACGATTGGTTTTGGGTAAGGCCGCCGACCCGCGTCCACGGCAAACCCCAATATCTTTCCTCCCGGACGTGCATGATGAGATCTCGATGTCCTGAAGGACCCCCGTGTCTTCTCAGGACCGTTCGTTGGTCTCATCCGCCTTTCCCCCCTCACGGGGCCGCTGCCCATGGGTACACTGGGGTCCCCCCGGTTGAAGCGCTCTGTTGCGATGCTACTGTGTCCTCAGAGTACTTCCCGGCGCTATCCTAAGCACCCGTCCGAAGCCTGTAGTTCTTTTCGTCTACACTAATCTGTGGCGAATTCCTATAGTGCCACAGGACAGGCAGCCGCCTCACTGCATTCCGTGACCGTTCTGTGGTCTACCTGGCCCAGATGCTCACGGTTTTGCAGGAGGGCGGGACTGACTCGAGGCTCTTCATGAGCTACTCAGCGCGCCGCCGCTGACCTTGCTCTCCGAGCGACGAAGGTGGCCACGCGCTCTCCGAGTCAGGTGATGTTTACCACTCTGGGGCTGACCGGTCTGATGTGCTGGAGGTCGGTAGATTCGTCTGCTCACCCCCACGTCCCAGGTCGGCCCCTTCGGCGGTGCGGTTGAGTTCTTCTGCCCAATAGTTCTTAACCGCCCGGGAGCAGATTGAGGTTGTTCTGCCGACGGCCCCGCCGTCCGCTCGAAAAAAGGGTCCCTCAGTCTGCCAACCGCCGAAGGCGTCCTCCCACGGTCCTAACCCCGCCCGTTCATCCGGGCTGGCTTGGTACCGTGGGGGGGATGCCTCAGCCCTCTCCAGCCCCGCCCCCCGCTACACGCCGGGTTTAGCGGCGCTTTTTGAGATGGGCTGCTCAGAGATGGGACTCAGTTCTTTCCAGGAGTTGGTAGCAGGGCCACTCCTTTCCCCGGTGGAGGGCTGGGGAAGAATCTTTACTCAGAAAGAACTGACTCTCTCATCTCTGAGCACACAGAGTTCTCGGACGACCCAGAGCGCCGCCCACCAGCCGTGCTCTCCTCGTCCCCCTCTGTCCCAGAGTCGGTTGACACGGCGTGCCGCCCACGGGCCGTTTCGTCCTGTCCCACTCTGTCGCCAGACCCCTGGCAGAGCAGGCCCCCGTGGAACGCTGGTCCTTCCCTGGCCTCCTCTGTCAGGGCGCGGATGTTAACTGCGCCCCCACACCGGATCGCTATGCCGTCCACGTCGGGGCCAGTTACTCCGCTTCGCTGCCCCTCCGGGGGGACGCCGGTGGTCCGCATGACCCCGCTGGTGCAGTTCCTAGAAGCCTGGCTAGAGCTTCCCCAACTGTCCCGCTGGGTCGCCCGCACCATCCGGTTCGGCTATGCGATTCAGTTCGCACGGTCTCCTCCCCGATACAGGGGAGTCCGCTCCACTTTGGTCGGTGGCAACGCCCCGGTCATGCGAGCAGAGATTGCCACTCTGCTGGCGAAGGGTGCAATCGAGACTGTCCCTCCAGCCGAGATGAAGTCCGGCTTCTACAGCCCTTACTTCATTGTCCCCAAGAAAACCGGTGGGTTACGACCAATCCTGGACCTGCGAGTTTTGAATCGCTCCCTTCTCAGGAGACCGTTCAAATGCTCACCGCCAAACCCATTTTCGAATGTGTGCGGCCCCAGGATTGGTTTGCAGCGATCGACCTGAAGGACGCCTACTTTCATGTCTCCATTCTCCCTCGTCACAGACCGTTCCTCCGGTTTGCTTTCGAGGGACAGGCATATCAGTACGCGGTTCTCCCATTCGGGCTGGCCCTGTCTCCTCGCGTCTTCACGAAGGTCGTCGAGGCAGCCCTTGTTCCCCTTCGGGTTCACGGGGTTCGCATCCTGAACTATCTCGATGACTGGCTGATCCTAGCTCACTCTCGAGACCAGGTTTGCGAACACAGGGACCTTGTGCTCCGGCACCTAGCCCGTCTGGGCCTTCGGGTCAACTGGGAGAAGAGCAAACTTTGCCCCGTGCAGAGGATCTCTTTTCTCGGTATGGACATCGACTCGGTCGCCATGTCCGCGCAGCTTACGAGCGAGCGCGCGCAGTCACTGCTGACTTGTCTGAGACAAATACAGGGCAAGAGTGCGGTTCCACTGAAACATTTTCAGAGGCTCCTGGGGCATATGGCATCTGCAGCCGCGGTCACGCCGCTCGGATTGCTTCATATGAGACCGCTTCAGCTTTGGCTTCGCGACCGAGTCCCGAGGTGGGCATGGCAACAAGGCAAGCTCCGAGTTCCAGTGACTTCGAGCTGCCGTCAGTCCTTCACCCCGTGGTTGAACCTCAGTTTTCTCAGGGCTGGTGTCCCCCTGGAACGAGCGTCGAGGCATGTTGTTGTCTCAACAGATGCCTCCACCACGGGCTGGGGCGCCATGTGCAATGGTCATGCTGCCGCGGGCTCCTGGACAGGACCCCGCCGCCTATGGCATGTGAATTGCCTCGAGTTGCTGGCAGTACGCCTTGCTCTGCACCGCTTCCGAGCGCTGCTCATGGGTCAACACGTACTAGTCCGATCAGACAATACCGCCACAGTAGCGTACATCAACCATCAAGGTGGTCTACGCTCCCGCCGTATGTCGCAACTCGCCCGCCACCTCCTCCTATGGAGTTAGAAGCATCTGAGGTCCCTTCGTGCTATTTTCATTCCCGGAGCCCTGAACCGTGCTGCCGACGAGCTGTCACGGCTTCAGCCCCTCCCTGGAGAATGGCGACTCCATCCCCAGTCGGTCCAGCTGATTTGGGACCAGTTTGGCGACGCACAGATAGATCTGTTTGCCTCCCGCGACTCATCCCACTGCGCCCAGTTTTATTCTCTGACCGAGGGCACGCTCGGCACGGATGCACTGGCGCACAGCTGGCCGAGGGGCCGCAAGTATGCGTTTCCCCCAGTGAGCCTTCTTGCGCAGCTCCTGCGCAAAGTCAGGGAGGACGAGGAGCAAGTCCTTCTGGTTGCGCCGTACTGGCCCACCCGGACTTGGTTCTCCGAACTAGTGCTCCTCGCGACAGCACCTCCTTGGCCAATTCCTCTGAGGAAGGACCTCCTTTCTCAGGGACGGGGCACTCTTGGCACCCTCGTCCCGATCTCTGGAACCTCCACGTGTGGCTCCTCGACGGGACGAGACAGGTTTGAGTACCCTACCACCTCCGGTGGTGGCTACCATCACTTCCGCTAGAGCGTCGTCCACGAGACATGCCTACGCGTTGAAGTGGAACCTATTCGTCAATTGGTGCTCTTCTCGCCGAGAAGATCCCCGGAGTTGTTCGATCAGTCTCGTGCTTTCCTTCCTTCAAGATGGGTTGGAGCGAAGGCTGTCTCCCTCCACCCTCAAAGTTTATGTTGCCGCTATTGCCGCTCACCACGACTTAGTGGAAGGTAAGTCCATAGGGAAGCACGACCTGATCGTCAGGTTCCTGAGGGGGGCGAGGAGACTGAATCCTCCTCGCTCTCCTCTCGTTCCCTCTTGGGACCTCTCAGTGGTTCTAAGTGCCCTGCGGAGTGCTCCCTTTTGAGCCTCTGCAATCAGTGGAGCTTAAGTTCCTGTCAATGAAGACAGCGCTCCTGATTGCTTTGGCTTCTCTCAAGAGGGTCGGGGACCTGCGCGCATTCTCCGTTGACGAAGCGTGCCTAGAGTTCGGGCCGGCCGGTTCTCACGTGATCCTGAGACCCCGGCCTGGATATGTGCCCAAGGTTCCTACCACTCCCTTCCGGGACCAGGTGGTGAGCCTGCAAGCGCTGCCCTCGGAGGAGGCAGACCCAGCCTTGGCACTGCTCTGTCCAGTACGCGCTCTCCGCGCTTATGTAGACAGGACGCAGTGTTTCAGGACCTCAGACCAGCTCTTTGTCTGTTATGGTGGGAAGCTGAAGGGAAAGGCTCTCTCAAAGCAGAGGTTGTCTCACTGGATCGTGGACACCATTGCTTTGGCTTACCAGCAGCAAGGTCGACCGTGCCCCCTTGGTGTGACCGCCCACTCCACCCGGAGTGTGGCATCCTCCTGGGCGCTGGCGCATGGCGCCTCGCTGGCAGACATCTGCAGAGCTGCAGGCTGGGCGACACCTAACACATTCGCCAGATTCTATATCTCCGAGTGGAGCCAGTGTCCTCTCGTGTTCTCGCTTCAAACAGCTAGTTCCGGACCCGCTCAGGTGTCTTCGCTTGCTCGCCATTCCACTCCGCGGACTGGATACGTGCGATATTCTGCTCAGGTGAGCTTCGCCGAAAGCCCTGAGTTCCTCCAGCACCCCTGATGCTAGCGCCAGTGTCTATTGCCTGGGCGTCGGCTAGGTGCCTCCGTGTGCATGGTCCCTCCCATGAGCTACCCCCACACGTGTATTTCCACTGTAAGCCTCTTTGAGCATGTGTCTTTCCCTCGGCAAGCCACCTTGCCACCCCTGAGGTTGAAATATTCCACCTGCGGCTGGACACCTCAGAGTTTCTCCATATGTTACTATCAGGTCATATGTGTATTTTCAAATGCCCCCCCCACTGGGTTGGTGATAATTGCATATTTCCCCTTAAAGCTTGGGATATGCTTCCCAGTGTACCTTGGTATTCCTGTGCTAAATAGGAGTCCTTCGTCCTAATATCTCGAGGGCTCAGATTTTCGCAGGGCGCTGGAAGACAGCTGTGAGGTGGCGTGATTAGACTGGTAACCCCATTTCGTCGTCATTCCGACGTAACTCGGAGTGACTACGAAAGGGAACGTCTCGGTTACGTATGTAACCCTCGTTCCCTGAGTAGGGAACGGAGACGTTACGTCTTCCTGCCACCTCCGCTGTGCCGCGGGGATCGCCGAGTTCAGTCTTGGCTCCTCAGCGAAGTAACATATCTGCATGTTGCCGGCGTCCTCCTTTTATACCCACGAGGTGGGGCGGAGTACGTCATGCAAATTCCGCAGACCCATGGCATTTCTTTGCCATTGGCTCGTTTTTGTATACTCGAAGTCGATAGGTGTTCTAAGCGAAACCCCATTTCGTCGTCATTCCGACGTAACGTCTCCGTTCCCTACTCAGGGAACGAGGGTTACATACGTAACCGAGACGTTCTTGGGGAACCGCCCTGATAGCTAGTTCCTAGAACTAAGTTCCTAAAACTACCAGGTGCGAAAGGACATATTGTAATCATTTATGTAAATCACAGATTTGACACCAGAGATCAAAACTGTGTTTGCCACTATTGGATATTAAGCTTTTTAAGCTCAACACTACTTTGTAGGCTCATTGTAAGGATAAGTATTGAATGTTTGTTGGTGATTTGTCTTTCTTGCAAATGAAGAACACTTTATGAGCAAAAGCAACCACACCAAATACAGTAGAATATGGAGGACAACAGTGCCCACCCATTTATTCAGCAGGGTTGGTTCTGGAAATATTTGTTCCATTCATTTTTCCCATATGCATTAAAAAAAAGTGTTAAGGCGTGAATCACAAAATTACAAACCATTATTTGAAGCAAAAAAGTTCTTCATAAATCAAACAAAAAGGCAAAGGTACCATCTTTAATGAGGGAAATAATCCCACAAAGCATTGCGAATGCCAATCAAATAAAAATTGATGGAGAAATGTAAAACTTTTCATTTAAAGGGTAATTAAACCCTAAAACAACTTTTTTTTTAGTTAATGATCTAAGACTGAGGCTTTATTAGTGCTGATCATTGATCGGAGTAAATGTTTTAACATTTGGGTATGTTTTAATTCTACAAAATATGGTGTAAAAATGTCTGAGTGCTGCCCTCTTTGAGTTGAACAGTGGCTACTGCAGTTGAATTTTCCTATTGGAAGTTGTTTCCCCGCGTGACGTATAATGGCTCTGCCAGTGGCTCACTACCCACGCCCCTGCACGAGCTCACCACACCCTTCGCAAGCATCATTGGCTTCAGGAGTTAAGACCGCAGTTTGAGCCAGTGGCTCGAATTGACAAGAACACAATCATAAATCATAAACTAGATTTATGTACAATAACATTATGATGTCCAGCAATCAATTTAAATTGTACATTGTGTTTAATTTGTCGTTTAATGAGATCTAATATATGTTGTTAGTGCAGAGAATGTTCACATGAATAAATGCATCAATCCGACTGTTCTACGTCGGCTATTCACTATAATGGTCCAGTGGCAGAACTTTTGCCAAGCATGTCTAATCCACACTAAGAAGTATAGTTTTTTTTCATCATCAAAACCGATTATGTTTATCAGTGGTTGTATATCAAGCAGGGACACTTTTGTGTGCATTTTGTTTTGTGATTTCACCAGAACGAATAGAGAGTCTCTGCAACGAATTGAAGCACGCGAGCCACAAGAGAACACTGTACGTACCTCTGATCGCAGCGGCAACAAGCACTTTGATCACTTTTGAGCACTAGATCGCCTCTTATTTAACAAACGAACTAAATGAATGCTCTGCTAGAGTTAACTGGAGATGTTTTATTTATTTGTATTGGTACATCCATGCCGCAAGATGTTTCAAAAGTGGTGGGGACATGTCCGACCCACAAATTACGCCTATGTGTCCATCAATCCGCCTACTCTCAGGTGCACCCATGCAGAACATTGTCCATCACATCACAGTCCCTCCACTTGCTTTTCGTCGTCCCACAGTGCATCCTGGTGCCATAACTTCCTCATGTAAACAGTGCACACGTCGTCAAGAAGATGTAAAAGAAAATGGGACCACTCGGAAAAGGCGATGTGATTGAGATAACTTATTGTTTGCTTACACCTGTTCTACCCAGACCTTAATATGTTGCTTTGTTAGGAGATTGGTTCCTGCGATAAATCCCGTCTCTTGTTTTCGTGTGCGAATGAGAATCGGTATTAATGATGTGACTAATTAAAAGTAAACAACTCAGTCAGAAATTAAAGGTACATCTTCGTGTCTGTGACCAGTCAAGTCAAGTCAAGTCACCTTTATTTATATAGCGCTTTTTACAATACAGATTGTTTCAAAGCAGCTTTACAAACAGGAAAATAATGTTGTAAAATAATCAGGTGACAGAATGGAGAAAAAAAAACCTCGGGAGAAACCAGGCTCAGTCGGGGGGGCCAGTTCTCCTCTGGCCAGCGAACAAACAGTGTATGATTATGATTCAGGCAGCATTACAGGTCAGAGGTCAGATTGGATCGGAACATTATATTATGCAGTTCATCTGTTTGAAGACAGGAATCATCACGCGCGTATGGGGACAGGTTTCTTGAGGATCAGTGCTGATGGCTGGCGTGTCGATGAGGCCTTCACCGGGGAGAGTCTAGTTGACCCAATCTCTGCTGACACTTCAGCAATGTGTTGTGGTCCAGTGAGTATTGCTTTAAGACTGCAAGGGAAGCTCGGCTTCCCCTATAATGTCAAAACATTAATGGTCAATTATATACTATTGTGTTATCATTTTATTGACTAAAAATGCGTTAGAACACATTCATCTCGAATACGAGTTCGTTCAGAATCAGCTACATATAGCAGGTCGGCTGACTCGATTTCCTTCTCATAGATTCTCATAGCGTCACAGTGCATTCCCCTGTTGAAGCCCAGCGTCCATTGACTTCAATAGGGCAACTTTGAACAGTTTTTTTAGGTGCTTCGAAACTAGACGGTCATTGGATAACTGCTGCGATTATGTCCCGCCCACGGACGCTCAGAGTCTCTGGGGTGAATGGAGGAGTGGGCTAGCCCGGACTAGTCAGTTAGCAAACTGCACGACAGACAGTGCTAATATTGCCGACCTGATTTCTATTTATTTATTTATCAGCAACCAAAAAAATAAACTAAAACTATAATAAAATATATTATTTATAAATGAATTAAGAAAACGGTTTATGCGTACATACACACACACGCACACGCACACACACACACACACACGCACACGCACACACACACACACACACACACACACACACACACACACACACACACACACACACACACACACACACACACACACATTATTAGGAACACCTGTTCAATTTCTCATTAATGTAATTATCTAATCAACCAATCACATGGTAGTTGCTTCAATGCATGTAGGGGTGTGGTCCTGGTCAAGACAATTACCTGAACTCCAAACTGAATGTCAGAATGGGAAAGAAAGGTGATTTAAGCTATTTTGAGCATGGCATGGTTGTTGGTGCCAGACGGGCCGGTCTGAGTATTTCACAATCTGCTCAGTTACTGGGATTTTCACACACAACCATTTCTAGGGTTTACAAAGAATGGTGTGAAAAGGGAAAAACATCCAGTGTGCGGCAGTCCTGTGGGCGAAAATGCCTTGTTGATGATAGAGGTCAGAGGAGAATGGGCCGACTGATTCAAGCTGATATATATACATAGAAATATAATACAATTCAATATATGTATATTTCATAGTGCAGTTAATATTAGTAGGCTAACGTTACAGTAAATTCATGGTAAATTATGGGAATTTGTAGACGGAAAAGCCTTCTGACTATCGTTGCGCACACTGTTTCTCCTGTTCGTCAGCGCGGTTTCATCTGCCTTTAAACTGGTTTAAATCACTGAGACATAGTGATTTAAACCAGTTTAAAGGCATTGTGTTTTTCGCTGAATTCAAACGCTTCTCACTGGATCTCGTGACCGAAAGCGATCAGAGTAAATGCATCTGCTTTAGTGAGCTCGCGCTGCGCTGCCGTTTGGACTTTGAGCCGAGCAGATAAACAGTCCGTGAGGCGCGCGCGGTTCAAATGAGTTTCGTTCCGCTTTTGGCGCATAAACATTATCGAACATTTATCGAACTCTTGATATCATTTTATCGAGGAAAATTATATCGCGATAACTATCGTTATCGTTTTACCGCCCAGCCCTACCCCACAGTCACCAGATCTCAACCCAACAGAGCATCTTTGGGATGTGGTGGAACGGGAGCTTCGTGCCTTGGATGTGCATCCCACAAATCTCCATCAACTACAAGATGCTATCCTATCAATATGGGCCAACATTTCAAAAGAATGCTTTCAGCACTTTGTTGAATCAATGCCACGTAGAATTAAGGCAGTTCTGAAAGCGAAAGGGGGTCAAACACAGAATTAGTATGGTGTTCCTAATAATCCTTCAGGTGAGTGTATATATATATATATATATATATATATATATACGTGTGTGTGTGTGTGTGTAATAATTATACACTAACATGTATGGGTGTACATATACAAAATAAATAATGAAAATATAATGGAAAAAAAAATCCCCTCTTTGAAAGACCTGCAGCCGCCCCTGTTGTGGTCGTGTCCAGACGCAAGTCCACAATCTGATCTCGATACGGGCCGGGTCCGGCTGATTACAGTTTACCTCGGAATAAACAGAAAGACTAAAATGAGTGTAGATGCCATTTTTTTTATG
The DNA here is from genome assembly GCA_030578275.1 of Meda fulgida. NCBI lineage: Eukaryota > Metazoa > Chordata > Actinopteri > Cypriniformes > Leuciscidae > Meda > Meda fulgida. Next base: position 19,069,625 of record CM060621.1, on the reverse strand, counting down.
ATGTAGCGCGTACATCGGGTGTTATAGGAAGTGTTCCCTAATAATCATTTAACTGATTTGAATAATAGGAATGTATAGTGTTCTGTGTGTATGCCAGGTTGAAGAGATGTGTTTTTAATCTAGATTTAAACTGACAGAGTGTGTCTGCTTCCTGGACAATGTTAGGAAGACTGTTTAGGTGCTAAATCTGAAAAGGATTTAACGCCAGCAGTCGATTTTGATACTCTAGGTATTATCAACTGGCCGGAATTTTGAGATCGCAATAGACGTGAAGGACTATAATGCGTTTGGAGCTCGCTCAAGTACTGGGAAGCTAAACCATTTAGTGCATTGTTAGTAATCAGCAAAATTTAAAAATGTATACAATGTTTAATAGGGAGCTAATGCAGTTTTGACAGAACCGGGCTAATATGGTCATACTTCCTGGTTCTAGTAAGAACTCTAGCTGCTGCGTTTTGGACCAGCTGTAGTTTGTTTATTAAGCATGCAGGGCAACCACCCATAATAGCATTACAATAATCTAACCTTGATGTCATGAACGTATGAACTAATTGTTTTGCATTTGTCATTGATAGCATATGACGAAATTTGGATATACATTTTTAAGATGGAAAAATGCAGTTTTACAGATACTAGACACGTGTCTTTCAAATGAAAGATTGGTATCAAAGAGCACACCCAGGTTCCTAACCAACGACGAAGACTTGACAGTGCAGCCATCAAGTGTAAGACCGTATTCAAGGTTATTACGTGAGGAAGTTTTTTGTCCAATAATTAGAATCTCTGTTTTTTCAGATTTAAGTAGTAGGAAATTACTAGTCATCCAGTTTTTTATATCTGCTATGCATTCCGTTAATTTTGTGAATTGGTAAGTTTCGTCAGGTCGTGAATAAATATAGAGCTGAGTATCATCAGCATAACAATGAAAATGAATGCCATGCTTCCTATAATGATATCTCCTAAGGGTAGCATTTACAGAGTGAACCGCAACGGTCCTAGTACTGAGCCTTGTGGTACTCCATACTGAACTTGTGATCGATAAGGCATCTCTTCATTTACTGCTACAAACTGATAACGATCAGATAAGTATGATTTAAACTATGCTAATGCATTTCCACTAATGCCAACATAATTTTCGAGTCTATTTAAAAGAATGTTGTGGTCAACAGTATCAAATGCAGCACTAAGATCGAGTAACAGTAATAGAGAGATACAACCATGATTGGATGATATGAGCAAATGATTTGTGACTCTAATGAGAGCTGTCTCAGTACTAAGGTACGGTCTAAACCTTGACTGAAAACCCTTGCAGATATCATTTCTTTCTACCCTTTTCTAGTATCTTTGACAGAAAAGGTAGATTCGAGATCAGCCTGTAATTGACTAATTCTGCTGGATCAAGTTGCGTTTTTTAACAAGTGGTTTAATCATAGCTTTCTTAACATTTTTTCGTATCCTAATGACAAAGATGAATGAATGATATTAAGAAGAGGATCTATGACCTCTGGAAGCATCTCTTTCAATAACTTAGTCGGTATAGGGTCTATCATACATGTTTTCGATTTAGACGATTTAATGAGTTTGGAAAATTGTTCCTCTCAAGGAGACTACAATGCACTGCCTGATGCGATACTGTAGTAGACGGTTGCATTGTTATGATTTTCTCCCTGATATTATCAATCTTGTAAGTAAAGAAGTGGATAAAATCAATACAGCTGTGCTGCTTGGAAACGTCTGGGATTGAAGCTTTATTTTTAGTTAATTTAGCCACTGTTTAAAATAAATACATAGGGTTTTGTTTATTTTCTTCCAATAGGGTTTAAAAATAAAGCAGATCTAGCAGCTTTTAAGGCCTCTCTGTGCGCCATCGTGCTCTCGTTCCATGAAATGCGAAATACCTCTAGTTTTGTTTCCTTCCAGTTGCACTACATTTTTCTGGCTGCTCTCTTAAAGGCCCGAGTGTGCTCACTGTACCACGGCGTTGGACTATTTTCTTTAATCTTGTTTAAGCGCAAAGGAGCAACTGTGTCTAAAGTGCTGGAAAAGAGAGAGTCAAAAGTCGCAATTTCGAGTTCTTCTAGCTATCTGGGATGCTGAGGAGATGAAACTGAGCAGGACTATTATTAATAAAGCGATCTTTAGTGGCAGAAGGGAATATTTGTAACACGAAGTTAACTTTGCAGCCTTGGCTAAATGAAGTTTACACAAGACTAGATAATGGTCTGAGATGTCATCACTCTGCTGTAGAATTTCAACGGCATCAACATTGATTCCATGCGATAATATTAGATCTAGAGTATGATTGTGACAATGAGTAGGTCCTGACACGTGTTGTCTAACTCCAATAGAGTTCAGAATGTCTTTAACCCAATGCACCTTTTTTCGTTATCTACATGTATATTAAAATAACCAACAATTAGGACTTTATCTGCAGCCAATACTAATTCTGATAGAAAATAAGCAAATTCTTTGATAAAGTTTGTATGGTGTTCTGGTGGCCTGTATACAGTAGCCAGCACAAATCTCAAACATGATTTATCATTTACACTAGATAGTGTTACATTAAGCGCTGACACTTCAAAATAATTATATTTAAAACAATTATTTTAAAAATGTTTTTAAATCAGTATTTACCAAGCTTAATGACTGATGAAAATAAGTTAATTATAAAGAACAGCTAAACATCAGTTCACAAATAAAAAATATCGTTTAAATTATTACTGCCTTTAGTATGTAAAAATACAAAATAGAATTGTATTTGTTTTCTCTTTTTTATGTAATGTTTAACCAGGAAAATATGACAACAATAAGTGCAACTGGGACATGCATTTAAATTTTATTAATTAAAAAATCTTTGCCTCCTCATTTTAAAACACTCCTGCATGCCACTGATATATATATATATATATATATAACAGTAGGTATTTAAAGGTTTATAAAGTATTTGTAAAAAACAATTTCCCAATGGCGAAAATGAATGGAGTTTTTAATTGACTGCTGCACTCTATTAAAGAAAGAAGAGTGACCAATCTAAACATATTTGTTCTCTATATTTGGTCTGTTACTATTCTTTGAAATAAGTGTTTAAAATGTTTCAGTCCATGAACATTTTGTAACTACAAACAACAACATGTTATGTAGCTCACAGATGGGAGACAAATATGGTGCATCTGTTAATGGAAGTGTTTATGTGTGTCTAAACAGGGTTTAAATCGGGACAAAATTATCTGAAACAGAGTTTTGATTATTGGCAGTTTGTTTGTCAATACATTGCATGTACAAGTTTTTGTTTTTGCCAGTATACACGTTCCGTTTCCATTTAGTGAGTGTATTCAATTAAATAAAGCTTTAAAGTTCATTACAGTAAGCATTATTTTTCCCTCTAGTCACTGGTCGAGGCGACATCTTTCTTTGCCTAGAGCGACACTGTTGTCTACAGCAAGCACAGCTCCATCACACTATACTTCAGTGAATCACAAAACCAAATGTGATTGTGATATATCCACTGATATGGAGAGCTTTACAGATGTGCGGCTGTACACGAAATTCCACATTGTAATTCTAATGCAGACTGTGAACATTCTCAAGCTGACCTCTTCTCACCTCCACCAAACAGCTGGAAAACGTATGTGAATCTCTTTGCTGGCCTGAACAAATGCTTTCTAATGTTACACCAGGAATCTGTCAGTGTTTCACATTGCTTGTCCAAGTCCAAGGCTAGAGCTTTCTATTTATGCTGTGAATGTGATGGTGCCATGCGTTAAGGAACTTTGGCAAAAAAAGACTTCATCTGAATAGACACACACACACACACACACACACACACACACACACACACTCACACACTAAGAATGCATCACAGCATGACTAACCCCTCTGGGCGATGTGTGATGGTGAATTGCGATGACAGGCTGCCCCAACATTGGCCTCTATGTTTTGACGTTCTCTGAGTGTCTTTGCACGTTATTTACACAGAAAACAGTTTGTGCCCTTTACTTCGCTCTTCCTTTTCCTTCCATACCCTGCAGTCTCCATTTCTCTCAGCTCTCATTCAGCATATACCGGAGGGCAATAGTATGGAAGCCTGTTTCCACCACAAGAGTACAAACATGTACTTGTGACTTTATATCTCCCAATGTAACTTAATTTCTTGTAGCTTTTTTTTTTCATAGTTGCAACTCACAATTTGACGCAATGTCTTTATATCTTTCACTTGTGATGTTTTAATAGCGCAATCTGATTTTATATCTTACAATGTGACTTCCTCCCAATGCGTCTTTTTATCTTGCAACTGCAACTTGTTTCTCGTAATTGCAACATTATATCTCACACTGTTCCTTTATCACGCAAGGTGTCTTTATTAGGGCCTAAGCTCTGAATGGGCAAGGCCCTATTGTTCTCCAAAGGGTTTTTCAGGGCCCAAGCCCCAAAGGGGCAGAGGTCCTATTGTTTTCCTAAGGATTATTATTTTTAGGGCTCAAGCTCTGAAAGGGCGAAGGCCCTATTTATTTATTAGGATTAGTATTAGGGCCCAAGCCTTGGTGGGGGTGACACCGGTGCGAGGGCCCTTTCTTCGCTGCTTGCAGCTTTAATGTCTTTTATTATATATCAAAGCGTCACTATACCCCACAATGACTTTTTATTGTGCAATGTAACTTTATATCTATTTTGGTTGATCTCAGCAAGATCCTCAGAATAATGTTTTGATGGTGCCACAGTATTTACACCTCTTGGGAGAATGAAGCTATGAATTGGTTACTTATATGACACATTTCACCTTTAAAAATACCTCAAAAGCTTAACTCCCTGAAATCACCTCTCCAGTGTTGTCCTTTCTTTAGCGAGGCTTCTTTAGGGCTCAGTTGACTCAGACATTACATCACATCTCTTGTTGAAACCAGGGACCCGCAAAATCAGGCCTCCAAAGCGAGCGCACCACTAGGGGCGATTCATTTGAAAGCTAACGATGACAGCAAGCTCAGAGCGCATTAAACGACCAAGACAACAATGTCGACCTACATTGTAATGTTATGTAAATCTGACCCAACAACTGTTTTCTTTTAAGGAGCAACGCTTAGTGAGCCAGATCGTGGCTTGTTACAGCGTTCTCATGTGCTTCCCACTTTTAGAAGCAGGCATTCAGAAATGCCATAGCCGGCTCCTAGAGGGACCCTCCTGGCTTTCTCTTTTACATGCACTCATACAAATATGCTTACACAAACACACAGATTAGCAGCCACATCATGTTAGCCAGAGGGACACACACTCATCAATTTGTTTGTAAACAGCAGATTAGGGCAGTAAAACCAAGTCGTACACTGGGTCCCTGAAGGGAACACACACACAAATAGACTAAACGCATACTAAGAGAGTGAAGAGGTACACAAATACTTGCACACATAAATGGATTTAGCGGTTTCTCTCTCGTCAATATTACAATTAGGATAAACTTCCAATACAGAGGAAATGCACTATTTTGTTCCATAACAACCTTATCTTCTTTTCTAAATCACATGCTTAAAGAGGTAAATGAGAGGTCACAGATATATAATGCAAATAATATATAGAATTGAGATTTGATCAAATACTGTTGCACTGTGACCCCAATCCTAAAGAGATAATACCATAATATTATTTGAAGGTTGTAGCATAAAGTGGTCTCTAAAGACCCAAGTAAAAAAAACAAACAAACATGCAAGTGAATATTGTACCGTTTTGTAGTAATTTTCTTTTAAAATATATATATATATATATATATATATATTTTTTTTTTTTGCATTCCTCCGGGATCGCCTTCAACCTTTCAATATTGTGAATGTGTTGCTCCAATTTAGCAATCTGGAAAGAATAATAATAATAAAAAAAAAGCTGGTTCCTGGAATGCAGGATGACATATCAAAGGATTAAATCAAGTAGGGACTCAGAGGGCCTTCTTTTTTTAGTCTCTTAAATTATTTTAACAACTCCTTCAGCTTCATTCCAGTATCAAAACCCACTTAATATCTCACTGATTAAATATCTAAGCTAGAAAAGAGGAAAAATGCTCTGAGACAGTCTAAATTAATCTAAATTGTGATTCAGTGCTGATTGTCTCTCAAATGCCATCTAAAGAATCTATGTAATTATTTTCCTTATGTACAGTACCACTGATACCAGCAAGCAGCGTGATCATTTCTCCTTTAGGGTGTGCAAACAATGGAAAACTGTCTCTGTTACCTGGGAAACCTTTCAAACTCTGCAAAGAGCTGACATATGAATTTAAAGCAGCATTACCAAAGTGAAAAATAAATATACTAAGTATTTGAAATGCATTTATTTTAGTATTCTTAAGTATACTACAAATACATTTACATTTTTATGTACTATAAATACCCTGCAATTGTACTTTTAGTATATTAAATTGATATACTTAAAGTCTGCTAAATTGGTACAACTAATTTTATACTAAATGCACTTTAGTTATCCGGAAATAGTGCTGAAGTCCAACTAGACATATACTTGTATATTTGATTGTACTAAAATGGAACTATTGCAAGTATGAACTGAAGCATCTAGTTTGTTTCTGCTAACAGGTTGTTGTACGGGCAGAATTTCCAAACACAACTTTTACAGTACCTACAGTGCAAATGTAACAATGAGCAATTTGCAAATAAAATGATTTAATTTATTAAATATTTAAGTACTACTTCAGTAATTTATTTTTGTTGAATCTTCTGTTGACATGTTATGATTAAATGTAAAAATACAATGAACTGTATTTGAGTTTTACTTGAGTATAAAAATAATATAGATACAAACTTAAAGGAAATGTGTTGTGAGTTGGGAAAAAATAATAATTCATAATCTTGAACTAAGTTTTATAACCTTTACCTTTTTAATAATTTAACCACACTTTTAATATCAGGTATTGTTGAAAGAGCGAAGGCCCTATTTATTTATTAGGATTATTATTAGGACCTAAGCCTTGGTGGCGGTGACACCGGTGCATGGTTGCAAAGCAGCTTTACATACATATAGAAAGTAGTTACAAATGTAAAGATATGTAATTATGACAAATAAACGAAACAACAGTTTGAAAATAGTCAGTTTGAAATGGTGAGAGCAATTCTCATACTTGATCAAAAGTTTTATTACTTTGGTGTATTCCTAATACACTCCAATGCACCTACTGTACTAATGCACTTTTCCCATCAATGGTACTTTAATGGCCCGTTGTACTTTGAAATGTGGACTGCAGCCCTTTATTGGTGGAAACAAACATGCACTATTAAAAATCTTTAAGATTAAGTGACAAATAATATTTGAAAACAATTTTGAATTTGAACAACAAAAAAAATGAAACACTACTTTAATATCTTTATCAAATGTGATTATAAAAATAAAAAAGAGAACGAGAGCGAGAGAGACTGTTGGGACATCTCACGAGTGGAGGCCAGTTGAACTTGAACAACGTCATGGCGAACGCAGTGTATTAAGTGAGTAATGTGATGTAAACAGTGTGATAATAGTGAGTATAGAAACAAACAATGAGATGTATTGTAAGAGTCATTATTTTTCATTAATACTAAAGTAGTGAAGTTGCCTTTACATGCTTAAGCTGTTAATTAATTCATTGCATGGGTGGATTTTATTCTTATCAATCATCAAAACATTTGCCCCCCCCCTGAGAGATTTTGCAGGAGCCGCCACTGAACAAAGATGAAACTATATTTAATTTCTACAGTGAACAAAGTGTTATTTTACATTTAGGCTTAATTATTCATTTCTGTACCTGAATACTACTGTTAGACTTTGTAACTTTGTTATTTAGTATTCATCTCTGCTTGTAATTTGTGTATTTGTTCTAATTTTATTACTGACTGTTCACTTGTTTTAAATAATGTGTGAACTTTATCAGTTAGGCTAGTAGTTTTTGATGTAGCAGCTATCGAAAAACTTCAAGTGAGCTTTAAGTAATAAATGAAAAGCAAAGTACACGCGCGCAACGCACGCACGCACGCACGCACGCACTCACACACACACACGCGTGTACACAGAGAGAAAGAAAAATAACCATTATGGAGTTTTTTTTAAAAGGTTTATTAATTATAGAGGAAGTTCTATGTGAAAAACATCAGAGTGTAAGAACAGAATCCAAGTATATACTTAGAATGTCACTAGAGCACAGATTAGGTTATTTTATGTTATTATTGCTTCATGAAGGAAAAGAAAAACACATCAAACAGCCCTATTGATGACAGCTCAAGTATTCTTACCACCAGTCCTATAGAATGTATTTCAAGGCACTTGAATGCTGGTTTAATAAACGACAACAGTTTAATATAATCAAGTTCTTGCTACTGTAATGGTCACAAATGGGAAACTTAGTACAATGTGTTTTGAATTGCATCCTGATCAAATACATGAACAGAACAAATCAACTTGAACAACTGACATGCGCAAATAAATGCTTGAAAGATGAAGCTTTAATTAAAATCAAATCTATTTGAATATAAAGAACTTGAGATGGGTTTAAGTAGTAAAGCAAAATAAAGGAAGGACAACCTAATTGTGACAAGTAATACAGTAATAATTCTCTTTCCAATAACACTCTTAATGTTTTTAAAGACATAATACACTTAATTTCTAATTAAGTCTTAAAATATTTGATTTGGTCTTTCTATATAAAAATTGGAAATAAAGATCAGTTCAAGTTGCAAACATGCATAGTCTCTAGGTAGTGTGAACAGGAGAAACACACACACACACACACACACACACACACACACACACACACACACACACACACACACACACACACACACACACACACACACACACACACACAAAAGAGCATTCAAAAATTATATCCCTCAACACACAACATCAGCCACAAGCCACAGTTGTGTTTGTGCTTGAACACCACCACCTCAGTTTCACACAGGCTGGAAAAGGCACATAGAGAAGGTACTAAGCAAAGGAGGTATAGATTGAAGCACTGATGAAGCTCTCATTGCTTAAAGCTACAGAACATTTTATTTTACATACTGAAAAACTCCACAAACTGCCATAATAAATCAAGAGGGGCATGTAACCAGGTATTTTTTATATCCGGTTTGCATATATATCATGACTTTCACATCTGAATTTACCCTTCAACCAGAGAGGAAGTTCCCTGGGCCATCACTGCAGCACACTGATACGACTGGAAATTTCCTGAGGTGTTAACTCTCTAAACCTCAACATTTATTATGGCACTCTGTAGATATACATACATCATTTCAGATTTTCCTAAACTGTGTGCACTGTAGCTTTAGGAACAGCTCGAACACTTTCTCGTCAAATAAAAAAAAAAACGTCTGCATATTCTTCTTGGTAAAGTGTCAATGCAAAAACAAAGAAGAAATTTGCATAATGATATAATCCACAAAATTACAAAAGAAAATTTCTTATTCCTAAATGGTTTCCTATTTTTAATAATACGTATGTGTCTATCTCTATCTTAGGCAACTAATACTACAATAAATTCACAATTTAAGGATATTTAAAATTATCGGGTTGTGTCTCATCAGCCCTTAAAGTCTTAGATCAAATTAGATCAAATAAAACATAAATCCTTACAGCCCTGATTGTCACACTTTAAACCTAATCTGACAGCTTTTCCTCTGAGAATTTTAAATTAATACCAAATAGTTATCATTCTGCCATGACATTATTGCACAATTCACTGTGCATATCTAATAATACATACATTTTATCCCTATACCTTTTTACCATGTTTCACTCATGATATACAAATAAATGTGATAACTGAGCACATTTAGAAGAAAAATAACACCAAACCACTAAAAAAATTCCAAGCGCAGTATATTTCTTATTAAATTCACTTGAATTAAAGCGGTACACTGAGGAAGAAACAGGAAACCGCACTGAATGAACCACAACCTATTTAGGCTTCTGAGCTACTGAAGGCCATTCACAGTCCTTAAAGGATAAAATACTCTTCTCATTCGATTTCAAAAGCATACAATAATATACATACACGCTGTCCCAGAGAAAGTAAATGTAGCTCTTTGGTAACTTTCATCTCAAAGGGTGAATTCAGAAATGTAAATCGAAAGGCTATGCATTCACAAACACACACCTGTATGTACTCAAAAACATGCTGATGAAGCAGGTGTGATGCATGAGTCAAGGTCCAGGTTGTACTATATATATTTATATATACCGTCATATCTTGTGTACCTTGGTGAACATGAAATCTCCAATTATTCAGGTTTATTTGCTACATAGCCATGTTTGAATGATGCACATTTAAAACTTCCAAGTATTTTTGTATCTGCGTTATTTGATAAAGTCATTGCAGTGAATGTGTACTTGTGTGACTTCATGTATAACTAGTAGCTCTATTTGAAAGTGTAGTAATATGATGCTTAGCGATCAGAGAGCATGGTCCCTTTTTAGAGGTAGATTCTATGATGTTCTATGAGGTTTTTTTTCCAACATCCTACTTCCCAAATGAACAGGACTTTTTGTTTTGCAGCTCTGTGAACATCTGAGTTAGAATCTAACAGTCTTGTCTATGTGTAAAGGCCTACTTTGTTTAGGCGCATATAAGCAGCTGTAGTGGACATTTATGAATACATATCTGCTAATAAAAACGGTTGGGCAGAATAAATGAGTGCAATTTTAATAAAAGGCACAGTGTGTGGTGCATGAGCGACAAGACAAGTCATGGCCCCTTAAGTGGAATGACAGCTTTATGTGTACATCTGCATTTGTCTGGGCATAAATATTTGTGTGCAGTGATGTGACAGGATATGGTGTTTCTCAGATTTTGATGAATGCAGGGATATTAAGGACCTGCATGTACATATCATATGTGTGTGACTCAGAGGTCAGTTGTAGCCTTGGCAGTGAGGGCCTGGATGCGACTGGTGTTGCAGTTTTTGCAGAGAACATGGCCATCCAGAGGGTAGCAACCCTGGTTGTCTCCCTCAGACAGAAGACAGCCACAGTCCTATGTTGAGCACACACACAAAATTGCATGAAAATTCTGTTTACAAATATATTTATCAATTTGTAGCCACGACCAAGTGCTTTTCTCACCTCACAACCATAGCACTGCACATGGAAGTCACGGTCTAAGGCCACAATACGCACAGTCTCCTCCTGGCCAGGTGATGGCATTATGGGCTGATTACACACAGAGCAACGAGGGGCAAATTTCCTGGGAAAAGGGAGGGGGACAATAGAGAAAGAGAGATTACGACAAAATAATCCAGAGGACAGAGTTGCCCATGATATTTGATTAAAAAAAAAAAAAAAGCTTAATACAAGCATAAGATTAATGCTTTTATTCAACAAGAACACATTCAGTTGATCAAAAGTGAAAGTAAAGACATTTACGGTGTTATAAAAAGATTTATAAAAAGATTTCACATAATCGTTGCTCTTTTGAACATACTATTCGTCAAAAAAAAGTCCTGAATAAATATGTATCACAATTCCACAAAAATATTAAGCAGCACAACTTTTTTCAACATTGATACGAAAATTTTCTTAAGCACCAAATCATTTTAAAATTTAACATAATATTCGAATAGAAAATGTATTTTATATTGTAATAATATTTTACAATATTACTGATTTTACTGTATTTTTGATCAAATAAATGTAGCCTTGGTTAGTGTAAGAGAAAAAAAAATTGTAGTGTAGTTGGATAAAATGCAGCAATTATTTTCAACCCATGGCCCTCAGTCAAATTAGATTTTTGAGCCTTTGTAGTAAAAAGTTATCTGCTAACATTTGGCAATTTAAAGATACCTGTGTTGTGGCATCGGAGGCAAAATAATCAAGATGGTAACAGTCGTTGAGCACCAGCAATAACTATTGCTCTAAAATGACCATAAACAAAAATGTTTTCATTGTTTACAGATGTGTGACTTAATTTCTTACATTGAACATAACAGTTTTTAACAATGTCATCGAAACTTAAAGAACTTTAAAGGCCATAAAACCACCATAAAAGTAGCAGTACAGGAAAGCTAAGTCTGATGTAGAGATTATTAGTGAATAGAGACTTGGAAAGAAAGTCATACGGGTTTGGGATGACATGAGGGTGAGTAAATTATGACAAGTTTCATTTTTGGACTCATCCTTTAAAAATAAACCAATAGATTGTACATTTCTATCCCATTTAGATATTGGAAAGCGGTGTATAAATGATTACTCTAATCCAAATGGAAAGGCCGTCAGCCATCAATAAACTAATATTACTATCCAGTTGAACTGATTTTAAAGACACAAATGTTTTAGAAAGGTCCACAATAAATACATTAGTGTGTTCAGAAATTTGAGAACATAGGACAGGAACAGAGATAACAGAGAGAGAGACGGCAAGGATGTGTACACAAAGCAAAACAGTCAGTCGATTCAACTTCTTCATTGGGTTTTATCAACAAACAGCAAAAAGGAGGAAGTTCAGCAGATGGTGGCCTAATTAAACCACAGTAGTAACAATGACTACAGTGCAGGTACGGCACAACTGTTCCTCGACACAATAGCATTTCTGTTGTGATCACATTCTCACAATCACAGATTCCCTCTGAAACCTTGATACAGTTCCTTGATATACAAAAAAGCTGCTTTCGATATAGTGACATCACTGAACATTCTATTTAAAATACATAAATTACCTGCAAATAAGATGATAAATGGTTTTGAATGGGATATTTGAACTCTGATGAAGCTGTGAAGGTTTATAAGGTCACACACTAAGAGGATGAAAAAATATATATGTAAAGGAAAGAGGATCCCATGTCTTTACATTGGTCCTGAATGTAGTATTTGGAAGAATCAAGCATGTTTGTGTCTGGTCATACTTGTGGAAGTCTTCGATGCAGTGGATGTGGTTGGCAGCGTCCACGGTAAAGGGAACACCGTCCAGACTCCGATGGCAGACCACACAGGTGAAGCACTGGGGATGATAGGCCTTCCCAGTCGCCCGCAGGATACGTTCCATTATGGGCTTACAACATATGTTGCAGGTCTCCAGGGTGTTCTAAAATCAAACACACAAAAAAATCTTACATAACGTACAAGCTCAGCCAAAGGAAACTGTGGAAAAAAGTAAAACTGAGATAGATTCATGTCAGTATATAATTCAAGCTCTGATATTGAGAGACGTGGCTTGGCAGTCGTAATAACCTTTAACAAATGTGAAGATATGCTGATTTACAGTGATACGAAATAGATGGATAAAAAAACACTGGGGGAAAAAAAAACAACTTTCCATTCTTTTTCATTGAAGAACCATCTCACAAACGTAAGCACACTTACTCACACCTTGCTCTTAGAGGGATAGTTCACCCAAAAATGACAGTTCTGTCATAATTTACTCACTCTCATGTCATTCCAAACCCTTTGACTTTTATTTTCTTTCACTGAAAACAAATTAGATATTTGGCAAAGTGTCCACACTGCCTTTTCCAGGACATTGGAGCAGCCTTTAGTTCATCTTCGAAAAACAAATGAAGATTTTTTTTTAATGAAACATGATTTTTGTCCCTGAAAATGTTAAAGAAAATCATACAGGTTTGGAACATGAGGGTGAGTAAATTATGACAGAATTTAAATTTTTGAGTGAACTATCCCTTTAAATTCCAATTTATCTAAAAGAGCAGCTTAGGCATTCTGATGGATAACTACTTTTGAGTTCCTCGCAAGAAACAAAAGTCAAACAGTTTTAGAATGACACAACATTTTGGGTGAACAGAACCTTTAAATTCATAATCTATCAACATGTAATGGATTTCTGTAGGATAATGTGAGCGTCCAAATGGTTGTCACAAGTGTATCTCTGTCCTCAATGCCTGAGGGAAAATGGGGGAGGTTCTGATATATATATAAGTATATATAGCGAGCAATGAAATGAGAGTAAGATCTGATTAGCTACTCTCTGATTCACAAACAAAGTCATTTTTCACTCTTGCTTTCGTTCCGCGAGAGGCGCAGCAGTAAATACGTCCACTTTCTGATGACTGCAGGCTTTTCCTCAGCCACAGATGCTGGGCCGCGGGCCAGCTGATGACTTTTTGCTCACATTCCTCTTCTTAATGTCCACCCCGAGCCCTGGATTTGTTATTTCGATATTTCATATAAAAGAATCTTCTATCCCCCTCCCTCCCCTCTAGCTAAGCAATTACAGCAAAGGATGGTGAAATCATCTGTGTGTGATCAATTATAGGATGACTTAGAATCTCTTGAAAGCATGTGTGAGACCATCTTCGCATGAGAGGCTATGATGCACAAATATTTCCTGGATTTCTCCATTTGGGAATTGGTGGCCCAGACACATCTCAGTATGTGTGAGTACTCCAGGCTACAGCTGTCCTCTTTGGCTGCCTGTCTCTTTGGCACAGACACTCAGTACTGTTTTCAAACACAGACTTCCATGCCTATGTGCATTTGTGGCAACACTGTAAGCCATCACGTTTTCCGCGCCAATGAGCCCTGATGATTAGGGCTGACAGTCCTGTGGGTATGATCTTGGATAGCTCACACTAAGGGAGTGCGATATTTACAAAAAAATATCTCTATTTTCTGGGGTTTTGTTGATACCTATAATTTGATGATATTTTGATTTGATACTTTGGCTAATTTAGGCCTGATGTGGACAGCTGACTACTGAAGACTGTTATTTTCTTAACATTCTTTGCGGTTCATTAGTTCACAGCGGTGACAGAAATGAACGTTTTCAATAAGGGGTGATTTTTGCCCCTTTAAATTGATTTACAGGTACATTTTTACCTTTATAAGGGCATTTTTTCTAAACTTAATAAGTGTATGCATCCTTTTTTTCAAAATCTTACATTTAGTCAATTAATTATCAGGTAGAATGATATGGCACTATAGGAATGTTACCAATCAAACTACAAAGGGAACAAACCAAGGCAACATTTTAAGCATCTGATGCAGTGTGATCCAGGCAGACAAGCAATGATTATGTCAGACATCAAATTTTGAATAACACATTTTATTAAATTAAATTTGTAAAATTATAAAGGCAACAAAGTAAATATTTAAATTTTAAAAGCAAATAAGTTTCAAGATAAGAATTAAATCTTAGTCAATAGATAATACAAAATCCAAATGTATCTAACAGATTAAGTTTTTGAAGATCAGATTATAGAGAAAGAAAATCCCAAAAGAAGAGAGACAAGAAAGAAGCCCAGAGTCTTCAGAACTGAACATTTTATATGCTGTGCTTAACAAGAAGGGACTAGGGAAAGCTAAATGTGAGATTTTTTTTTTCAAATATTTGATTAAATACTAAAATGTATTGATAAAAATATTTGATATTTGTCGAGGCTAGGCTTTTTTTGTGTGGTTATGTTAGTACTGCACTGTTAGCTTTGCAACATGCTAATATCAAACTATTTAAATCAACTGCGAGTCTCCCATGTGCTTTGTGTGAGAAATACCTGTTATGTGACACATGGTGTTCCAGCCAATGTACTTTGCAGTTCCAAATCTGTCACTTATGACACTAGGAAGCTGCCTTAGAAGGCAACTCACTAGGTTTTGGAAGAGATCTGCAGTGTATAGAGTTTTCAGCTGCATGGACAGAATTTACTGGAAAGAGTCCATGTATCAACACAGCCAAATCCTGTTTGCACTGCCTGTGCACTGGGATCATTTCCCATGCTCTCGTTTCATCAGCAAGCTGAGGCGGAGGTCAAAGGACTTGACCCTGATCTCCTACGTTCTGCTAATCATTCTTAGATCAACTTTGGCTTTAGATCACAGTGTCGGAGAAGACTGAATGATCGTCAAGGCTCAAAAAAGGCACACCAGGGTCTAATTTGTCTCATTTCTTCTGTGAGTATAACAGATATTAACATTATTTACCAGAGCAACACTTGTGTACAAACAATGTCCATGCCACAATCCTCTGGAAATCCTGGAAACGGATAAAGCCTTTAATAAGCTTGCTGCTGAGAACCCTTGAGGCTTGTCTCATAACTCTGAGGCGAGGAAGAGGGGGATGGGAAAATATAGAAATTCAGGCAATCTGTACATACAGCCTTCAGGAGCACAGTCGAATGTTTAACCTGAGTTTAGACTTGAACCAGCATCTGGAACACTGCTGCTTACAGTTTTCTGAAGAAAACCTGTTCACACAATACGTTGTGCCAGAGTCATTGTAGGAACTCTGTGGCGGTGAAGTTTGGTTCAGTCAGACCTCTCTTCCCCAGCACAGCTTTTCAATTTTCTGCAGCTTTTATGTTGACGTCAAAGCACTTTTGATTTACATGCTGTGGATTTAATGTCCGGTAATAACTTTCAAAGATGGTTTAGAAAAATCTGCGCAGTTCACTGGTGGAAGAATAATGGCTCGGAGAGCCACTAGAGGGCACTAGACGCCTACTCATGCTTTCAGTTTACTCTTCTCCTGCTAGAATGTGATATATTCACATATATTCCTCTTTTTTCAGCATCATACATTTCCCTAAGTGTTTGCCCAGAAGGCTAAACAAACGTCTAGGCAGATGAGGTAAAATGAATTTAGGTCAGACAGACTCTTTTTGAACGAAAGGGTGAGTGGAGAGCACTGAAGTCAATTGTAGCCTCTTTCCCTTGTTGCTTTTTCAATTTCCTGACAAAGTGCTCCGACACTCTCACTTTCTTCCAGGCACTCTTCTTTTTGTGGGTGCAAACACAACACACAATTCTGTAGCAGGACGACTTCTCATAGTGCTGGACAACAGTGTGGAGTGTAGAGTTTATGTCTGTACATCACTGAGAGGACCTTCAGTCCATTAGAATGACTAAAAAATGACACAATCAGCCTTGCGTTTCACATGATGATACTCATTTATAGACTGATCTAAATAAATCAGAAATCAAACTGTATGGATTGAATGAAAGGAGGGGAAATATAAGGAATTAAAACAGATATTTATGAAGGTATTCACATGAGGTCTGTGTATACTGTAACTACAACTGTCTATTCACAGCCCTCAATGTGAATTTAAGCAAAACACTCTGAAGTTACTGGATGTCTTCTTTGATAGGAGGCTTTATTAATTTTACATGATTCTCAGTTAGCTTGGTGACGTGGATTTGTTTTGCACAGAATATTAAAACACCTGTATACCCTTCAATGTCACTCTGCCAACTGCATTTACCTAACTCCATTTACCAAACATCATCTAAATAGCTTCTGAAATCTAAATAGTTTTAAAACCAAAAAGGGATTTTATACTTAACTCTTGAGCAATGCCCCGAGTCATCATAAATATATAATATACTAAGTATTTCACATAAAACTTTTTTAATGTCTGTCAGCAGCACGATTACGTATTTATGTACATATGACATTCACTTCACATTAGAGCACCTCTCTACAATATGATGATATACAGACGCCCAATCTAAATCACTCAGAGGATTATGATGATCAAGATCATCAGAAAAAAAAGAAAACCAAGACATTTCTGACTGTAGCTGAGAGGTCAAAGGTCAGTTGGATGCTCTAAATCGATGAATCATTGACTGAAGAACTCACATTCCTTCAGCTGAACAGCCTGTGTATATGTAAAATTACTAGAGCCGTCATTAAAAAGTTTTGTTTTTATTAAATTCATGATTAATATACATAACACAGAGACATCTTGTTAATTGTGGTTTGGCCTTTAAATATGGATTGTATCATTTTTTTTGTTGGTGTTTTTAGTGACCATTTAAATGAATGTTAAATTAACAGTACAGACAGATACATGGTTTAAGAGAATGAGGACAGATTTGAGGCTCTAGCATCAACTGGTCTTGATAAATGGTAATGGGTCGACAGAAGGTCTTTAGCATTGAGCGGACTGAACACCAGACTAGAACCCAACTGCTGCTTTGGATCCCTGGGACTGCGAGGCGCTCAGGGAAACTATCTTTTGAGCTACTTAAATAAAGACAGTTAAAGGAAAGAGAGCTACAGGGGATTGAATGTGAATGCAGAGGCACTGAGCCAAGAACTCTTAACGTCTTTTCCCAAGACATCACCCCGCTATTACATTTCAGAGACATTACTTGTACCGCCTTCACTATGGCGGTTACCTCAGAAGGTTTCACTGCAACTGTAGAATATCTCAACATTTCTTAAAGATCTTTTTGTGTGGAATTCAGTTAAAAATCAATCTTATTTGAAAACTATACTTGCACATCCATTTATCAGATTAAATATAAGTAAAAGATTCTGATGGAGTCAATATCCACAGTCTAAAACACACATGACAAGTTCTTAGAAATAGGCTTGTACTCATGTTGGTTTCATATGTATTTTTGAACAAATAAAATAGTTCTTAATAGTTCAGAAAAAAAAGAAGAAAAAAAAAAAAGAAGAGTATTGTGGCATTGACCATGAACCTTGCCTGCTCCCCTGTTTTGTCTTCAGAAACTTTCCTCATGGTGTCCGCCTGACTTAACATCAGCTCGGAAGCAGAATTTGACCGCTCTGGACACATGGCTCCAGATCTATCTTACAACAGAGCCAAAATGCAGCAGGCAGCACTTGAAGTAATACTCCATCAGGTTGGGCTTACATATTTTCCTCCCTTAAAGGAAGTGATGCAAGTTTGACTGAAAGAAAGAAGCTACCAAACAGGCTTCAAACAGTCATATTTTCTGCCTGGTTACACCTATATTACAAGAGAACCATGCAAGTAATGAAAATCAAGTGCTGTAACCAGCTCAATAGATACACACAACACACACACACACAAACAGGGACAACAGAGCGAAGAGGGAAGTCGCAAGGCAATTCATGCAAGTGCTATCTAATTGGGTCTCTCCTTTGAGGAATGCCAGCCAGTTAATCATGTCTGAATACACAGAACTCAATTAGTAGCTTGCTAATGCTAATGCAGACAGATATGAATATTTCAGCAGACAGCCTCAAACGCATGCTTTGCTGCTTTACTTCCAACATCAAGGAAAACAAGCAGGGTGGATTCACCTGTCTTCATCACCCTCTGTACTTCAGCGGGATAGCAGAGCGTGGGCAACGCTAACTCTTTCAAGACGTACGGCAGCCATGCCGGTGTGAGGGCAGCTCCAGAAAGGTGTTGGTGTGAGTTGCTGCCTGTTCCCTACACTTTACATCTATCAGCTTGGGATGAAGGCAAGGTAGGAAGCAATATTACTTGCAATCACACAAGGGAGTCAGGGTATAAAAGAAAGATCAGACATTAATTCTGTTTTTGATCTTTAGTGCTCTTGTAATTCTGCTAAAAATTAACGGGGCTGAAGCTTGTGGTCAATAAACCATGTTTATACTTCATTGTAAGCACGTGTAATTGTTGCTTTGTTTTCAAACTCTAGTGTGTCATCACCTTCCTCCAAAGCAATGACAGACATGGCTGTTGGCATAGCCGAGTGGGTGAAAACTTGCACTGTGGCACAGTCTGGCCAACGGGATGTGGGTATCATGCAACAGAGGACATCCGTTACCAGAAGCTTCCGCTACATGCGGAAAAATGAACCCTTGTTGGGCCACCCTGGGAAAATGTTTCGGCACAGCTTAGAACTTGGACATTGTGGTTCCATTATACAGCATGTACTCCATTACATTAGCATACAGGTCTCTTTGTTGGAAAATACTTAGGACCACTACACTTCTGCTAGGACCACTGTGTGTGTGTGTGTCTCAAAGTCAATAAGGTAAATTAGTCTCTTAAAATATCAATTAGTTTGACATTTTGTAACAAGGCAAAGTGCAAAAAAAAAACTAGTCAGGATGTAAAAAGTCATGTAGTGTGACTCCCCAAACATTGTTTTAACCCTCTGGTCCTCTTTGTGAGTCGGTCAAAAATGACTGAACTTTTTTTTTATGTTATTTCAATGAAATAAATGTACTATATTTGAGTTCGATAATGTTTTTTTATTTAATATTTTGTATTTTTAGGGGATTTTATGGTACTAAATTATTTTTACGCTGTATTTATAATCCATTTATTCACTTTTTGAGCATAGACCAGAAAATTAAATTTCCAACTCATAAATCTTGAATGCTTTAGAGCACAGATTTAAGTTTGATCTCTTTTCAAAGACGACACTTAGCAGATTATTGCTGAAGTGAAAAAAATTACAGAATTTTACATTTATTGTTATGAAAAACTATTTTTTTTTTATTTTTTTTATATTTTCAAAATCATGTTTAACTCTAAAACTGCAAGAAAATCAAAGTCATAAAACTAAACAGGTTGTGTTTCAAATTTGAGCTTGATATCTCAAAAAACAAAAAATAAGCCCCAAACAAGTTGTTTCTCAAATTTGAGCTTGATATCTCAAAAAATAAGCTTTCAGTAAGATTTTATTTGGGCGCAGTACCAAAAGTTTACACTAGATGAAATTCGTCTCCCATTCATTCCATGTGGTCATTGTTGACCATGAGGAGTACAAGTGTGACTATTTTTTCAGAACCATTTAACCTGTTTGAATCATGTCCATGTCCATTTTTTGTGTTCACGTAGCAAGTGCCAAAACCTTTAACAAGTTTGGTACCATTCTGATGAAGAATAAATAAATAAATAAATAAAAACAAAGAGCACCAGTGGGTTAAATAATATTTATAAATGAATACCTCATAATATTTGTAATATACATTTTAAAATATGTTTAAAACTACAATGTTTAAAACATTTTTCTTGATTTTTTTTTTAATATAAAATATATTTATCAAGTTTCATATAATATATATATATATATATATATATATATATATATATATATATATATATATATATATATATATATATATATATATATATATATATATATATATATATATATAATATATATGCAAATAGTACATTTCTCTTTTTAAAAGATTTTCTTGTCTTGTGGGCACTCATATTTGTCACTGACCCAAATAATAAAATCAAACTCTCTGGAATGCACAATCTCATAATGGTGATTGCATTTCTCCCTATATTTTCTGAGAGAGTGTGCAGTAAATCAGGCAGTAATGAAGCAGGCCATAGGGACCTGGCCCATTATCTAAACCAGCCTCCATCCAACAAGTTGTATGGATCTGAATAATCATGCAGTAAAAGTCCAAGAGGAAAGATGAGGAAGGGGGAACACGTTAAACACGCCCGATTCCCAGAAATTATAATCTCCAATTAATTAAGTGCTCCAGGCAATTAAGTGTTCTGACAGTAGTAACACGAGCAGCCTGGCAGGAAGAGAGCAGTTTCGACAGGGAAGAGATCTGCAGGGTGCCACAAACATAGCACCTTGCTAACATAATTAACCTCAATGCCATTCAGCCCTGCAGTTCACTTGCTTACAAGAAAAAAAAAAACGGGGCTATCTGGCAAATGAAAGCCGTCTCAGCCATTAGTCTTGTTGAGCTGATCAGCAGTGTGCAACTTACATGGAACATAATGGCATTTACCTCTTGTTGCTCAGCAGGGAGGCCATTTCCTCCACTGATCCTGGATTAAGAACACATTTATTGGCTGTGAAAATATTGTTGTGTATTTAACATCATGGCTAAGGATTAGTTGAGTGAATAAGGTCAAGAGTGATCTTCTTAAACCTTAATTTGGCAAATCTAATCAAATCACAAATTAAGCCGAAACGCCATACTTTATAACTTCTCACAGTGGTTCACTTTCAATTGAAGGTAGTCACAGCTCCAAAACTTCAGTTGTAAACATACAAATAAAATTAATTGTAATAATATTTAAAATATTACTCACATTGATGCCTTGGTGATAAAAGACTTCTTTCAGAAATGTGTTTTTTTTTTACTTAATTTTATTTTTGCTTTGTATTGTTAGTGTCTGTATGTAAATGAACAATGTATCCGTGTTACATGGAACAAGAAATTCCCATTTATTTGTCAGCAAAAGCATTTTGTGTCGTTCAGCGGACTTTTGACATTTTTCCTTTCCCCCCCGTCAGTTTGGCCTAAAACATTGAGTTCATAGTCATCCAGTTTGAAATGGAGACTAAAAAAGACATTTTTCAGATTTTCCGTAGCAGTATTCTCTCCATATTTAGGATACTTTGCAGCCATTTTCCACTGCCTACAATGCTCTAGATCCTTCACTGGAAACTAAAAATAACTCATTTAAACATTTAAACATTTCCGTTCTATTTAAATCCGTTAAACATTTACTCTTTGAAATCTTGCATCCTGGAACAAAAGTCGACACCTTTGTGAATATAAGTTTGAAAAAAAGTATTTCCTACTCAACCAAGGCGGTATTTGAATCTGGTCAAAATTATCCAATAGGAGAAGTCTTGGAGTGGCCTTGGATGGCAATATGCCCAATGCATTATGGGTGTTGAAGTTTTCCTACCTTTTTGGCAAAAGGGAAGACAACAGCCCTTTTTCTCTAGTCAGGTATCACAGATTTAATTTTTCTTTTGCCTTTCTACTGCATAGGCAACTATGCTCTTTTAAAAACGGAATACAATTTTTTAAAACCATATTTTCCCCCTCATATTAGGCTGAGACTTACTCTATACTTAACCTCTCATGGCGGTTCACTTTAAATTGTAGGTAGTCACAGCTCCATTAATTCAGTTGTAGCCTGACTATTTACTACCCCATTGGTGCTTGAAACAGTGGATCAGTCCAAAACAAAAGCTGGCAGGCCATAATAAGGAATTGGGCTGAACCGAAAAAAAAAAAAAAAAAAAAATGGATATCAGTTGGTGCCATAGACACTGGCCCATGGGGGACTTGGCCAAAGAGTTGAGCAAAAGATTTGAGCCAGAAAGAATTTGTGTGTTCCTAAATATTTATGTAGAGGAGTAAACATGTCAAAGCTGATCTTGCACTGAGGAAAAGAGCCACAAGCCACTTCCCCCACTAGAGCTCTCTGTACAAAGCTCTTAATTTATGATAATGTGCATCATCCTACAAACTCACTCAGAGAGAGGACACATACATTTAGCCTCAGCTGTTCATAAACCATGACCTGTGTCACCATTACAAAAGTTCTTAAAGGGGAATTAAGAGAATGGATAACCCACTGATAGAGGTTTGCACGCTAGTTAGGCCTTGTTTTAGCACCCGACTCACTAAGGAATTATGCAAATTGGGTATCCATGGGCCCGTTCTGTTTTAGAGTATGCAGCAGCAGACTATCGCAATGTGGCATGTTTTAAATCACTGCAATCCAAGTCACCTAAAACAACTCACAAAATGTATCCAACAAATGTACACTCAACTGTATCCACTGATGAATAACTTGCTGCCAAGCTAAACAGAAAATGTGGGTCAATGATATGACACCTGCTAGTTCAAGTTTTCATGTGGTGTGTTTTCCCAAAAATAAATTATATTCAGAATTTAATACAAGTAATCAAATAAAAACAGTACCAAAGATTTCTATTTCAAATAAATACTATATTCTTTTGAACTTTCAATTTATCAAATAATCCTGGATTTTTTTATCACAATTTCTTCAAAAATATTAAGCAGCACAACTGTTGTCAAAATTTACACTAATACAAAATGTTTTTAATCTCCAAATCAGCATACTAGAATTATTTCTGAAGTATCATGTGACACTGAAGACTGGAGTAATGACTGCTGAAAAATCAGCTTTGCTGCCACAGTTATTATAATATATTATATATATATAATTTTATATATTAGTCTTTTGACTGTTTTTCATCAAATAAATGCAGCCTTGAGGCTTCTTTCATAAACATTTAAATATGTTATTACATTATTAGTGTTTAGTGTATATTTCACATACACTTTCACATTATTATTGAAAATGATTAAGATGTGTACACCGGCATCCATTCAAGGTGTAAGGAAATGCTATATTTATTACTTGGTATTTACAAAAGTTGACGCATTTATTGTCATTCAACTGAAACTTCTTAGTTTTCAAAACTAAATGAAACCGTCGCAAATACAAAGTATACATTGTTACATTCTTATTTTAGTATCAGTAACCCATGTACACAAACATCTCTTTTGAATGAAAATTTATTTACCGCCTACATTCTGTTGGTGCTGCACAAGTTAACTAGCTTTACACTGAGAGAGGTCTATTTTATGTCTATTTGCATACAAACACAACACTCAGCCCACACCAAGAAACCAACTCTCCCATTCGCCAGAGAAACACTTCTGTTCTCTGCAAAGTAGTGCCTTTTTCCTTCCGGTGTTTTACGCCAAAGCAGTTTTCAGGAACATTTGTCTCTAAACACTACTAATCACACAGCTCCACAGAGAAGCCTCAAGGGCTGAACTTTCTACTAAAAAAAAACTCCACAAACCAAATTAACAAATGACTAAAGGAAGAGGAAAATTATTCGGTGGCTCTGCATTTCATTCCAGAACAATTATGAAAGTGTCTTTAAACTTTGATTTTTTTTTTTTTGTTGTTGCATGAATTGACTTAAAACATTACTGTAAATGCTGGGAAAACATTAGTGATCTAACAGTGAATAATGTGCTTTTGACTGAGCATAAAATCAGTTCCCACTGTGCAAGATAACACTGAGATTGTGGAGTATGTGTAAGAGACTCGGTGAGCATGTGCAGCCTTGATTACATTAGGTGTTTGAAAACGAAAAAGGTCCGAGAGCGGGTACCAGATGTATACCACAGCTGCTGCTTTACAACACATCAGGGAAAGAAGTGAAAACAACAGACAAACCACTGATGTCACATTAACAGGATTAGAGACCACTTCATGCAAAAAGGGGGATTAATTGAGCTGTGAATAAGTTTATCTGTACTGCACCACATTCAAACAAGCAATGATAAGTCAGTGATGGGTGTAGCCAGGGAAAGCCAGAGCACAAAGGCTGATTATTGCCACTATGCTTTGTGGGTCAGTAGTGATGCTGAGAGCACATGAGTGATAAGACGACAGGAGAGCAGGAAGCAGATGACAGATTACAGAATCTCCAGCAGGCAGCCTTCCTGTCTATTACTGAAAGGAATGAATGATATCTAGTTGCACTGTTCAAAAGTTCTGTTGTCTATTGCCTAGAGGTGGAAACATGCTAACGCTATCAGTGCTGTTCCAAAGAATATGCAAAGTAAGAGATTTTAACAAATGGCTTCGTATTTCCTGTTTGATCCTATAGAGAAAGATTACTGGATGTCTTTTTGTGATAGCCTTTATTCCCAAACTAAACAGAACTGAAAAATACTGTTCACCACTTAAGCTTGAAATGTACATATTTGCTTCCTATATGCAAATAGTTTTACCATTCAAAAGTTTGGGGTCTGAAAGATATTGAACTTGACATAATAAATACTCAGAATTATAATTTTATAATTCTAAATGAAATGTAATAGATTTCATACAGAATAAGTGGTGAAATTTGCTCCTCTTAAATTAAGCATTGAAATTAGTTTGCTGAATGCTGTCAAGATATCTTTTGATGTCAAAATAACTTTTGAAGTCAAGATGAATCTAAATTTTGAAGGCTACGACAAAGAGCTGAAATCCTGTGATGAAGATGATCAATTATAATTTTAACTCGGGATCCAACACGTTAAAATGAAAATTGTATTAAAAACACTTTAAACACACACTGACACTCATACATCAAAGGTATTTATAGAAGAAAATGCAGATGTTTAGTAAGACGTGACCAGTTTAAAAAAAGGTTGAAAAGAAGATTTCAATACATTTAGGCCCTTTTCTTTGGAAGAAAGTAAATGGCATTAGATACATAACAGGTGTTTTTCCTGCCATCCTGCTATAGTGGCAAACAGAGTAGTAAATGAGATATTTATATAAGAACAATGAAAATATGAACGCTATGATCCTGTCTCTGCAGATAAATAAACTGATAAATAATGTACAATGTGCATTCTTCCTATCTTAAAAGATTCCTAGACTGACTCGCTGGCCTCATTTGAAGTTTTCCCCCAGCTCACTGGGGGACTGCCATGTCTCTACAGAGACCAAAGTCTCATGCTCATTCTCTAATCGCACAGAGGCGTATGACCCTGAGGATGAGGAGAAAAGAAGAAGAAATTACTTTCATTAAGAAATTCAGATTTCTTCCATCCTTTTGATCTTGTGCCAGAAGAACATTTATGCTGATGAAATGCATAAATAAAGTTCTTAAATTATACCGGCTCTCTTTAGCGCATGGATCAAGTTGGAAAACTTCCAGAGGAAGCAAGTACAATCATTCTGAGAGCTGATCAGAGTAGTGGGGGTGATTCAAAAGATGGCCTGAGTCACCGATACTTCAACTGATTCATCTGTAGAAGTAGTACACGGACAGACATAATAGTCTGATGTTGTTCTTTGGAACAAAGGTTACCTATTGCTTTGCTGCCCATTTCCTATCATTTTGAAGTTCAGCTGAACAGAGCAAGTGAATCAAATATATTAACGAACTCAGTGTCTCTCTCAGTACATTGCATTGTGGCTTGAGGTCAGGGAGAGAACACAGCCAGGCATCAGTCATTCAGTGACCTTAAAGAGACAGTTCACCCAAAAAATTTAAATTGTCATCGACTCACCCTAATGACATAATAAAATTACTTCTTATTTGTTCTTTGGGAGATACATTTTAATAAAAGGATCTCAACATTCTTCAAAATATCTCTTTTTTGGGGGGTGGGGGGGGGGGGGGGGGGGGGGGGGGGGGGGGGGGGGGGGGAATGCAAACAGATTTGAAAGAGGTTTGCATTTTTTGACGAACTATCCCTTTAATATATTTGGAACTAAAACACAGCAGCTGCTATGGTGTTGAAATGTATTATTAAAGATTTATTATTTCCAATTTGCCTATGCTCTCTTGAATATTCAGTGATGACGCTGTGAAACTGTGCCCTGTATTGAACTCCAAGCTGGCACCGTGCCCCAGTTGCAGCGGTAAGTGTAGATGATTAAGTATGGGTTTACTGAAAAGCTGTAGAAGTGGTAAAGGTGGTTTTGCCTTTGGTGACAGTCCTGGAATTTTTTTCTTGAGCAGTGGGCAACCAAGAAAGTCAGTGAAACCTCAGTGTTAGCACTAGTGGTTAAAATGTGGAGAATTTGGCATTTCCCACATTATCAACTACCTATGATGCAACATAAGCTGTCATATAGTCAAAATAAATGTCACCAGCCAAAATATAAGAAGAAGTAGTTTTATTTATATAGCGCCTTTCCAGAAGCTCAAGGTCGCTTAAATATGATAAAGCATAACATCTGTTTTTCCCTGAAATGGCTGACATAAAGCCAGAGGGAGGTAAAAAGTTACATGTTAGATTTATGGATTGGCATATTTAATATTTGTAAGGGATAACGTACAGTCAGACCGAAATGTTTGTGTTGGGGTCCCGATCAAACAGTAAAGGTTTATTTTGAGAGAATGATCAACTGGCTGTAAAGTAACCCACTGATTACATGGATACTTATGGTAAATGAAATAATGGACATGGAATATGAAATATTAGGTTAACAATAAAATTGTGCGGTCAGTCATACCGTGTTGCCCTGGTCAACAATCATTATTAAGAACTATTTGTCAGCTGAATGCCACAAATGACCAATATGAATCAAGTATTTCAGAGAGCCGTCTAATAAATCAGTATACATATATACATTTGTCGTGAAGTGTATTCAGTACTCATCAGTCATCTGAAAAATCAGTTTTTCAAAAGAATCTGTTTAGGCCAGAGATGCCTAAACCAGGGCCCGTGTGATGACCTTTAATTTGGCCCGCCATGCCATTGAAGCATATCCAATTTGTTTTAAAATATTTTGTATTATTTTTTAATTGAAATGTAGTGAATATAACGCAAGTATTTAAAATACTTTTGAATATGGTTGGATTGAGACCATTTCATTTGGTAAACAAATCTGACCAATATTAACAATATTCAGGCTTTTTTGAAATTTGCATTGTCTGTATAAAAGAGAAGAACACAAAATGTGCTGGCTCAGTAATACAGTGGTTTCTTAAAAGGGAAATAGGGAAACACTGCGGCCACAACAGAATTGTTAATAGGCTACACGTGCCAGTGGAAATGGAAATAACACAAGTGCAAACAGGAAACAATGATGAAATAAAAGGCAGTTTGAGGAATGGCCTGGTTTCTTTGTGAGTTGGGCTAATACTTATTTTTAGTGCTTGCCGACTCAGGGTTTCACAATGTTATACTTACAGTAAAGATTGATCAAACAGAAATGGACTTTTCTGCACTTTTGCTTTTGTCATTTTAGAAGTGGGTCAGTATGTGGTCCATCCTATCTATATAAACACCACAATCAAATAAAGAATCCTTTTATAACAATATATCATTTGTTTTACAGAGCCTGCTCTCTTATAAAGAGCCATGGTTGAGAAAGGTCAGACCAGGTTATTGGTGGCTGAGTGTTAACTAATTTGATTGACAGGTCTTCCAAATATGTGGCTGTCATAAAGATGTGAAAGAGTTTGTGACATCACAGACTTTAGCACTTTGTGATGGTATTTTTTTTAAAAATGTGTTTGTGGATCTTTCTGGACCCAACGAATGAGTCAAAATCTGGCTACAACTACACCATCTGTTCTAAAATGCATATTTCTCCATCGGAGGCCATTGCAAAATTAGCTGTGTGCAAAATTAGAATGGGAATGCTAATAGCCAGCTTAGTTCATCCATTACAAACCTCTACTCAGAACTGCTAACTAAATGAATTTAATAATACTCTACTTCTTTTAATTTGATCCCTTTTCGTCCCACACAGAGTAGTTCAAAAATCTGCATTGCAAAACTTGAATAAAAAAGTGTTTTGTAATAATGACGAGCAAAATATGGTTCTCAAAAATTCCATGTCTACCAGCACAGATGTTGCACAACTCTCAGATGTGGGAAAATAAGCCCAGAAAGTTTGTGAGCTTTTTATAAGAAACTCCTAACCACAAGTTCAATGAGAAATGCTAATTTTCACACATTACTGTAACTGTCACTAATTTCTGTTTCTCTTACTGTTCGCCTAAAGAATTTTCAACAGATATTTCAGCAAAAAAAAAAAAAAAAAAAAAAATGGAAGGTGGACGGTGGAGGGGTTGAGGGAGAAAAAGGAGGCCCTGATTTGCTTTCCAATCTACAAAGGAAAGTAATCCTATCTGGCAGTTTAATGTGATTTTAATACTCGTGTTACATCTCAAGTGTGATTTGCCCGTGTGAATGCTTATCAGATGTATGAGATGAAGTTGAACGTGGCGCTTGGTCCTTTGCATGCAAGGCCACTGTTTGTCTAATCTTTCTGCCTCTCATGGATTTGACTACCTAGCTAACAAGTGTGAAGCAGCTCATCAGGGAAGAATGAGCAGTGTGACAGGAATAGGTGAATGATTATGAAAAGAGTAACGTTTTGGGTAACATTTCTGAAAGAACCTAAATCCAGGTTTTACACAGAGCCAGATGCTCCTGGTGGATCTTAGACAAGTCCTCAGAACATGGAGCTAATGAGAGCTGAAGCTAGCTTCATATGAAGACAAGGAAGCTAGAGCTTCAAAGAGCATGCAAACTACTGCCGCTGTAGTATTTCCTCTTAGATATGTGTGTAGAAATGTGCAGAGCGACAGAGTAAATAACAGTATGATCAACAGCAGAGGTTGCAATGTGTCAGTGTATGTATATTTGTATATGTATTATTATTTAACGTTTATGCACACAACCTTTTTTAAACGTTTGGGGTCAGTGAGATTTTATAAATTTCAAAAACATGCTGTTCCTTTGCACTTTCTATTCATTTAAGTATCCTAAAAAATATATAACTATCATAGTTTCCACAAAAATATTAAGCAGCACAACTGTTTTCAATACTGATAATAAGAAGAAATGTTACTTAAACACCAAAGCAGCATATAGAATGATTATTGAAGGATAAAAAAGACACTGAAGACTGGCTGGTGAATATATAAAAAATTAGATTTCTTTTTAAAAAAATATATTAAAATAGAAAACAGTTATTTTAAATTGTAATAATATTTCTTCATATTACAATTTTTAATATATTTTTGATCAAATAGATGCAGCCTTGGTGAGCAGAAGAGATGTTAAAAAATGTTTTCAATAAATCTTACCAACGCCAAACATTTGAATGGAAGAGTATAAATATACATACATACTTTCAGTATAATATTTATTTCAGAGCGGTGGCAAAGAGGGTAGTTCTTTGCACATATAGGGAGCAGTTGTGTTACAAGAACCCCAGGTTCGAGTCCTGCCCGGGTTATGTTTCAGATGAAACTTTTCTGTCAAATCTGCACCATCCTACCTAATACAGCCAAAAAGCCAAATAAAACGCAAATATTCATCAACATTAGAAAGAAATTACAGTGAACAGGACGTACATATGCACCAGTCGTGTGTCTAGTAGATATTTTGCGTGACTAAAAAACTTAAACTCAACTATTAGTGTACGAGACCCAGTGTGTGCATAAAGAGTGTTCAGCAGATCACACTCACGATATAGCAGGGTTCGCAGTAAGCCTTCTTTTCCACGGCATAAAAGGGCTTCCCTCTGAGCTTGGAACCACAGGTCATGCAGATGAAGCAGTGCACGTGGAAGACCTGGTCCATGGCGGTACAACCCGTCCCTTCACCGACCACATTCTCCCCACAGCAAGCACACCGACCTGCAAAATACAGCATTGGAATTATTGTATGGATGCTGATGGCAAATTATATAAACAAAATGTTTTTTTTTTTAAACAACAACATGGTGAGAGAGAGATTTAAAAAACTGTAGAATTAAAGGTATAATATACATATAGTGTAAACAGCATCATTTGCCACTTTCATAAAAAAAACAAAAAACATTTTAATTAAGAATAGCTATTTCAAATGGAGATATGGGTTATTCACCCTTTGCTCTCCTCCAAACCACAAGGTTTCTGAGTCTGTTATTTTATTTTATAAATCAGATCAGATGTTTCAACTCTAAAGCAGACTAACACTTCAGCTTTCAGGTTGAGAGATAATCTCGAATAAACAGTGTGTCTGTTGCCTCTTTCAAGCCAACTCTTCTTTGTGTTACAACCTATGATAACATAATCTACTCTACTGAGTAACTGCACGTCTTCCGGATAAAAGAATTAAAAGACTCAATGTCAAAAGAAACAGAATATGAGGAGCATTTCTAAAGTTAGGTTGATACCATCTCCAGGGAATTTACCCCTTTAAAGTGTTTGGATTTTTTTTCCTTTTTAAAAAGGGCAAAGTGATCGGTTGCCCTACAATTGTAAAATCTAAGGCGCTTAATAAGGTCAGTCACTTAATAGAGACTGAGCTGATTTTTTTTCTCTTCATAAAGAGAATGGAGATCAATGCATCACCGCTTGCACAAATACCACCCACCATCTGTCAACTCGCCCATCACAACATGCTAAAACACATGAAACTTATCACTCAGACGATGTCAGATGGGATAAAGAGCAGGGATATCTCATATTCAATTTAAACACTAATAAAATCCATCGCATCTCTCTTCAGACCAATCTTCCCCTAATAGCCGCATATAATATCCCCACTGGAATGAGAATAAGATTAAACAACACATTGGCACATTGACACACACACACACACAATCTTTTTATGATAAAACGAAACTTTGGAAGTGGAAAGAGCACAATCTTTGTGTTATAGGGCATCTGCTATTGCACCCAAAAAAGATCCTGATTGCATATTGTGTGACACGGCATTTGGATATCTGTAATTGAGTTGAAGCTATCTTTAATTGAGCTTAAGATGTCTCCAACTCAATGCAAAGATATCTTCAAACCAATTAATGACGCTAGCAGTTTAATTAGCAGTATCAGGAAATAATGCGCTTTAGAGCCATATCTTGTGGTGTTTTCCTTTTTACACATCTGAAGACAGATACGATCTAAAAAAAAAAGAGAATGTGAGATATTATGAATTAATTTACTTAACTTTAGTTCTGTAGTTCCTCATTTTTCTTTTCTCTTTCTTTTGTGCTTCATTTAAGCCTGTTTTTAGAAATGATACACTCTCTGACTGCAATGAGAGCCAGAGTTCAAGCTTGTCATAGACAAAAGGCGAAGCAGCGAGCAGGAGAAATATCAGACACGCTCCCATTTTCACTGCTGAAGCTGTCGGCGGCATCAACAAAACAGACTGAACTTTTCCGCTCTTCAGATTAGATATCAAAGCTGAGCTGAATATGAGCACCTCTTCTCAACAAAGTTTTAATCATAGATAATTCTCGTCGTGTGTGGATTAACACGGGGATCTCTGTTCAGTTCGATCGATGCATTGCAAAAAATCGGTACTTTTATCTTGGTTTACAGTAAAAAAAAATAGACATTTTTAAATAAGATAAATTTACTTAACTGTGAGATTAAGAGAATACACTTTGAAATAAGTTCTTACTACTGTAAACATGGGGGAAAAAATATATTCTCTAAAACAAGGCATACCTTGTCAAGCCTTGACCTTGATATTAAGCTATTTTGCTTTAAATGTACACTACCATTCAGTTTGGGGTGAGTATGATTTTTTGTTGTTGTTGTTTCTCATGAATACATTAAATTGATCAAAATTGACTGGAAAGTTACACAAAAAATTATATTTCAAATAAATGTTCTTTCTATTCATTAAAAAATCCTGAAAATCATGTACCACTGTTTCTTCAAAAATATTAAGCAACACAACTGTTTGCAACTGATAACAAGAAGAAATATTTCTAAGCATTAGAATGATTCCTGAAGGATCATGTGACACTGAAGAGTGGAGTAATCGCTGCTGAACATATTCAAATAGAAAACCGTTATTTTAAAGTGTAATATTATTACACAATACTACTATTTTAAATCAAAAACATGCAGTTTTTATGTGCATTTCTAACATTTAAAAAAAAAAAAAACTACCAACCCTAAACATTTGAATGGTAATAAGATTATTATTATTGTTTTTTATCATTTAAAAAAAAGTGTGTGAAGACAAAAGTGCTTTATGGTTGATTCTGTAGGTAGCCATACAGACCATTACTTTAATTAAAGGCACAGTGATCCGGCACAAGGTTTCCATGAATTGTCACACCTGTCTATGAAACAGCAGCATAATAAATGAATGTCATGTTGATAAATAATTACCACTTAGCTCTATGTTGCGTGCCCCGTGTTGAACTGTCACTAAAACTAATGTGAGCTACTTCACTGACGCTGATCTCTAGATAATTCCCCCTCCATCCCGCTGAGCTGTACCTGCAGCAGGGTTCCGCTAAGGAACAGCACAGAACAGGCGGAGGAAATAAAGTGGAGCCGTCTGCCTGCCGCAGCTCCCCAGGGGACATGTGGGGGTGGGAGGAATCCCAGGCAGAGGTAATCACTTCAGATGGGCTGAAACAAGAGTGGCACTGGATCATAGACCCCTCTGAGCCAAACCAGTGTGTGAGAGAGACAAGCACAGAAAAAGAGAAGAGAGAAAGTGAGAGTGGTAAATACAGCCAAGGGATGTGTGCAGGTCACCCTCAAAGCCTGAGTGGAGGTAACTGTTCGGAAATCCTCTTTCCCCTGTAATGGAGAGGGAATGCCTTGGACTCTCAGGATGTGCAAAGAAATCCTCAAATGCCTTTAGAGCATATAAGGTCACTTTTGTCAGGTGAAGGAAGTTCAACAGAAAATCCGGACCACCTAACGCTTTAAAGAAGTGTACTAACTATCCGTATACCCTATCTCTTAAATAAAAGATACACTTTTACAGATACATAACTTTGCCATAATTAAGTTGAAAACTAAGCTTAGATCTAATGAAGTTAAGTGACCTGAATATTTGTCACCACAAGCTTAAATATGCTGACAAATAACCATCAGTTATGTTATAGTCAACAGACTATACACTATCACAAATTACAGAGTTTACAATTATCACAGTTAACATTAATCAGCAACATTAGATTTAGGCTTTAAAAAACTGGGGTCTGAGCCCCCCCCCCCCCCCCCCCAAATAAATAAAAATAAAATAAAAAACTGGGCAGAGAGGGCTCATGAAAAAGCCTTCGCTCCCCTGTGTCCTCTGCTCTGGGAATGGAAGGCGAGTCTTCATATTAAAACTTCAAATAGTTCCTTTGTAACCAGAAGGGGTAGGAGTGGAAGAGTTAATTTACACTTTATACACTTTCTCTTCTGTTTTCAACATCTCTATGAAGCCTCCATTCTTTCTTATATGCAAGCAACCTCAGAAAAAAATAAAGAAATAATAAGGATGGAATGAAGGAAGAAGAAAGAGGCCGAGTGTGTTGCTCAAAAGCCTTGTGAAAGGCTTAAAGCGGTTAGGCATTTTAATTGGATAAAAGGAGAAGATTAAAGAGTTCTTGACTCCGTTCCATAAATAATTGATTTCTAATGTATTTGTGGTGGCAGGCAGATGCTGTTGTTTGGCGATGGTGGATGTTTTGAGTGGCAGGCCTGCTAAGATTTCCTGCACATCTCCGTCTCGCCGCTCTTTGTTTTTTCACGCTGCGATGCAAGAGAGGTGCATGAAAGGCGGCGCGAGCGCGAGCAGCAATTTTGATCTTACATTGCCGGAAATCAAAGATCATGCGTGTAAAGAGGGAACGCAAAGAACTTTTTTTGTGGAAGGCCAAACTTTCCTGACTCGCTGAGAAAAGAAGGTGTGATTCTTTAAGGAGGAAACACAGCCTTCTCAGTACTGGAAGACAAAGCGCATCGCAACGCGCATGTAAACAAATAAACACAACAGATCCACAACACATATTCTGGGCTTGCAAGAACTTTGTTTCTTCAGAAAGAATTTTTTGCGGTGTAAACAACAGAGCGTTATTAGACAGAAATAGTAGCAATAATGCAACTCAAGATTCCCACAGATGGAATTCATCTTGTTTTTAGGAACAATAGCAAAAAACAAATTCCTGCAGCTGGAGTGAAAAAATGAAATGATTTAAAAAACATCTGTTTCAACAGCAAATTCCGCTCCAGCAAATTATGCTGCTCTAATTCACAAATTTATTACAGAGCAATGTTGCCAAACACACACTTTGAAACCCCCACCCACCCCACACAAAAGCTGGGGAGGAAAAAATAAATGTGTTGTGACAGGATCTGTGTGCAAAAAACGAAAAAAAGATACAAAGTCATGCAAAATGTTTATATATTAGATTGCAAACAAACATTATGGGGTCAATGTGATGCAAATCTTTTGTTCTATCCATTCATTTATTCAAAATACATTAAAATGTTAATACACCTCCTCCATAATGAGTATATTGTAACTTCTGTTCTAAGATTAAAAAAAAAAAGTTAGGGGGCAACTGTCAGAAATGTTTTAAATAATGAAATACTGGAAAAGAAAACCTAAGTACTTTAACATAAACTTGCATTATTATTATTAATATTTAAAAAACTGTTTTTTTTTAACAACATTTGTCTGCAAAATCCAATGCATGGCTTGACTCCCGAAAAGACGTAAAACATATTTATGAATAAATAAATTATTATATAAGTAACCTTAACTTTTGTATTTACATTTAACATTATGTATTTACATTTTACATTATAAATATAAAAATAATATTCAAGATGTAGACAAATATGTTATTCATATATACTTGGTTTACACAATATGACATTTTTACAGTCATTCAAACATTACTTTTCTGGAAAATGGAAAAAAAAATGTCTAAACCAGATGCCAGCATAAATGCAATATTTCTAATGACAACATTAACAATATTACAACATTTCTAATAACACACATTTGTTTTTAAACTAGACTTTTAAAAGATTGTTCCGTTTTCTTTATTTTGGACTAACTAAGCGCTAAAAGGTTTTCAACAACAACACTAAAAGCTTCAAATTTCCACTTCTTTGTATTGTTTTGAAATTTCTGTCTTCTTGTGTTTTCCCTATTCACTCATTCTGTCTTTTCTGTGTGCAATAGTCCAAAAGACCTTCTACGTAGCTGTACGGCTGGTTTTATTCCAGATGACAAAAGGAATGGGTGTCATCAATGTGCTTCAATCACTCAATGCCCCTTACCCATAACCCCCTGTAATCTCAATCCCATATCAGCAAACGATGATGAGGCAGAATGGGATGTGACTCTGGAGCAGGCAGGGGATACATGCCACAATGCATTATCTCTCAGTGTGTCAGGCCTGCAGGGCAGCGTGCAGATGACAGAGAGGGTGTGGGGGAAACGTATGGGTTACACGTCCTGGAAGTAGGTGGGAACTGTGACATGGACAGGTGCCAGAGTGTAAACAGGCCGAGTGAACAGAAAAAAAAAACAGAGAAAGCGAGATGAAGACAGTTAGAGCGCGGAGGTGAGTGAATGTGTTGGACTGCATGTTTGTGTGGCACAAAACATTCTTTCTTGGGGTCAAACGCTCACCCAACGAATGAAATCTAGCAACATGATTCATTGTAAGCCCTCCAGCTCCTTAAACTAGGCCTGCAACGCAGACAATCTTGCAAGCCTCAGTGGAGCTGTCTCAACGAGGCACAATCGCCAACCCGCGCTCTCCGACAATGAAGGTTCGTGTTAGATGATATCACCTCACATGAACCATCGCGGAAAACAGGCCCTCCCTGACCATCTGAGGTAGGAGCCGGGAGAGGAGAGAGAATGAGTGCTGGGGAAAAGAGCATGAGAGAAAGAGAGAAAGGAGAGACTGTTTTAAGTGGCACGCCACACTCTGATGTGAGACTAGAAAGCAGTGTGTCCTTGGTCTTGAAGAGCTGAAACATAAACACGCCATACAAGAATAAAAATAAATAAATAAAAATCAAGAAAAAGAAACAGCAGACAATACTCATGTGTGCATGGAAGAAAAATATGCAGAATCCAGACAAGGATCTAACTATATATTCAGGACCCAATTGAATTATTTAAAAGAATAGTTCACCTAAAAATAAAAATGCTGTCATGATTTCCTCAACCTCATCTTGTTTCAAACCAAACTTTTTCTTCCGCGAAACAAAAAGATGAATTTAGGAAAAATATCCCGGGCATTTTATAATGAAAGCGAATGAGGCCTGTCATATTCCAAAATGACAAAAAAGACCCATAAAAGTAGTCCATACAACTTAAAAAATATAACTCTAATAAAAAAATAAAATAAAAAAAAATCCTCCCCTAAATAGTTTTTATCGCAGAACAAATCATTCTTGAAATGTCTACAAATAACAAAAATGATTTATGGTTAATTAATTTTGTATATCAACTCTCACAGTAAATAAAAAAGTTTTAAAACAGCTTTATCATCATAACAGAAGAAATACCAGAAATATTTTAGTCTTCATGTGGGTGCCTTCAAATTTTCTGTTGAGCAAAATCTCAACAGTCAAAAAGGGTGAGAACCACTGTTATATGGGATGCTTTTATGGTAGTTTTAAGTTCTAAGTTCCCTTTTTGAAAATCAAATTCTCCAGTCCCTGTTCATTGTAACTGCATGGAAAACAGCGACCGGTACATTGATATGATTTTCTTCCGTGGAACACAAAAAGGAGACATTTTTATGTATTTGGAACAAATCAAGTGAACAAATGCTATAAGAAACAACTATTGAAAACATCATGCTGCTATCTGCTAATCTGAATATTGGCAGATATGACCCTGGATTCATTGGAGGTGAATACATGGACTATATTGGCACCAGCCATTCAAAGATTTTCATGATATTTATGTTATCTTCAGAGGACTCAGTAAGTTAACAAGCATCAAGTTGCACCTCTCAAGGAGGTGAAGAGTTAGTGTAGAGGTAAGAGGGCAGAGTCCCTCCCAGTCGACATTAGATCTGATGGAGGGCAGGAACAGACTGAACATAGGAAGCACTAGGGCTTTTCAAGTCAACCAATCAAATGCATACTGTACAATGGAAGTATACAGAATTACATATATTAAAAAGAAAAAGAAAAAAAACTGTTCTGACATGGTCAGGCCAGCTTATTAAACATTAAATGCAGTGAAAGTGTTCACGCATCTGTAGTATTCACATCCACTTCTACCCGTTTGTTCATGAGCCGCTCAACTGCTAGAGGGCAAACATGGAGGGGGATGGAGATGTTTTTTATTGCAGGGTAAAGTTAACCAAATCAATACAATCACAAACTGAATGTGATCGCTTGTCTAATAATCCAGGATTTGAACTTGGGACTCAGTAATCTCATTATGAGTAAACATTTAGTTTTTGTTGTCAAAACATGATCGTTGCAGATTTTTATTTTGTCATGTATTTACACTGCCTTTAAAAGGATAAAAAAAGAGGGTTATTTCAGAAATGTATATGTAGTAAATATACTCTACATACCTGTATAGACAGGTACTACACAGTCAAAGATACATGGAATGGGGTACTGCATATAAAATACAAGTCCTGGGTTATTTTTGGAAAACATGGCACGTTTTATGCAGACAACACCCAAATGTATCTGCCTCTGAAGCATAAGAATGACTTAGACTCATGATGCCTGCCTTTCTGAAGCCTGGATGTCTTTACATTTCTTAAGTTTAAACTGAGATTATTGCGCCGCTTGGCCTCTCTGAAACCCTGATTTAAACGTTGGTGTTTCATTTTCTTATGTTACATCGTATGTGAAACATTTGTGAGTTTTATTAAAGTAAAACTAAAGTAAAAAAAAAATAAAGTTTGATTAGCAAGTTAACCCATAGTTGTCAAATACAGTTTCTAACAATAGAGAACTTTGGCTAAACAAGTCATTCATTTATTTTTAAGAACATTGAAACAACGATTCATGCTTTTATTTCCTCTAGACTTGACAACTACAATTCCCTGTATTTGGGGATCAGCCATTCCTCTCTTTTTTCTCTCTCATTACCTCGATTACAAATGGTTCAAAATGTGGCTACAGGACTTTTAACATGGTGTTTGCAAATGTGAATATAGTCTTAGTGTCTCTACACTGGTGTACGGTCCGTTATAGAATTGATTTCAAATGGCTCTTGCTTGTTTTTAAAACTTTAATGGTCAAGTACATTCTTTCCTCTCTGACCTTTTGCTAGAACATTTTTCAGTGAGAACTCTTAGGTTCGTCAACCAAAGTTTACTAACTGTTCCTAAGTAGTCTAAGCTAAAATCTAGGGGTGATC
Source organism: Meda fulgida (assembly GCA_030578275.1). Lineage (NCBI taxonomy): Eukaryota > Metazoa > Chordata > Actinopteri > Cypriniformes > Leuciscidae > Meda > Meda fulgida. The sequence goes on along the minus strand of CM060621.1, from coordinate 19,030,567 downwards.
ATGCATTCGACGTAGTTGCACCTAAACTGTGTAACATTTAGAAGTGTAGCAACAGTACATATTTTTAAATCAGAATTATATACACATCTATTATCTTTAGCCTACAACTTGTGATGTCTTCTTGTTGGCTGCTGTTTTTATGTCTTGCATCACTTTCATCTTATGTATACTTCTTTGGGGGGTATTTGTAACATATTTGAGTCATTGTAGAGCACATTGATCAACTGTTGTTGCTTTTAATACTGCTTTATAAATAAATTGAGATTAAGATCCCTGTAGATCTTTTTTTCTTCTTAAAGTTCTTTCAGCTATGCTTTCCAGGTCCTATCTAGACCTGAACTCCCCCTTGTTTTGTTCAGCATAGGCACTTAAGAGCCTTTGTGATCAACGATTTCTGATGAATGGCCTGACATTGAGGAAAGCATTTGGCATTTTTATAGGGATTGCCATTGTCCGCACATTAATATAGTGTACTGCATAATTTAGAGTAATGACGTTCTTACCATTTGCCTTACAGAACATATCCCATTTGCAAAGCCCTCTCAGCTTTGTCTATTTCTTCAAATTGAACATGAACACTCATGTGGCAGGTAATATGTTGCCCAAAGTAAGTAGTTTGACATTTGGGTCATACAATCTGTGCTTTACCCTTGTAACGCTATAGGCCGTGCAAATATTCATACACAAAAACACTTTTCTTACTCTTGCTAATGAACAAGGAAAAACCAAAGTGCAACTGTGGAGTCTAGAGCATCAGCTCTCGGCCAAGTTTCAGTGTTTGTATTCTCATACACTCTTGGTCAGTTGCTTGTCTATTTTATTAACCAGAAACTTAACATTGCCCAAGGCAGGTAAGGCCTGGATCTTTTCCTTTTGATTCTACACAAGCTTTCTTTCCCCAGCATCAATGTGGGAACCCATTGGCAGCTTGTAAACAAAGGATGCTTCTTGTAGTTCAGCAAAACTATTCTTGCTGCCCATTGTGGAAAAACATATGACACATTTCCAAATGCCAATAAAATATGAAACATTTTCAGCTAGGTCCCGTGTTTGTAGTAAGTAACGCTTTGATGTTAAAACATTTAAAATACTTAAATATATTGCTAACATAAAATATAACAGTTGTAACACTTTTGCATGCTATATTTAAGAGCAAAACCCTGTTTTATTCATGAATTACCCATAATCCATTCTAACTAAATGCTCAATTTTAAGTGCCAAGTCTAAATGTTTCTTAAAGGACAATAATAAGCACAGGTTCACTGTTCATGTAGTTCTTGGCCTGTTTTAGGGTTACAGCACTTTAACATGCCACAAATCCCATGTTTACACACACACAAACACACACACAAACACACACACACACACACACACACACACACACACACACACACACACACACACACATACACACACATACACATACACATACACATACACATACACACACACACACACACACACACACACACTCTCTCTCTCTCACGAGTGGGAGTGAATTTTAAAGAACACTCCTGAGACTTCGCTAAGGGCAAGTACGTAATATGCAAATGCTCAACCAGAGTATCTAGGACAATGCACAACGCTCTCTGATAGAAAGCTCTATTAATACACTCCGGGACACTGTAGCCTTTTACAATAGTGTTGATAATGTTGCGTTTGAAACACAAAGCTGAATGCCACTTGACCCATTTACTACAGTCCAACGTCTGGGGTCTCACATACTATGTGTTCAAAAAAATCTCAAACTCTTCCAAGTTTCTTCATCAAGTTTTCATGGCAAGATGTCTCATAAATTATGAGAGCATCTCAAGCTGACTTTAGAAAAAACACTTCAATTCCCGACTCCTAACCACAGCACAAAGAAAGGAAAAAAGTTTTGGTTGACCATTGAGTCATTCGCCTTTCGAAATCTTTAATCTGATTTTTCGAAATCTTTGAAAATTGATCTGATGCATTTTTGCACCCCAGAAGTTTTTTTGGAGAGCCAAACTGGGAAGCTAAGGAATTGCTCCTCATCTTAACTCTTCTGAGAGTTCCCTAATGAGTTACACAAACGTAATCTCTCGGAGTACAAAAAAAGAACAGGATCTCTCGCAGAGTACAGTGAGACAGAAATATCAATTAATCAGAAACTTCAGAGACAGTTTTGGTAGCAATTCACTTACATGGCACATACAGTGTGCCTCAAAGTCTGCATTATTCAGTTCTGTGTCCCGCTTGTGCTCTTTAGAAATGAAAATACTACGTAATGGAGGAAGGAGGTGCTGAGTGTGTTGGCTTGAACTGTGATGAATGCAGCCAACTGTGAAAACTATTACGTGTTCCTTGTCTTATGACGGATTATGTTCTAACACAGTGTACAATTGAATTACCACCTAACAAATCTCTACTAATAATTACACTAATTTATCTAGCCTCAGACTTAAGGGTTGTTGTATTCAGGACGAGAAACAGAAGAAAACGGAATGTCTCTGGAGAAGCCAAGTCCTCTGTTCCAGCAGTACAAACTACAATAACGCCAACTGAGGGAGCGCTAAGCGTCCAGCCGGGAGAGATCATGGCATTGACTCTGATTAATTTAGTTAATTATTAGCCTTGGGGCTCCATTTCAGCAGTCACTCACTGCACCCGTTCTATCCCCCATCCTGCCCTTTTAAAAGGAAGGAGGCCTTGAACAAGTAATCAGATGGGTAGCAATTACAGAGTTTCTTATACTCAAAGGGTTCCTCATCTTTCAGCCCAGATCTTCAGAGGAGTTCTGGATGACATCCAGCAGGATCATAAGATAAATCTTAAGGGAAGGAGATTTGTGGGGAAGACAGGCAGAAATGGGAGAGGTAAGAAAGGAAGCGATCTCTTTATCTCTGGAATAGGTTTTTGACCCCATGAATAAGTAGACAATTTTCTTATTTTCGACGTATTTCTATCGAAATAGGACGCTCGGCTGGGACAAATCAAAGGGCCGTTTTAAAGAGGACCTGTTATGCTTTTTTTTGTCCAATTTGTTTTATACATTTTCAATTTTCTTTAGTGTGTTGCTATTTGAGCATGAAAAAGGTCTGCAAAGTTACAAAGCCCACTCGAAAGGGAGTTATTATATCAGTAAGCACCATTTCTAAACTCCCTGAAACTCCTCAATTGTAGTCTTGAGTTTCTTTCCAGGAATGTACATCACACTATTCCTCATTTAAATAATTCACGTCCAAGAGATAAGCAAAACATCGAAAAAAGGGGGCCAATGCCTAGTTGAGTTGCATTAGTAGTGTGTTGAAACATGCGGTTATAGTAAGAGGTGTGATATTTCCAAAAAAACTCTCAAAGCAGTTGACCAATCACAGCACAATGGTCCAGCTAAAAAAAACAGAGCATATTGCGCTTTTTGGAAGAAGGGGCTTAGTAGAGACAGACACTAAACAAAACTTTACTGACAGACTGGGAAGAGAGGAGCTGAAACAATGTAAAATATGTGAAAACACAAAATAAAGACTTTGTAGAAAAGCATCAAGTTTGCATCACAGTCTGCTAAACATACGATTTGCTACTTGCTATTGCTAATAGGTGGAAGTAAGAGTGGACATTATAGAGAACTTTCAATTGGATACATTTTGAGCTCCTTGTACGGAAATCTTTTCTTTTTCTCTTTTAAATAAAAGGGGATGCGTAACCTTAAAGGCACAATATGTAAGATTTTTCACCACCAGAGGGCGCAGTTTCAAACAATAACAAAGGCGTATGTTTATGACGCAGTGACGAGCGCTGAATGATGGGACTTGCTGTCAAGCTGATGGATCTAATAATGTTTATGGATGAGTGCAAACATTCACGTTTTTTAACATTACAGTAGTATGAAGCAGGTCACGATTGCTAAAGAGACAGATATCACACGCGAGTCCCGCAGATATAAAGGAATAAGGACATTTAAATTCTAGCGATCTACCCCCAAGTGCTGGATTACTCACACAGGAAGGATATCACACGCGAGTCCCGCGGAAATAAAGGAATAAGGACATTTAATTATACCGAACTACCCGCAAGTGCTGGATTACTCATACAGGTCAGTTTATTATACGAATTAAACTTGTGAGGTAACGCAGCGCTGCTTCACTTGGTCTAACGTTACACTATCACACCAAACGGCATTTAAGTGTGTGTTGAAAGTTATTATGTTATTCTACGTGTTAGTTCGTTTGCTATGCGAAACTAGCAGTAACATTAACGTTAAGCTAGATCAACATTAGAATAACATACTGACCATATTCTATTTCTAACATTTCATCATGTTGAGTTAACGTTATATAGAATTGATTTGTTTTATGTAGCCTACATTTGCTCACCTGTCAAATAAAGCTGTCAAGTCATGACTCGTGAAGCTTTGTCAAGTCCAAGTTAGTCCCGGACATGGAGCTCTCGGCATCTCAAAAACGCCACACTGATATTGATCCTTATTTGAGTTCTCCTTGTTTGTCCCAAAGTCTGATTGCCATGGTCTATGTTTAAACGAAACAAGAACTGCGTGCCGCTAAACGTTACGCACGTATCGTACACCTAGTTGTCCACATCTGTCGCCATGGTTACGTCATGGTTATGGCAGTTCGAGCAGAAACCGAGGATATTGCGTCATTGACAGGCAACATTTTTTTCCGGGTCAGCCACTTATTTAAAATTGGAATTTCTCTGAAATAAAAAATCTTTGGAGACTTTTGGGATACTGTAAGTACACAACTGCAGGAAATATATCACACTGTGCAAGTGATTTTGGATAATTTATTACAAAATTCTTACATATTGTGCCTTTAAATAAAATAAAATGCCCAGTGGCAATAATGTGGCAAGCAGCAATAAAAATCTATTTTATTTCATTTTACTTTATTATATGTAGAGCTTTCAAAATAAATCCGTTCATTTTTATGAAAATTATTATTTTTGTCAGTTTAAGGCAATTTTAAATATTTAATACAATTAACGTAGTTTTCATACCTGTCCTGTATGTTTCTCTCATCTAACACAACTAATTCAACTCATCACCTCATTAGTAGAGACTGCAAGACCTGGGCTGTGTCTGAAACCGCCCCCTATACCCTCATTCACTATTCCCTATTAGTCCACTAAGATAATTTATTTGAGGGAGTGAATGAAACCGAGGGAGTGAATTCGGATGCTGTGTGCGCCGGAAGGGCTGCCGCTTGTGCATAGTTTGTGCTTGCGGTTTAGAAAATCCTTTGAAACAGCAAACGGACAGCTCCAGTAGTAATGAAAAGATTTAACTTGAACAATGACATAGAAACTACTTATACACCTTAAATAAATAATTTAATACTCAATTAAAAAGGAATTTATACCAGTATGATATTACGTTGTTGCCACATTGGAGAATCGGTTTGGAAAATGAATGGATGAATGATTCACCTGTGGGCACCATCTTCTGACGAGATGTGAGAATTAAGCGGAATCGGCGCGCGACTCTCACAGAGCAGTTTTTTGGTATTCTCTAGCCGATGAGTGATCGGTTGTATACTCATTATTGCAGTGCATTGTGGGATTGAACGAGTGCACTCGATAACATCCAAAACATGGTTTTGGACACCACTACAAATAGCTGTTCCCTCAAATAGTGCTCTATTTTAGGGTATAGGGGTTGATTTCTGACATTTCAGACACGGCCCTGAATTGGGTCAGATAAGGGAGACACGGGCTATATTCTGTCAGTCCAAAATCCAATTAATTGTTTATCTAACTGGAATCTGATCTAAACTATTGACTGTCCACACCGTTAATCGCAACTGTTCGGATCTGATTTGTGTGTCCCGTGGCACTCTTTGTTTTTCCGGAATATCTACATTCTATGGCAATATCTGGTTTCTATGGCAATGACGCTGTGTTAGTAGGCATACGGCAAAAACAACAACAGCAGCAGCAGCAACATGTAGGGGTTTTCAATACAGACGTTTTCTTATTTACAACATGACAATGTATAGCCGCTGCGCAGGAGGCTGGTAAGCACAGCTTTATTCCGTGCTATTGTCTCTGCTGGTATTAAAATTCAACATGTCTCCATTATTTTTTCATTTTTCTGTTCGACCAGACAATGTCTGACAAAAATACGTGCATGTAGCTCAAATCGATTTCGTGTGATTTTTTTGGTGTTCACACTTGCTAAATATGATCTCTGATGAAAACCTCTGGTTTAAAATATCTACTATTTCTAACAACAAAACATTTTTTGTGTTTCTAATGATCGCAAACAGTGCATACTGTACAAGAGAAAGTGCCTTCTGGTCAATTATTCCTGTAGATATTTTAATTTTGTATATCTGCCAAAAGTTGTTTTATCAACACTATAGTACACTGCAATATAGATGGCCTCCTCTAAGCTAACAGATATAAATTAAAAGCCACAATGTCATGGGGTCTTTGACCTTCACATTCAATGCAGCCTCTTTCTCTTTCTCTTTTACATTCTTTAACCTCATCACACAACTGGATTTCTTCCTATTTTAGCCCATCTCTGTAATCTCAGGAGTGCTGTGCTCTTGGCTAAATGCTGTAGCTGTGTTTGACATTCTCAGTGACTGGGCATGCTTGGTTGACCTGGGTTCACTGCATTCACTGCAGACCCATTTACAGGCTGACTAGCCTACATTTAACCTCTCTCTAGCCATTAAGGCAGTTTGCAAACACTGTGTATATATGTGTGTGTGCGTGTGACCGTGCAATGTGCACTTGTGGCACGCGTTTACTCCGGGCCACTCTCTGCTGACACATGCACTGATGAAAGCAGGACACATCAGGCCAACTCACCCTCTCTTATTTCTTTTAACCCTTAAACCTTGCTTCATGCAAACCAACTTTTTACATTCAGGGGACTTAAGTGCTTTGAAATGAAAGTGTCTTTCAATATAGAAAAATAGGATGCCAAAGCTTTTGTTGCCATGCCTGAAAACAGGTCAGGGTTGTGAGGTTAGGGGCTTCCACATCAATAAGGAAATATAATATAATACTACACAATCATTTAAATATTTAAAAAGGAAATTATTTTATTATATAATAAAAAATATTTTATATTAAATGTATAAATTATATTCATATATATATATATATATATATATATATATATATATATATATATATATATATATATATATATATATATATATGCACATACTGTATACACTATAGTTAAAACATTTTGGGTCAGTAAGATATTTATTGTTTTTAAAAAGGATGCATTCAATTAAAGAAATGTTACAGTAAAGATATTTAAAATGTTACAACAAATTATTATTAGAAATAAAAAGTACCATGTTTTCTACAAAATGGTTTTCAACATTGATATTTGATTGAAAACATTTAATGTTTAAATAATATTTCACAACATCACGTTTTTTACTGAATTTTTATCAATAAATGCAAATAAAATAAAAATGCTTTTGATCAGTAGTGTATTCACAAATAAATAAATAAATAAACGTTTTAAAATAAACTTCTTAAACCAAACTGAATCAACACTGAACTGACTTCAGCTGAATAATGGAACTATTGTCTTTTTTAGAGCTGCATTACACCAGAATTTAATTATGTTTATTCATTATTCTCCTGTTTATCACTGTAAAGCTGCTTTGAAACAATTTGTATTGTATAAAGTACTGTATAAAAGATGACTTGACTTTGAAAGTTTAAATGATTAAATTAAAATAATATTTATATTAAAACTGTGTATTTATGAAATTTGGCCTCTCAGACAGTGGAGGAATTGCTGTAGATGGAAGGCAGAGCTCCGTTTCCCCCCTACAGAGTGAAAGTAGAAGCTGACAGTAAGAGCTGAAGGGAAGAAGTGCAGAGAATGTCTTCTGCCACTTACGGTAAAAAAGGGGAAGCTCAGACTGCTGGGGGTGGAGAAATGAATGTGAATGCAGCAAAACACACTCCATCACACACTTTACGGTTACTCCCAGTTCTGCAAACTGTCTACTTACACCATGGGTGCCCAGTCCTGTTCCCGGAGATCTGCCTTCCTGCAACCTTCAGCTCCAGCTCTAATCATAAACACCTGAACCAGCTAATTAAGATCTTCAGAAATGCTTGAGAATTGCAGACAGGTGTGCTTGAGCAGAATTGGAACTGAACTCTGCAGGAGGTTAGCTCTGCGTCTGAAAAAGGCCAACTTCTATACTATACAGTAGGCGAAAAACAGTATGTGACCTGAGTAGTATTCATAAAACAGTAGGCGAAAAGTACCCGAATTACCTACTACTTCCTGTGAGATTCTGAATGCGCATTCGATGGACACTTTACCAACCCATGAGGCCACAGGAGACATTTGTGAATGGAAGTGAAGCGACACGACGCAACTGATACCGTATGTCACAGGACATTGACAACATGGCGGATGTAGTACTAATATATAGTATGCGATTTCAGACACAGCATACAGTTGATATCCAGGAACAAGGCTGGGCAACCGTGTTCTACACCTGCTTCCCAAAAAAGACAAGAAATAATCTTTGCTTGTGTCTTCATGTCAAGGACACAGAATAAAGGTCAATGTGGCCAAGAAGACATATGCAATGTTATGTATGCTGCACACAAACTTACCTCTCATACTGTAAGTATATAGTGACCCTAAAAAGTATTTGGACAGTTAAGTAAGTCAGTTTTGCAATGAATTAATTACAACTGGTTATTTTGTAAGGTAGATTTTGATGTTAAAATACATTCTTTTAATAACCCAGTTTATTATTCATTGACTGCTATTAGTATCCCATTCATGGGTTTATCTCCCCCAAAAGTGTAACCATTGGGCCCTGTCACCATCTAAACATTGAGGGTACGTTTACACAGCAATGATATGCTTAAAATGGTGAAGTTTTTCCTTTAAGTTTTCTGCGTACAGACGACACCATTGTCAAAACGATCCCCATTCACACGGATCCGTGAAAACAACTAAAAACCCTTTATTCTGCTGTCAGGCCATTAGATGGCGATGAAACACTATAGACTGAACACATAATACGCATGATGTCATCGTCTTCAGAGATTCGCGTTTTTGTAGTTTACACGGACACCGTTTTCAAAAACGTGCACTTTGAAACCCGTTTTCAAAACTTTGCGTTTTCAGGCACCCAAAACGTCGCTGTCGTGTAAACGAACGGCCAAAACGCATACAAAGTTTTACGCTTTTAGTTGAAAACGGTGTTGTGTAAACAGCCCCTGAGAGCGGTCCTCTCAGATCCCGTCAATCTCTTTCCAGCTCAACCTATAGCGAGAGTTTGCGCAAAAGGGGAATTTGCAGTGTTTGCTTTATTTCTGTAATTTCGCTAAGTGCTTTTAAGGTTGTAATAAGGGAGATCTCCACAACCACAGGTGTAGTTTATTACATATTTATAACTGTGAGTGTGAACACGTTTTTACTAAAGATTTACAACCAAAAAGTGAGCTTTTCTTGAGACCACTGTATTTGAAATGCATAAAAATAAGAATAATTTTGAGGTTTAGCTGACAGAGAAATCAATGTGCACTGGTCACATACCAAAATACTCCTCAGTGGGGGGGTTGTCCATGTCATACAGCATCTTCTTAGTCAGGCGCTCCAGTTCCTCTTCAGGACGACCCTAAAACACAACACAGCATGCTTAGACATACAGTACACCCTCAATCACACAATAATCAGCTTGTAGGCTAAATGTATAAGAGCCCAAATCTCGCAAACATTATACAGAACATGTTGACATTTACGATAACAAGATAACACCAGGCTAATTAAATGAGTTGATGCAACATGTTTTCATGGATGTTCACACGCATCTCTTAATTAGAAGCATCACCAGCCTAGCGAGATCATCAGCCTAACAAATAACTCAGAACTTCAAGACTGTTGCTGAGGTTTCAGTAGTTAAAGTGAAGGCTGTGACAACTACACTCTCTTGATGCACTCTAACACCCCAAATCTTATCATGATGAAATTCATTAACTTCATCAACAGCTCATTTTTAATTGACTACTGTGATTGCCAAAAGAGCGGAGCTGGAGTGTTGTATTTGTAGATCTTGCAGTGTGAGCTGCATTATGCAAATGAAGTGTTATAATAGTAACAAACTTAGTCAAACTGTTACTTGAGTCAATGATGGATTAGAATAAGGATTAATAAAACCACATAAATCACATTTTAAGAGATACTATTTACTTTGTGCTTTGAATCTGTTGAAGATGTCATGAAGATCTGATCTACAGGTAGTGAATAAATTACATATTACAGATTTAATTTGGGATCATCAGATACATACAACCCAGCTAATGATGCCTCTTTTTTCCCCGGTTTCATTTAACCACGGAATAACTGGATGATCAAAAACACCTCTTTGGCCTCTTTGGAAGGGAAACGATCACGCCAGGTAATCCACAGACAGACTAACAAACAAACACCCATATTTTAACCAAATGTCAGAAGTTTTCCATCCAAAACCATTAAAGATCACACAATGACCATTTACCAGAGCAAAATGAGGTCAAACAGGAAACCACTCCAACAAATACATCAACAACCCTGTTCAATAAAAAAAAACACAGTTCTGCAAATCACCGGGGATACAGATAAAAGGAGCCAGAGGTCTGGATGCTTCTGGCGTTGGTTTTAACACAGGATCTCCCAATATGAGAAGGGTAGATAAAAGCACCAATTACAGTCACAAAATCACAACCTTTGGTTTCCTCCCTCTGACCAACAGACACAAAACACTCGTTCTGCCTCAGTTTAGTAACAACTTCATCAGCCTTGAAGTTGTTCACTCATGCAGTTCCGTCCTCTATGGCAAGTTCTATTGCCGTTCTATATCTTGTCTTAAGTTCTTGTACCAATCTGCATGCTGTCCGACCTGTGAGACAAGTTCTGTCAGAACGATACAGAGCCGATGACTGCATCTCACACAGAGGGAGGGCAACTGATGAAAACTTTCATGTGCCGAAAGCCCACACAAAAAAACTTTTAATTCAGCATATCTCCACTTCCTGCAGACAGCTAATTATTATGTTGGGGGTTAATTACCTGTATATGGATAAAGACTATTGTGGATGGATGCAAACAATCTAGGAGTGCTCAGGAAACTTTCTGCAGATCTATTTGTCAGCCTGTGTCTGAGTATCCAGGTGGATCCCGATCCCCTTCACAGAATGAGGGGCCTCCATGTTTTCTAGAACTATGATGTGTGTGGATTCTCATTTGAGTCTCTCAATGGCTTCATGTGGTTTATGACAATTTGACATGTCATTTAACAGTCTGAGTGGGCACACTGTATTATTGTGGGCAAGAAAAACAACTAATTAAAAAGAGTGCCATATGTAATTATCTCTCCTTATGACTTTTATAATAAACTGTTCTTTATGTTAACATTAGCATTATATTTAGCATTATAGAAAAACAATGCTTAGGAAGGGGGAATTAAATGTATGCATACACTTACAGTATACACCACATTGGATATCTTGGCCTTGTCATGTGTGACTCTAATGAATGAAGACATTATAATCAAAAAATCCCCTGTTGTGAAAAAAAAATTCATATTAAATAAGACATATTTTGAGAGTTTATTGAAAATTACTGTTGAAAAACATATAGATCCATCTTCCTGCTGTGCAGTTCTGAGAGCAAGGTTGCAGATGACGTGACACCGTGAAGTATAAAAGAAAAAATATAGGTCACAATAACATCCTCGTTAAGAATATCCTACAGAACTGAAGTTTTTTTTTTCCTGTGCATGTTCAAAAAAAAAAAAAGTACTGTACATTACAGTTCAAATGTTTGGGGTTAGTAAGTTGTTTTTTGTTTTTAAATGTTTTTTAAACTAGTCTCTTATTCTCAGCAAGGCTTTATTTGATCAAAAATACAGTACAAACATTCATATTGTGAAATATCATTAGAATTTAGACTGACTGTTTTCAATTTGTATATATTTAAAAAATGTAATATATTCATGTGACGGCAAAGCAGAATTTTCAGCAGCCATTTCTACAGTCTCCAGTGTCACATAATTAGAAAATCTAATATGCTAAATTCTGATTATCAGCATTTTTGTGGAAGTATTAATTTCTTTTGGAGTTTTACAGTACACATCTGCATTATTGTTAAAGACATTGTGATTAGGCTACTTCTAAGACTTGGATATATGAGGCTACTTAAAAGACGCAAAGTCAATTACAAGAAATATGCTGAATATTCGTAGTAGTTGTGCAAACATCTTCTTTTTTTTTTCAGATTAAAGACTAAACCAGGATATGGACCACAATCAGAAAATGATGTGAATGCAGTTGTGGCCAGTGATTGAAATTTTATTGAGCTTTTTGAATTTTATTTAGTGGCTGGAAAAGGTGTATTAGTGATTAAGACATTCAAGTTTTTTCATTGAAGTACCATGCACAAAAGTGACGCTCCCTTTACCCATTTAGTGGATTAACATCTAAACATCTAACAGTTTTTCATCTGCCTGAGTCATTCAAAAATCAAGACAGGTGTGGAAGACAGAGTGATAGACAGAGGGTGGTAAAGAGGCCAAAAATATATAAACAGACTTCTGAACAAAAATTTGCTGAATAAAGCCTTCCAGTACTGCCACTTTATGTTGTGGGATGAAATACTCACTTGAGTGTAAAAGCACACCTCTCACAAGCTCAAAGAGCACTGTGTGCTGGTCTTTCAAGAATATGGTTAGGGTTTGCATTTCTGCGAGCATGAGGTCACTGTTCTCTTCAATAAAAATTATTCCCTGAAGAGCCATTTCCTCCTTTTCTTCCAAAAGGAACAAATGATTGTGATATCCATGTGCCTCTGAGAGGTGTGATTTCCCTGGCTTGTGTTGAACACTGACTGTTATCTAAAGAAAAGAGCTACTCAATGAATGTTTCCTTTGGCAACCCTGTAATCCCCCCATTAATAAGAGCTGACTGATAATCTTTGTTTTAATTATGCAGGATGAAAACATTCGGTAAACTCTGGCAAAATTGTGGTACACCTTCCTTAAGCCCATTTCACACAGAGCATGATAATGCAACAACCATTGAGGCTTGTCATTATTGACGTGTCACCATATTTGATTTGGACTGTGTATTCATGAGTTGACTGACGTTTTTAGTTGGTTTGAGAATGAATAATCACTTACATTATGTTTAAAATGTTAGGAGGTCAGTACGATTTTTTAACCAATTTTCACCAAGGACGCATTAAATTGAACATAAGTGACAGGAAAGACATTTATAATGTTAAAAAAAATATATATATTTTGAACTTTTGAAATTAGAATGATTTCTGAAGGATCATGTAAAAATGTAGCTTTGCCATCACATGAATACAGGTAACTTACATTTTAAAGTACTGTATATTAAAACAGTAAACAATTATCAAATTGTAATAACAATTAAAATTTAAAATCTTACTGACCCTGAACTTTTAACCAGAAATGTACATTTTATTCTGTTCAACAAACAAAGTGATGCACTTGCAGTTGTATGAATTATTTTGGGAGCGTAAAACTTTTGGACCTCATTGACTATCATTGAATGGACAAGTACAGCTCAAAGTTTCTTTAAATATTATCTTTTGTGTTCTGCAGAAGACAGAAAATAATACGGATTTGGAACAAATTGGGAGTGAGCAAATAATGACAAATTAAAAAAATGTCTCTTTAATGTGCTTTAGTGAGATGTAATCAGCTATTTATTGTTTCTGTGAGGAAAATCCATCCAAATGTATGGTGTCTGATAGAATAATGGCTGTTTGGATTTGAGCAGAAGTAGAACGGGGACGTATAATGACTTGGTGGTGTGCCGGAGGGGGGCACAGGTGAAGGAAAGGAGGTAGGGATGAGGAGAAAACTCAGTCAGAGGCTATAAACCTCGACTCTCACGCTGGGTTATCGGCATTCTGTCAGGAACCATTAGACACCACATTGCTGGTGTGTGTTCACCTGCTGCCCCCCACAGAGAGCATTCTCAGTGGGGCCATGGGCTAAACTCCAACGCCAAACCCCCACCAACTGCACCAAACTGCTTTTACTCTCCGCTGAACATCCCTTTCTCTCATTCTCTAGCTCTCCATGACAACATATTTACAAGCAGGAAACATATGCAAAAAAAAAAAAAAAAAAAACTTTCTAGCTTCCTTCCCTTTCTTTTATTTTCTATTCTTTTTTGCCTTCTGCTAGTATTTGGGGTTGCCAAACACAAAAATGTACCCTCTAGAGAAATTGGAAAGGGGGGATTCTTCTTTGGACAACTAAAATGAAACATGTTGGCTTCTGTTATTGATGAAACTGAACACAAAACTTATACTTAGTGCATCACTGAGCATATATCTTGACAAAGAAATTCTACACTTAAATGTAAAATTCCCCCCATCCTCCACCGTCATGATACATGATGGCAGAAAAATTCCTTCATCTCTCACTATAACCCATCTGAGTGAGGATTAAAAAGAGATGGACCTTTACAATAATGAGAGGCGCCACCTCTATTCTATTTGCTCATGCCTGGTGTTTAACATGATCACGGATGTTGAATGAGAAATTGACTGGGATTGTAGGAGTGAGGGAGAATGAGCAAGATACACATACTCTTTTTTTTGAACTCTCACATAGGATTAAACAACTTGTTGCCGTTATAAAACGCTGTGTTAAATGAAGAATTATGCCAATTTAGGGACACATGGCAGTTTTTACCTAAACAAAGAGAGCAATTTTAAGGGTTTAACATAGTAAATCTAGAACGTCTTTAATTTTCACTTCGAAATCCATTTTTTTGAGAATTGTATATATTTGTATTAAAACCACATGAAGCCAACAAGAATATAAACATGTTTTAAACTATTTCTTTTCTTTTAGTTATCATATACACTTTTCAATGGCCCACTTTTAATACTGTCCCACAATAGGTTATTCTCCTTATAAATGCTTTACAGTCAAATTTAACATAAGAATTTAGCAGATTTGATGGCATTGTTTCAGTATCTTACTTCCCATTTAGACCTTGTTTACGATGAGTTGCATTGCTTGGAATCATAGTACAGTGTGTTTGTGTGGGTACATGGCGATGTGAAGTCGTGCGGAATGCGGACATGCCAGAAATATCTGTCACATTCTATGGTATGAGGCATTAAGTGAATATGTGCAAAAAGAAATAAATAAATGAAATACACCTGCAAAGGACAGTCGGCTACTGAAGAGCAGGAGAAAGCAAAGAAATTACAAGAGGCAAAAACAAGCTCAAGGCCACCTACAGAGGAGCTAGCAAACACAAATACCAACACATGCAGAAAGTATACATTTGCCTCTGCATAAATGGGTCATGTTGTTTTCAGCTCTAATTAAAAAGTAAGAGGGAAAAACACAACAGGCAAGTCTGAAGAAAGAAACTGTGATGATGGAGAGCTGTATGAACAGAAAAAAACATGCCATTGATAATAATTAAAAAGAAAGATCAAGGTACTTCTACTACTGGAAGTTTGAACTGACACGAAGAGCATATGAAAACGCTACGCTGAGAGAAAATCGGGTTTTTGCCTTGACGTATGTAGCTTGTAATGTATGATGCTTCTTCTGCTGCATGACGGAGGTGAGCGTGTGTGTGTATAAAAGTAGGTCAGGTTTTGGGAACTGACACATCTCCGTACTAACAGATAAGAGCAAATCTGAAGCGCTAAGAGCGGCCCTAGGAGAAGAAAGCCAGCTAGAGGAAGAGGGAGACACACGGAGAGGTAGCGTACGGGTTATAAGAGATGTTCATCGAGGGTTCAACACACAGAGGGAACCATAAGTGACAGTTAGCCGTTCTCCTGGGGTTTTTTTTTTTCCCTATAATTACACAAAAAAACTAAACATTTTATTTGAACACATCCTCTCGTCTTCTTTCAGCGTGTCTGTAATTGCCGGTCGTTATGCTGTTCTTGCCTTTAGTAAAGGTGCCATTTATTTATATTTAAACACTGGCGGGGAGCGTAATGAACATCTACACAGGTTCACACCTAAAAATCAATGTCCTGACTCTCTCCTGCATTTCAACCTTGTGATTCTCTGGTCCGGCTTCCCTATCATTTGCTCGGCATGAAGAGAGTGCAGAGAATCCTTCCCATCAACTGGCAACAAACTCTAGGCAAATGACAGACTATTTGACCGAGGGTCTAAAGGTTATCTCCTGTCCAAACACCAGCACGCCAAATTATCTGCTCCACAGACAAAACACTCATGCTATGAGCTCGATGCTTCCTGTCTGCATGTATGCACCTATACACATACAGAATGTTATGAGAGACTAAGGAATTAAACAGTGCGATCCAGCAACACAGAGGGGAACTAGAGCATGATGAGGGCTGAAAAGTGACAGCCTGTCGTATGAGATACCGCTCAGCAGGGGTCACTGTTTTGCAGGGAGGATGGTACAGTAGCGTACAGTACACCCAGACACAATAATCTTGATCACACCAGGCAAAAAGGATATTATGTTTCTTCAAGTATGGGCACTTTTCGTCTTGTGGGAAGTAAACAAAGTAACTAACAACTAGCAATGTTGAACAGTGCATAAATGCATCACAGGTGAATTCTGTCATGTACACAATCGATTAAAAGTTTGTACAATACATTTATAATGTGCAAAAGATTTCTATTTCAAAAGAATGTTGTTTATTTAAAACTTTCAATACATAAAATTATCCTGGAAAAAACAATGATTTCCATAAAAAAGGAAAAATAGTACTGTTTTTAACATTGATAGCAGCAAATCAGCACATTAGATTGATTTCTGAAGAATCATGTGACACTGAAGACTGATGCTGAAAATTCAGCTTTGCCATTACAGGAATAAATGATATTTTAATATATTTTAAAACAGTTATTTTAAACTGTAATAATATTTCACAATATTACTGTTTTACTGTATTTTTGATCAAATTAATGCAGCATTGGTGAGTATAAGAGATGTTTTTCAAAAACATTAAAACATCTTACTGACCTCAAACTTTTGAATGGTAGTGTAGTTATTTTTAATTGTCTATTTTCACAGGATACATTTTCCTAGATTTTATTTTATTTACACATAACACATCCCATTTCATCATATGCATACTCCTCACTGACAAAAATAGTGCAAATTGTTGAAATGCTTACATTGATTATGATATTACACAAGTTGTTTAGATTATCATACAATGTAATAATCCTTTTCTATTCAATTTGCATGTTTTAAGGGTGAACCAATTCATTTTTCAGTGTGGCCTCAAACTGTGAAATCCCACTGTATACCCACCTGTAAGCCAGGTGTGACTGACAGGAAAAAATGAACAAGTTCTCCCAACAACTCATAATAAACTTGACTTAACAATAGCAATTCCTTGGCTCCTCTGAGGACTTCTTTGGCTAGAACAAACACAATGTAATAATGTAACTGATTACAAGTCTCATTGTGTTCCATTCTGAAATTGCTGACAAACAAAACACACAATGTAGATGCAGATTGATTGGCAGAGCAACGTTCTCTCTCTCAGAAAGAGATGGTAAAGTATTGATCTGAGCTGTAATTTACTCGCTCTAGGACCGTGGAGCAGAAGAGTGTCAGTGCTTTATTATTAACGGCCTGCGCAGGGCTCGGCCCGCCTGATATACAGAGAGCCCACTCTGACAAATGAAACAAGCAGTACTGTTGTCAGCAGTTTAGGTCCTCGACAAAACATCCACGCTTAGCCAGTGCAGACACTGACCTCAAGTTTCCTCCAAATAGCTCATATGGAGCAGAGTTTCCTTCTCACAGAGCAGATATGTGAATGAGCCCACAGCAGCAGAATATCAAGTTTATAAAAGTGTTAAAGAGGAAAATTAAACAATACACACACACACACAGTTGTGTGGCTTCTTTTATGAATGTATAGTGTGATTCGAAAAGAACACTGTCTTTTACAGACAGGGCATAAAAAACCTGTCCTTGCGGTCTTGGGGCGGCAGGAACAAGCATTGGATTCAGGTTTTTCCAATTAGACCCATTGCCACAGGTGAATAATGTGAAGCACCTACCCATGCAGTCTGCATTTACAAACATTTGTGGAAAAAAATGTGTTGGTCTGAAAAGCTCAGTGAATTCAAGAGTAGTACTGCAATAGAATGCCACCTTTGCAATAAGTCTGTGAAGTTTCATCCCTGCTATGGTCAACTGTAAGTGGTATAACTGGAAAGTGGAATCATTTAAGAACAACAGCAACTCAGCCATGAAGTGGAAGACCACTTTAAGTCACAGAGCGGGGTCATCTAGAGCTGAGGCGCACCAACTCTCTGCTGATTCCAAAGCTGAAGAGTTCCAAACTTCCACTGACATTAATCTCAGCACAAAAAACTGTGTGGCGGAAGCTTCATGGAATGGGCTTCCTTGGCCTCACAGCACCAACCTACAATGGCAAGCGTTGGATGTAATGTGATGTAAAGCGGCGCCACCACTGGACTCTGGAGCAGTAGAAACTTGTTTTGTGAAGTAACAAATCTCACTTCTCTGTTTGGCAGTCTGATGGGCAAGTCTGGGTGTGGCGGATGCAAGGAAAACGTTACCTGGCTGACTGCATTGTGCCAAGTGTAATATTTGGTGGAGAAGGGACAATGGCACGGGGCTGTTTTTCAAGGGCTAGGACCCTTAATTCCAGTGAAGGTAAATCTTGGTTAAACTGAATTTTAAGGTGTCCTTGTTACAGTGTAAATGAACATTTGTAGTAATATAGTTACATAAGGCTAATTAGGGTTAGAGTTTGGTTTAGGGTAGTTGCTTGTAATTATGCATAATTTACTGTTATTTCTAGAGTAAGCAAGTAACAAATGTAACAAGGACATCCAACATCAGTGCCTGACCTCACAAAAACTCTACTGGATGAATGGGCAATGATTTCTACAGGAACACTTCAAAATCTTGTGGAAAGCCTTCCCGGAATAGTGGAAGCTATTATAGTCTCAGCCTCAGACGTCACATCCAGACCACTGGCTGAACGTCTGATGCAAATGGCAAACTTAACTGGAAAGACTTCAAGATTTTCCAAGTCATCATCTGATTGGTTTAATTCAACAGGATGTCCGGGAGTGTGTTGCATTCTTTAATCGTCCACCTGGACTTTACATTTATACGCCCATAAACATGACGCAGAACAAAAAAAAACTGTGATTGGTTGCTTTACATGTCAGTCAGACGGCCTCTGGGTGGTCCTTATCCAATAAAAGCTACTATGGTGTCCTCCTGCCTTCAGTCTAAAGGTCTGGCTAGGCGGGACTAACTTCATAATATATATATGTATTTAGAATGCAATGTCATTTAAGTCCCTGTTGGTGTAATGGTCAGGTGTCCCAATACTTCTGTCCATATAGTGTATACTGTATATAAACATATAGGCACATGTGATCAACTTTGCAATGTGTTTGTTGATTGCATAATACCCGAAAAAGGGTTACTTGAGATTTACAAGGACATGATATGCAAACTTATACAAGGTGAATGGTTTAGTGTTACTAGGACAGGACTTGGGTGGGCTGGAGGAGTTGGGGATATGGGGAGTAGCACCCCACAGAGAGAGAGAGAGAGAGAGAGAGAGAGGAGAAAGTTAGGGTAGAAGTGAAACCTGATTCATTGACATCCTACCAGCACCCTGTCAAACTGGTCCTTTAACCTTTACACTTTCAAACATTCAGCAACCAGAGACCAACTGCGGAGGCCCACAGCTACATCAATAACCAACCAATTTTAGATCTCACAAATGCAGTGCCAAAAAATGCAATTGATCACCTGTCACAAGGTTTGAGTATGAGTATCATTAACCGGAGAGATCAGCTAAATTAGAGCATGGGAATTCTGTCTCAACACAGACGAGGTGAGAAGGTGTCAGCAAAGTGTCCATAAATAGCTCTAGTTCGTTGAAAGTTGGATCTACACAACATTTAATCTGCCCCAAATTATGTTAACAATCCTTCCTAAAGTTCCTAAACAGACAGGAAGGTCCAAAGTGTCCTTGGTGTTCCCAAACAACTTCTCCAGTTTCCTTAAATCCTTGAATACATCCGGTACTGAACAATCCATCCATCACAACATATTTCACAAGAGTTTAACATGACAAGGCCGATGTGTTCATTTTCTAGAGGGGTTGTATACTAGAAGACCTCCTACATTACAACACAAGTAGAAAAGCACTGTTGCACATAAATATAAATACCCCCATCAGAAAAAACAACAAAAAAACTTGATTTCAGATTCAAAGCACAACACAACATGATGTACAGTCTGACCACACTCGCACTGTTAGCAGTGTGTTATTGAGATTGGCTAGATTTTAGATATAGACCATATGCAGGCTATGCATGAATACACTCAAATCATTGGTAATGATGCTCTAAAGGATAAAAGCAAGCATTGATTATTGTTATATTACGTAAACCAAATACTGTGTATGCTGTATTTTCATTATGCAGTACCAAACTGTTCATGTAGAGCATGATACTAACCATGGCAATGTGATGGGCTCAGGGAAAACATATTGGCAAAGTATACACCCTGAAAGCACCGTACATGCGGCCAAATGCATAAATTATGGCACATGTAATCTTTCACAGCTGTTTACTGGAGACAGCAATAAAAGTGGCCTTTACTGTTTTGTCACTTAGTTTTCATTAATTATCCATTTTAACACCTTTCAAACTTAGTTAACATTTTCTGTCATGTATTCTACATTGATGCAATTTCTGCTGATTTGTCACCTAGATCATGTTCTTTTTTTGAAGAAAAAATGTAAAGAACATAACATTTAATACAAAGGCATACATATTTCTAGCAAATATTAAAATGTATTTTAAAATTTGATCGACAGTTTTTGTGAAGAAGAAAAATGTAAAGAAACAAAAATTTGCTGACAAAATATAAATATTATTTCTAGCGAATTTAAAAAAATTATTTTAAATATTTTAAAATATTTTAAAATTTTTTGAGTAAAGTTTCATACTTAATGAAAAATATAATATAGATCAAATATTTTAAAGTGGGGCCAATGAAAAATTCTAATTCACACAAAGCTGAATTTGTAATGTTATCATGCCACCCTGATAGTCTAAATTTGGCTTTTGTTTTGAGTTTTCCTTTAGCTATACTGTAGCTATCTCAGCAAACTCAAGTATACATTTTCGTTTATAATCATTCAATGTTCTTCTTTTGAGAAGACCCCCAAAATGACACAAACGAGAAGTAATGAGGGGTTCAGAAATACTGCACAGCTTATAAGGGCTTTTTGTTTTAATGGTCAGCATCTTCTGTATTTGTAAGCGTGAATGTTTTCTTTTTTTCTGTTAACACTGAACTTGAATATACTGTAGGAAGGGAAGGTTGTTGTCCTGTAGCCAGAATCTCTTACACTATACTGACCCTACTGTCAATCAGTTTAATGGCTTGTCACTCCTCAAATTCACAAGAGAATAAAGAACAAGGTCAGAAGCACAGGATGCCATTTCCAAGAACTAGACCCATGTGCTTCCAGGGCTCAAAGGGAACAATGGCAAGACCAAGAACATCTGTGTTTCTAGAAGGTGACAAATCAAATTACTGAGTGTCAACAGGGCCTGTTTATCTTTAGCTATTTACTCTGCCTCTATTTCTTATATGAATGCTTATCCAGACAAAATCTCCCAGATTTCTGATGAGGGGCAGCGGAGCTATAAGACTTCAGCACAATTTGGAGCACTGAGAGCTGATTCGGCTGTTTGCTGGCAGCTAACACTGAAGAGAAGTTACTCTCCAGGAACAGATTAAACCTTGTGTAAAACAACTGAAACACTGGCTGCTCTGTTTTCACTTCCTGCTATGCAGTCTGTCATCAGAGCAGGCTTTGTTCCTTACTTATCGATTACGTGAGTGTTTCTAAACAAACAAACACTAAGTATGTCAAGTGAAATGTTTTTAAAAGATAGATTTTAAATTCCATGTTTTTTTATTCCATTGCGCTACTTTTCGTTTTTAATGTAAACATCACCCTAAAGACATGATTGACTGATCCACTTTTGCAGAGTAGTCTATTGTGCATGACACGACTGTCTAAAACGCGGCACTCAAGTTAAAACAACTTTTAGAAAACGCGTCTCTAGAACTGCACTAAACTGCGTATTGCGTTTTAACAGCAAAAACACGTCCTGTAATGGCCCTATAACTGATTTAAAGATATTACAGTGCATGCACGCTTATTTCAGTGCTGTTATTTAAGATGACAGTTTGCCTCGTTCATAAGTTTCAGTTTAACAGTTTAACAAGAGCAACAACAACAACAACAACAACAACAAAAAAAGGTTTTAACTGAACTAAGCTATACATGCATTTTAAACACTTATGTTATGTTCTTGCTTCGTCCATGCAATAAATGCTCGTTCTTAAATGAGCGAGGTTTTCTAGCTAATTTCACCTGGGTTTGAATAAAAAAAAAAAAAACAAGTAAATATGAAGATACATAATTATGAAGATGACAGATATTTCACACCTTGAGTAGCCTACGCAAACATTTCTGCCTGTTTTCACGTGTTTGTCAGCCTCTGCTTTTCTGCTACAGATTGAAGCACGTAACTTCAATCTGTATACAAACAAGAGTATACTTGTTACAGCTATCACCATCCATACAAGTTAACCACGTGCTGGGGTTATTCTTCAAGTGTGATGAACAGTATTTACACTATGGGGACTACTTTGGGGAACAAATACCCACTCCGCCATGCTGAGGGAATGCGTGCTCTAACAGCTTAGACTCCATTCAACCAGCTACCGGAGTCACTCTTCCCATCCTATAGGTACGCACCTATGGCTGTCAGTGAAATTATTCCCTCCAGCTATAGCCCAAGCTGCACACACAATGAAAAGGAAAGTCCTGGTTTATATACTTCCTGCCTTCCTTGCAGGGCTGAGAAAAAAGTATTAGCCCACGAACAGCTCAAGAGCTTGGTATAACATGTTATGAACACCTGAAAGGGAATATATGGCCAAGGATTAATAGAATATAAAACCCCCTTCTTGGGGTCATAAAATACTATCCCTAATACTAATCCCACCAGGGATGCCAACTTTGCTAACTCAGCAGCGAAGGCCTACAGCCCGTCTGCACCAAGGTTATAATCGTTAACGAAAACGAACGAAAAAACAAAAGCTAGGTGGGAAAAAACATTGTCGTTAACTGAAATAAAAATAAAAAAGCATTACAAAAAAAACGTTAACTAACTAAAACTGTAATGTGTGTTTGGCAAAACTAACTAAAATAAAATAAAATTATAGAGTAAATGTCCTTAGTTTTCGTCTTAGTCAATGTCTTTCATTTCTTAACGCTTTAAAACACGCAGTGTATTCATTCAGCTGCATTTCCTTTCCCTGCTCTCCCTCCATCTCTCTGTCACATGCACGCGCGCGCACACACACACACAGCCCCTCCCCTCCGTGCACACCGCGTCTCCATGAAAACGAGGGTTCGACGTTGAAAGCTAGTTCGCGAAAGGTTGGTATCTCGTGAACACCTTTACACAATTACACATTAAAAAGTGGTGTAAAAATATTTTAAATTCTGAATACAATTTTGTCAGTGTGTTAAATATCGACCCGAGAAGCGATTGCGCCTTCTTTAGAAAGTTAACTAGTCGCAAATTTGAGGTAAAATGCACTTGGGTTGTCGATGTCAAAACACTATATAAGCTGTGATTCAAATATTAAATAATGTTATGTCATTATTTTACTCTTACACTGAATGTTTGCTGCTTCAATCCAGAGTATTGTATCTCACCCATGCACACTCACTCACGCACACACCCACAGCACACACACACACACAAAAAAAATAAAAGCTGTATTTGAAACAGCTGATTCATTATTGCAAGGAACTTACATTCTTTTGTTTACCATGTTGCGACACAAGTTTATTTTTATTTGTTATTATTATTATGTTCTTTTCTCAGATTGAGCTCCCTGACACTCTGACAGCATTGTCTTGTGTGGCTCAAAAATGGGTTGAACACATGCTGTTCATGTGTGTCTTCTTTAGTCTGTTGGCTATTTAGTTTTTTTCCTGGCACACGTCACTTACACATTTTGCACTTACTGCGGAGTCTTGTGTAGACTGTTTACATATTTTGTGCCCATATGTACATTTTATGTACTGGTTTTATTGTTGAATAGATATTTCTAAAATTTTATGATGTTTTTGTTGAGTTATTATTACACAATTCTCTTTCTGACCTTTTTGAATATTGCCCCTGACAAATAACCCAAATGACAAAAAAAACTAAAACTAACATTAAAACTAATAAAACTAAACTAAAACTAAGCATTTTCATAAAATATAAACTAAACTAAACAAGCAAACCCACTTTAAAAACGAATTAAAACTAAACTGAATTTGACAACAAAAATTCAAAACGAAATAAAAATAAAAACTAATGAAAAATGCAAAACTATAATAACCTTGGTCTGCACACAGCACCTCTAGATCCAACACTCCATGAGGAGGCCTCCAATGATAACCTTTCACAGCAGATTGTAGAAAAAGCAACTGGGGAGCAGATACTCTGCATAACGACCCTCTGAGTGAGGGGAGAACTCTAGCTCAACCGTTTACTGCTGGTGAGCATAGGCCTCAGCATGATGACCCTCTAGATACCCTCATGAGAGGAAGCTTAAACATACTCTACCCTAACAACAGCTTCACCATGGAGGCTCACAGAGCCATACATGCTGGTGTCGCCTGTCTAGACAGGGCTTTTAAGAGTGGAGGCCTCAGTATAAAGACTCTTAAATTGAGAGAAGGCCCAAACACACTCTATGCTACTGACAGATCTATCAAGGAGGTTCAGAGAGAGCCATGCACTCAAGACTGTTATCCAGGCAAGGCTCTGGAGAGCAAAGACCTCAGCAGGACGACTCTATAAAACAAGAGAGTCGATCCATCTAGCCAAGGAGGCTCAAGAGAGCCATACACATTGGTGCCACCGTCTAGCCAGAGCTCCAAAGAGTGGAGGCCTTGCATGACAACCCTCTAAAACAAGGAGGCCTACTCTATGCTAAGGATAGACATATCAAGGAGGCTCTCAGAGAGTCATTTAACTTGACATCCCTATCAAGGCGGAGCTCTGGGGAGCAGTGGCCTCAGCAGGACGACTATCTAGAATGAAAGGAGACCTTATGCATTTGGTGCCACCCTCTATAGAGAAATGATTACTAGAGTCAGAATGAGCTCACTACAGGGAGCAGAGCACCTTGTCTAGAAATATGCCCATAACCAAGAGGGTTCTACTCCATGCTCGTCCTAGATGACTAATGGGATCTAACAGAGGGCTAGCTACAACCATTGTAAAACCTGTAATATATAATTATGTCTCGAGACTCCAGCACTCTCAGAGGTGCCGTGCAACAGGAGTGCAATCCAGAGCGAACAAACCTCTTCCTCTTGGGGTCCAGAGGCCAGAAGTGCTCTGAACCTTCCTTGGTCATCAGACCACAAGGAAGCATACAGGGGGCTAGGCAAAGTAGAACCCTAGCCATTATGAATGCTCAATTGACCACTCATAGCATTAAACCATCCTTTTTCTTAGAGAGTCGGGAGCCATACTATTAAGGATTCCACTTCCACTTAACCATGAAGACATTGCCAGCTGAGTGCTAGCTGCAACCGCTCGGAAACAAATGTCTTTGTAGGATCTCAACACTCAAAACACTCCCGAAGGTGCCTTACGACAAGGAAGGGTTCGCAAACTGGGGCAAAAAAGCCACTTCCTGTCAGGTTCTCGAGATCGAATGAGCTCACTAGGGACTGGAGGAACCTACTTCCAGACCCGTCTCAGGGGGAGGCTTCTGCTCTACAGTCAAACCCAAGGAAAAAATGGGCTCTCTAGACTCCATCACTCCAGAACAACTCTGATACGGAGGCACACACTTCCTGAAATGCTTTTCTGAGTGTAATCCATATTGATTGCCTTCACATGTAAGCAACCAAACGGATCCTGAAGACATAAGAAATTGAGGAAGTGTACTACACGCACCGGTAGTGACGTCTCGTGTTGTCACAGGTGTAGCAATAATCAGATGATCAGCGCAATCATGTGGTTTTAATCAACTAAGTCTCCAATTAAGTAAACACTCCTGTTTCTTTCACAATCTGAAGAATGGAGATGTCATGAGACTTTTTAAGTTACTGATTCACACACAAGCAAATGGCGATGGGATTTAATTAAATGACCGATGCCAGAAGTGCCCCCGTGGCGTTTTTCGCTGATAAGTAATCACAGGGTCCTCTGTCTTACCACATGTGACCCAACAGGAGCGCCTCTCTGGCCGGAGATCCCGTGGTGTCCCCTCTTCAGGACACCTCACAAACACAGACAACCCTGTGTGATGAACCATACTGGTCATTGTAACCAGACTTAAAACTCATCAATTCAAAGAATACGCACACACATATCATTGCCCGGGAGGGGGGTGAGCAAAAGTTCACCACATCTTCACCAACGAATGACCCAGCCACGTTCACAGTACACACACACACACACACACAAGGACTTTTTCTCCAATCTCCTCAATTGAGAGACTTGTACTATGATATATACGATATGTTTTTATGTTTGCCCATGTTCCATTGGGGTTAGATGTGATCGTATTATAATCTTCTAAATGAACAGAGGTGCTTTTAGATGCATTTTTAATGTAACTGTTTTCCTATAATGTTTGTATGTCGTTCTTCACACCTTTAGAATCCTCTTGATCTGACCAAACCATATATATATAGGTGCAAACCGTAAAATGTATGTTACTATGTTTTATCATCTCTGGAGTAAAATTGAACGCATTTTTACATCATGGTCATGAAACATGCAAAGTCGATCTCGAGGGAACAAAGGAACACTTATCCGCACACTTTCCTCCCAGCTGATTGGTGCATTCACGCCAGAGGAGGCGTAAACAGAAGTGTCTTTAAAGAAGACCACCAAGCACCTCATCTTTGGTTTTTGTTTTAGTTTTGGAAGAGTAAGGAGGGGGGAGAAAGAACTGCATCTTTGGGGGAACTCCCTTCTTCGAGGGAACTTCGACTTTGGTCTGGACTCTTCCCTCTCCTTCGATCCGATGTAACCATTATACTCGTGATCCCCGCCCTGGGGGATCTTTCCTCTTCTTTTCTTTTGTTTAAGTTTGTTTTTCCTTTGTTCATTTCACCAGAAATGAACTTAGTCTGAATTATTTATTTGGTAATTTACGTCAAAGACCTTTAAGCCTTCTTTGAAACTGCGCGCTCCAGACCGCAGCAAACCACGTGACGCTCCAACGGAACATACAAAGACCAGCCGCTCACACACGCCGCAGGGCTCAGACACATGAGAACTATATGCAAGTATATTTGAGTTACCAAGATTTTAGAGCATTAAGACTGTTTTTCCGTGTTGTCTCTTAAAGGTTTAAATGTCCAGGTGAATTTTGCCAAGCTGTGATCCTACGGATCTCTCTCTCTCTTCCCAACTCTCTCTCCCTCTCATTTTTATCTTTCTCTCTCATCCTATTTTAATTCGTGTTTGTAATGTTTTTCGTTTTGTTTGTTTCGGGTGTATATACATATATTCTGTGTGAATTGTAGTTCGATGTATTATTAGTCCAACTATTAAAACCATTATATTCTAGATTGCCTTCTGTCTAAAATGCTCATTTTACAGAGTCAATGAAATTTCGATCATAGCTACAAAGCTTTCATTATTGACTACGTTGCGTAGTCTAATTTTATAAACACAGGAAAATTAATGTTCACGGCCAGAAAATTGATATTTCTTGGAGTTTATAAGAAGGGATAACCTTGTTGAGAAGTGATAAGTTAATCTTACGGCCGTTTGCTGGACAAACAGTTTGATAGCTAAATTAACTCCATTAAAGGTTATCTCATATAATCGATCTGAAAGTGGACCATTGACATATGAATGAGGAATTATAATTCGTTGTGATTGATCATTCGTGTGTACAATCAATCTATTTTCAACTTCGATAATTTAACTGTAATATGCAATATATTAATCATATTCATGATTAATTATTAAAATTCCCTATATATAATTTGAGCTAATTTAATGTAAAACTAAATGTTGTTACAGTTTGGTGGAGGACGCTGGCAATTTCAAACTTTGTTTTATGAGCAATCCAGTTTCAATCTGTGTATATGGTTATTAATTTTTTTTTTTTGTGCGCGCTATGAAATTATGAAATTGTGAGATAAGTCGCAACGCGAACTCACTCCTAACCGACCGAGGCAAAAAGCCGAAGTCAGTAACGTTACATTTTTAACAAGTTGCTAAAAATATGCCTAGACAATTGTTAGCACTGTTAAATGCTAAGACTGCAGTACTTTAATATTACAAATGTCCTGTTAAGAGATGAATAAATACCTCTGCAGTTGATACATTTCTAATATTTGTTTTAAATCGCTGTGAATGAAGAATTCTCACGTGCGTATTACCGGTTTGAATAAATATGTTTTTAAGCGAGACTCCTTTTAAACATAGGCCTTGCATGCAAATATCGTTATTGAATTCGGGGTTAACCCAGTGATATTCAACAAAAACGATAAACTCCTGGTCAAAAAATTGGCGTAGCTACCCAATTGAAGATCTAATACATTTAAATCATAAGTGCTATTGTGAAAAATGTTTATTGGAGTTCGAACCAACAGACGAAAATTCCTGTTGTCCACATTTGTGTATGTGCGGCGAAGAAATCCCGCCATATACTCTTGTGCAGTATAGCACCAAAAAGATCCGCAGAGATCTTAATTGTATACTTGTGATTTATTCCAGAAAATCAGTGCGTGACGCGAGCTGAAAGCTCTTAGCTTTTGAATCACATTAAAAAGTGGTTGTAATTCCGCTGACTAAACACTAGAGGGAGTTTAGAAGTCTCAAATTACGCCCCGCCTTCTAACTTCGGCATGCATGAGTGCTATTACGCGAGGGCCGTTTCAGATAATGCTCTCTTACTGCTAAAAGTCCACCACCTAGTGGCCGCCTCCTGAGTCGGCTCACTCAACTCTCCTTTTCTCTCTTTTCAAATTCTGTTTTGAATTGCCTATCTCTACTTTTCTCTTTTGATTATTTTATAGTTATTGATGATACTTTGCTGTTATCGTTAATTATTATAAAATATTATCCTGATTTTTCAATTCCCTTACATGCTTAATTAGATTTGGTTTTAAGCCGGTTTGAATTTAAATTTAGATCGTGTTTGCCTGTCAGTCACTGATACCCACTTAGAGGGACACGCACACTTGTGGCATCCCCTGCTAAGACGGTGTATCACTTTTCCTCCTTTCATTCTGTTTTGAAGTGGTATATTTCCAGTTTTTCATTGGCTTTATTTTATTTATCACTGATACCTTACAGTAATCGTGATCATCATCAGATATAATTTTGATCTTTACTTTTCTTACACTTATTCAAATTTTGGTTTGAAACAAACAAATTTCGAATTTAAATTTGAATTATGTTTCTCAGTTCAATTTTTTTTTTAAATTTATTCTTCGTATTGATACTTCATCACAACTGTATCCTAACTAGATTGGATGTTACTTAACATCTCTTTATACACTTATTTAAATTGAGTTTAAACCGGTTTGAATTGCAATTTAAATTAAGCTGTCTTTTCAACCAGGTTGACCACTGAGAGGAGGTACGCCCCCTTGTGGCACAAACCCGCTACTACAGCTTGCCTCCTCCTGTGTCATCCTGCGTTACTTATTGATATCTCTTCTTTTAGGGATTAGGTGATTCTGATAATTAACATTGTCATAATTCCCTTTTGTTTTTACCATTATTTAGTAAAGCCTTTACTTTTTATTTTCTACATAAGTACTCAATTTGGTTTAGACAAAGAAAGCCTTAATTCACTTTAAGTTTCACTTGTTCTTTATCCTGTTTTGTATTCATAGGTAGAACACTCTCTTATGCTGTGGTGATTTGACAGTCATCCCTGGTTGGTTTCCAGCGAGCGGGGTCGTCTGACCGGCGTTACCGGCGCCTGCCGTGCGTGAGTCTCGGACCTATTCTGTTTCTTTCCATTGGTGCGGCACGCAATAAGACTCAGCAATTTGGCACTCCAAAGGGAAGTCAACCACACTAGTCAACACACAAGGCAATTTTGGAATAATTACTCAAACCAAGGCCCGAAGAGGGGCCACTCTTTTTGAGGGTTCTGGGGAAAATCCACTTTGCTGTGCCGTCTGGCAAGTTGACACCTTGGTATTGCCGGTTGTGTTTAAAGTCAAGTTGTTTGAGAGGGCGCACCTTGGTACAGATGAACGGAAGGGCCCGGGGACACTGCGGTTGAGTGTTTAGGGACGACGGAAAGATTGATCGCGACGCTGGCTCCGACCAGGGAGGACCTCAATTCACCCCAGGCAAGCTAACATAAGGTAAAACCCATCCACTTAGTATAGGCCACAGAATATTAGATATTCCCCCGGTCATTTAAGTGTTTGGCCCATCCCCTTTTCTCCAAGCCACACATAGCAGGCTCAGGCCTCCTTATCCCCTGTAACACTTCCTGTGTTATTATTCACTCCATTTCATTACAGACCTATTCACTTTTATTGTTTCATTTTACTTCCATCTTTCCCATCTTGCTATTTTTCTTTTCTGTTGTGATCTGTTCCTTTCAGTTCACCTAGAGGCAGAACCTACGAGAGACACCAAGGAAAGCTAAATAACAGGTTGACAACCAAGCTGTTAGCATCAACAGATGACCCACTAGGCTACCGCCCTGTCAAAATCTTTATTTAGGTCCCACGCTGACCTACGCAAATTTTCCCCACATAACTCTAACTGCCTGCATCAGTTAGCCGAAATTCTTGTAGACGGCATCGCCCGTATTAGTATTATAGCTTGTAAACGAACTTGCATTGGTCTCTTTGTGTGTGCTGTGTTCCTCTCGCCCACAGTGAGCCAGTATGTTCCGGTCTTCCAGCCCCGCAGTCCACTGGGACAACCTCGAGACATGGCTGAACGCCATGACGACTACCTTCCTGCCCCAGGTCGCCAGTGACTCAGAGCCCCCGAGCCAAGAGCAGCTGGACGCCGACTTGGACAAGCTGACGGCTCACGAACCGAGTCAAAGCTACAACGACAAAGACTGGGCCCGACACGTCGGAAACCTCGCTCACAAGCTCATTGCACAAGCACGCCTCCACGAAAGGAGCCGCATCGCCCTGGAGCATGAAGTAGCAACGCTAAAGATGCAAGCGGAGGAGGCCCAGATCCACAGTCGTCTAGAACAACTACTCCTCGAAACCAAGGAAGAGGATGACACTGACCCCGAGCTACAGAAGGAAGTGGAAAGACTTCAAACTGCCCTGTTTGATCTTCGTATACACACAGACCGAAAAGAGCAGTCAGAGAAAGGAACCAGAGAGGAACTCAACAAGAAACTCCGAGAAGGTGAAGCTCTCCTTGCAAGAGCAGAGACTGAACTAAAAGAAAGAGACAATAAAGCCAAGGCCTGCGAAAAACACTTGCAAGCGGCCCAAGCCAAAATCCACGAGCTTGTTCAGCAGAGACACGATCTCAAAGACGAACTTGACATTGTTCACAGAGAGCTGAAACACTCATATAGACTGCAGAGTGACCGGGAAGGGGAAACACACACCACAAAGTTTCTCCTGACCAACCGGTCCGCACCTTTCAGCCAACAACCCAGAGCTGAAAAGAAGGGCGAAAGCCCGCTGTTCAAAACACCACCAGCCAGCCCGCAAGAATCCCCGTCAGCAGCGAGGGGGGGGGGGCCTTTCCAAAGAACCCCTGCCACTAACCACGGCATGGCTCCCAAAGAACTTGACAAGCTGGCCAGAAACATCCTGACGTTCACTCTGAACCCTGCAGGAGGCCACAATGTGCACGCATACCTGCAAGACATTGACTTTCACTTAAAAACTGTTACTAACGCGACCGCATGGAACAGATTGTACCTGCTAAGAATTACTTCCAATCGTGAGGTGCACAGCTTCCTTGACCGTCAACCAGAGACTATCAAAACGGACTACCAGCAGCTGCAACAAGCTTTGATCCGTGAATTCTCTGATCCAGAATCAGACCAAGGGTTATTCACCGCCATGGACCTCAAGCAGGCCCGACTTGAAACCCCACAGACCTACTACAGCCGACTCCGACAAGCCTACTTCGGAGCACGGAACCAGCCAGGTATGGAAGAGGATGTCAATTTCAGAACTCTGTTCCTTCGAAATCTGCATCCCACAGTGAGTCATTACTTAGGCATCCTGGCCTGTCCCCATAGCATGTCTACCCAGCAGCTACGAGACTTGGCCCACAAAGCTCACATTAAGCAAAAGACTGTGTACGAAAAGACTTTTAAAGACACCACAATCTACTCTGTCTCTGAACACTACTCAGAGCTGCCTCTAGAGGGCGCCCCACAACACCACAGCCCTTTTTACAGAGAGTCAAGACCATTCCAGGCCAGCAGAAGGCAGCACAGCCGTGACGGTGCTCATCCAAGGCACCAGAGCGAGCGCTCTGAAAGATTCTGGGAAGCCAGCCGGCGACCCAGAAATAGCCAACCCCCATCACCAAGAGACTCAAACCCAGACATCCTACGTCTAAGCGTAAGGCCTGAAACAGGCACCCAGAACACTGCTCATGAGCATCAGACCACAGAGCTTACTGTCACACCACAAAGTGACAGCATCACCCAGCCACCACAGCTGACAGCTGCACAGCCTAAGCATGACAGCACAGTTTCCCACGACTGGGTCCAACATCACAAAGACCCAGGAAATGCTGCTTTGTCTACCTGCCTCCACAGCGAACAACACGAGACCGGCCCTAACCGCCCATCGATCACCACACCAACCCGGACGCCAAAGCTCCTGGGGAACCTGATCGAAAAGGGGGTGGCCCGGAAACCCTACCTAGCCATCACTTTGGAAAATGACGTGAGACTTGAAGCACTGGTAGACACCGGAACAGACTTTACCTTGATATCAGCTGAACTTTTAGGAAAACTCAGAGCTAAAGCTATGAGACAAGATCGAACTCTTACATCCCAATCGTGTGAGCTGAATGTGCAGTCGTACAGCCAGAACGACATCTGGCTCGAACAGGTAGCTCCCATTCACCTGACAATTGGTTCTATGAGTCTGATCCACCCGGTGTACATCTCACAAATGGACACGTACCCCTTTCTGATTGGCAAAGACCTGCTAGACTGCTCTGAGCTTTTATTAGACTTATAAACACCTGACCGTCTGGGCCCAAGTTCAAGAACCCCGCCCCCTCCGGTCACAGAGGTCACGAGAACTACAACAAAGCCAGTCTCAGCACCAAGTCAAGGTTCAAGTCCGCTACCCTGCACCTTCCAGCTCGCCAAAGACCACGCAATGCCCACTCAACGATGCGTGACCTAATGCAGAAGGCCTCTTCTGAAAGAAGTCCTAAAACCCCACTGATTTTGAACTGAAAAACCAAAAGACACTGCAAGAACACAGTGCAAGACTCTGCTAAAAGGGTCCCTGATCAGCATAGGACATAGAACTTTTAAAAGTAGATGAAAATGTGTGTTCAAAGAGTTGCAAGACTCTGCATTCGTAAAATTAGAATTTTACTGAGTTAAAAGAATCTTAAATGGACGCGTAAATCTCAACGGCCAACAGACTATGCACAACTCTTTTGAAACAAACAGTTTCTAGATGCTGGTTGAATTGACACTGCTAAACATTAGGTTTCCTGACAATGAAGGGTTACAAGAAACACTAACTCCAAATAGGGCATACGTCACCTTACCGCCAGAGTGTAGGAAAACCACCTCAGCCTTAAACTACTGTTAACCTACAGGCGTGCATTTGATCTTTGCAATCCAACTAGAACACAACGTGCAATAAGCATTTTTGATCGCTGGCTTGTCTAAATGCAGATAAAACGATAGCTGGAATTGACATCTCTACTTTAAGTGAAAGAGTCTTAGATTTCCAACTAATATCAGTAAGTTCAGCCGTAAAGCGTAAGTCTGTGTGACAAAGGAATCTCATTTCAGCAGCCTCTAATCTGTACCGATATCTATTCTGCTTTGGTCAAAAAGAAATCCAAATTGCAGTATGACTAAACTTGTGTCTGAAAAAGAAAGCTCAGAACAGAGTTGTATATATGTAGACCTGGGTGATGCTCCCCTTTCTACAAAGTAAAGGCCTTACAAATTATTGTTAGATTGATGTAATTCACCTAAATTTTAGCTGCATCTACAAGCAGAGAGCTACCTAGCGATCAAAACTGTTTACTCGCTGAAAAGTCAGCATTTATGCATGAGAGGAACGTAACTATAGATGCTTAGACAACCTTTGACTTACAGCAAATCTATTTCCTTACTCGGTAAACAAATAGAATAAGTTGTGTAAAGTAAAGAGCAGAGTTACATGAGTAAAATTAGCAAATGCCAAAACAGTCGCATTTTACTTAATGTAACATCAAGTTCTCGAAAGACTTAAAGTATAGGCGCCCCCTTTTAACCCGTTAAAAGGTGCAGACACTTTTCAGGGACTGTTGAATTGTTCTGACATACTCTAGTTCCCATGACAACAACTTGTCACAGGAAGTGCTAACTTGTGACGTCACTTTGTAAACAAACCAGCCTAGGTGGCTAAGCTACCCTAACCTAGTATCCATCTACCTTAGGCTAAGCTAACTTAACCTAGCATCCTTCCAGCCTTAAGCTAAGTTAGCCTAACCTAGCATCCATCCAACTTAGGCTAAGCTAACCTAACATAGCATCCATCCAGCGTAGGCTAAGCTAAATAATAACTTCCACAGTTAAAAGTTAGCATCATTTACTTGAACCCTTAATCACCGTTGTTTTTTTTCACAGTGCAAAGTATTCTAGAATACTTTCCTTAACACCAGTTAGGATTTCTAATTCACTTTCCGTGTTTGCAACTCTTCTTAGCTAAAGTTCACCTTCACTAGTTTAGGCATAGTCCTTGCTAACCGTCGAAGGCTAACTTTGCAGATGCCCTGTTAATTAAACTTAAGTTTGACTACATGTAAACTGTGTAGCTAGAGAAGAATTCATATAGCAATAGGAATTTTCATCACTAATGCCACTGATTATTCTCGCCTTCAGATCATTCCCGTTGTTTTGATCATTTTATTCCCTTTTGCTTTTAATTTTACTTTGTTTTTGTTCTTTGTTAACTCTTTCATTTCTTTGACTTTGATAATAATAGCAGTCAGCTATTCCCTTGGCTATTCAGTCATCTATATGATTTAATTTCATTTCCTCTCTTTTTCAAATGTGGTTCCATTCCCCATAGGGCCCAGAAAGGAAACAGAGACACCCTTATTTGTTATTTTGGCGTAGTTTCAACCAGTGTACTCATTTTGTGACCCTGCAACACAAGTAATTTCAACAATTTACTAGGGCACAACTATGGTCCAGAGGATTGATAATAAGCATAATTCAAATAGGAAAGCTGTCCTTTTCCCCCTATCATTCACTTCGTCAAGCCGTAGTGAACCACTAGTTCAGTCCAGAGAAATAATTTAGTCATAAGAACCATCTTAAGTCATTTATTTCATCTTGGCTATGCCCCTTCCAGGAGATACTCTCGGAACCACATACATCTTAGCCTCCTAAGATCCACAGCTAAGATAAGATACAAGACACATTTCACTAGCTAGGTACAC
Organism: Meda fulgida; assembly: GCA_030578275.1. Taxonomy (NCBI): domain Eukaryota; kingdom Metazoa; phylum Chordata; class Actinopteri; order Cypriniformes; family Leuciscidae; genus Meda; species Meda fulgida. The sequence continues at coordinate 18,994,859 of CM060621.1, read as the reverse complement.
GTGAAACACCTAGCTTTATGCTACAGACCTAGCGAACCAGTTAAACCGTGGTTCTGAACTTTTAAGGTCATGCATGCGTCTCTCACCACAAGTATGACAAAATGTCACAGAGCCCCTGCTTCACCTGACCTTAACCTTCCAGCTAACCAAAGACTATGACAAAACAATGGACAATATGAGAAACCACCTCTCAGACCCCTCCAACCACCCAAGCACGCCGTCTGCAACCACCGATAACCGGTGCCCCAGACAACTGCAGGTCACCAAACACATGATGCGTGCACAGGACAACATTCTACGTTATGCACCTGATGCCATCACAGCGCCAAGGCTTGTGGTGCCACAATGCAGAAGGGGGGTCATGCCAATGTATGCCCATGACGCATCACGTGCTGCACACTGCAGCACCAGAACCACTTACAAGACACCGAAGCAAGTGACACACCGTCGTCCTTGAAACGAAAAGACTGTCCTAGCCAACCAAGGACGACACTCGCTGAAATTTTTCCTACCTTTCTCTCTCTTCTTTTTGCCTTTACCAGGATGCTGCCGTGGTTTGCCATTCTGAGCCTTCAGCCAACCAGAGGGCAGCCGCAAACGGACAGCATCTCACCGGGTCCGGCATCAGGCATCGTCCTAAAAGAACAAATGGGATTCCTGATAACCAACTGCCGCACACACACCCAGAAAGTGTATGTCCAAGTGGACCCCCGCAACGTGTACCTAAAACCCTACCCCAGCACAGTAGCCCAATTCAGCTGGGCCAGTGCCCGATGGACAGAGGACTCCCTCGCTCACGCTGAGGCCAATGTTGAGCACATGCTCAACCAACTTGATAAAATGACTGTCACACAAGCGGACTCAAGTGGACACAACCGCCGTGCCAAACGGATCCTAGGAGCTTTGCTCAGAGCCGCCGCTGCTGTCGGAACTCTGTTTAACGTTGACATATCCAGTGTCAATGCAGTGAACCTAGCCACCGTGAGACGGCATGTGACTGAAATTCAAACTGAGATCCCACTGCTAAAAGAGCAACTTACGACACAGAGTGCCTCCCTGCAATCACCCACAAGACATTTAAGGGAACAGTGGTAATTCTCAACACTCACAGCGTTCTGCTGAACCAGACAGTGAACTCCATGAAACAGCTATTTACTGTCTCCCAGAATGACTTTGCTCAAACTCAGCTGGTCACAGCCCGGATGACAGACCTGCTGCGGGAGGTGAGCTCCTCCATTGACAGCCTAGCCATGGGTAGAATTCCACCGTACCTGATACCCTTAAGCCTGGTGCAAACCATGCTGGCTCCTGCCATCACCACGCCAACTGACCCTCTACAATCACACCTTACCTACTCTCTGGGTAACGCCATCCCACTCCGCGTCGACTCCGAGCAGAGGAAAGTGGGTTTTCTCCTGAACCTACCCATCATAGAGTCAAGCCGACTCTACCAAGTAAAAGACATTGTCAAGGTCGGATTTTTGAAAAGTGACACGCACATCAAGATTCGCCCTCCAGACGTGGTGGCCTACCACGACAGCAACACACAGCTGTACCTGGCCCCGAACCTGCACATGTGCACATTGACCAAAGACATTCACTATCTCTGCCTTAACAGACCCTTCCTCAGAGACAACACTGACGGAATCTGCAGGCTGCAGATCAGCGACACCCGCTGCCCTGCCGAAGCAAAGCCTCGCACTCAAGGCATCGAGACCCAAGCAGAGATTGTAGGTGACAGGTGGCTCGCTAACACTCCTGTGCGCACAGCTGCACTCACTGCACCATCCTTCACCTGGACGACCTAGCCCTGTACCACCTTCCGAGTGAAGAATACCAATCCGAACTGGAAAAATGGATTGAGGAAGGGGGGGGGGGGGGGGGGTCACAGATCATCGACATCGCTGCCCTTGACACAGCCCTCCAAGCATTGTCCAGATTGCCCATCCTGAACATTTCACCTGTTGTTCAAGCATGGACCGCCGCTGACACGGCACTTTGCATTTCGACAATCATCAGCCACACCCTAACCCTGGGTTTGGCCTACGTCCTGTACCGACGACTCAACGAGATGAGAGCCTCAACAGCCAGGCTCACCCAAGCCATGTCCGGAGGGTTCCGTAGGGGCCCTCGGAAAGAAGACTCCCCGCTAGAGAACGCGGAAAACCTCATAGAGCTGAGCCCTCAGCCCTAACCATCATCTGCAGCATCCAACCTCCATGATTTACCTGCCACCTGACCAATGCGGTCGTGATGGTTCAACGAGGCCCACCCACACGGGTCCTGCCGAACCATCAAGGGGGGAATGTAGCAATAATCAGATGATCAGCGCAATCATGTGGTTTTAATCAACTAAGTCTCCAATTAAGTAAACACTCCTGTTTCTTTCACAATCTGAAGAATGGAGATGTCATGAGACTTTTTAAGTTACTGATTCACACACAAGCAAATGGCGATGGGATTTAATTAAATGACCGATGCCAGAAGTGCCCCCGTGGCGTTTTTCGCTGATAAGTAATCACAGGGTCCTCTGTCTTACCACATGTGACCCAACAGGAGCGCCTCTCTGGCCGGAGATCCCGTGGTGTCCCCTCTTCAGGACACCTCACAAACACAGACAACCCTGTGTGATGAACCATACTGGTCATTGTAACCAGACTTAAAACTCATCAATTCAAAGAATACGCACACACATATCATTGCCCGGGAGGGGGGGTGAGCAAAAGTTCACCACATCTTCACCAACGAATGACCCAGCCACGTTCACAGTACACACACACACACACACACAAGGACTTTTTCTCCAATCTCCTCAATTGAGAGACTTGTACTATGATATATACGATATGTTTTTATGTTTGCCCATGTTCCATTGGGGTTAGATGTGATCGTATTATAATCTTCTAAATGAACAGAGGTGCTTTTAGATGCATTTTTAATGTAACTGTTTTCCTATAATGTTTGTATGTCGTTCTTCACACCTTTAGAATCCTCTTGATCTGACCAAACCATATATATATAGGTGCAAACCGTAAAATGTATGTTACTATGTTTTATCATCTCTGGAGTAAAATTGAACGCATTTTTACATCATGGTCATGAAACATGCAAAGTCGATCTCGAGGGAACAAAGGAACACTTATCCGCACACTTTCCTCCCAGCTGATTGGTGCATTCACGCCAGAGGAGGCGTAAACAGAAGTGTCTTTAAAGAAGACCACCAAGCACCTCATCTTTGGTTTTTGTTTTAGTTTTGGAAGAGTAAGGAGGGGGGAGAAAGAACTGCATCTTTGGGGGAACTCCCTTCTTCGAGGGAACTTCGACTTTGGTCTGGACTCTTCCCTCTCCTTCGATCCGATGTAACCATTATACTCGTGATCCCCGCCCTGGGGGATCTTTCCTCTTCTTTTCTTTTGTTTAAGTTTGTTTTTCCTTTGTTCATTTCACCAGAAATGAACTTAGTCTGAATTATTTATTTGGTAATTTACGTCAAAGACCTTTAAGCCTTCTTTGAAACTGCGCGCTCCAGACCGCAGCAAACCACGTGACGCTCCAACGGAACATACAAAGACCAGCCGCTCACACACGCCGCAGGGCTCAGACACATGAGAACTATATGCAAGTATATTTGAGTTACCAAGATTTTAGAGCATTAAGACTGTTTTTCCGTGTTGTCTCTTAAAGGTTTAAATGTCCAGGTGAATTTTGCCAAGCTGTGATCCTACGGATCTCTCTCTCTCTTCCCAACTCTCTCTCCCTCTCATTTTTATCTTTCTCTCTCATCCTATTTTAATTCGTGTTTGTAATGTTTTTCGTTTTGTTTGTTTCGGGTGTATATACATATATTCTGTGTGAATTGTAGTTCGATGTATTATTAGTCCAACTATTAAAACCATTATATTCTAGATTGCCTTCTGTCTAAAATGCTCATTTTACAGAGTCAATGAAATTTCGATCATAGCTACAAAGCTTTCATTATTGACTACGTTGCGTAGTCTAATTTTATAAACACAGGAAAATTAATGTTCACGGCCAGAAAATTGATATTTCTTGGAGTTTATAAGAAGGGATAACCTTGTTGAGAAGTGATAAGTTAATCTTACGGCCGTTTGCTGGACAAACAGTTTGATAGCTAAATTAACTCCATTAAAGGTTATCTCATATAATCGATCTGAAAGTGGACCATTGACATATGAATGAGGAATTATAATTCGTTGTGATTGATCATTCGTGTGTACAATCAATCTATTTTCAACTTCGATAATTTAACTGTAATATGCAATATATTAATCATATTCATGATTAATTATTAAAATTCCCTATATATAATTTGAGCTAATTTAATGTAAAACTAAATGTTGTTACACAGGCCAATGACATTTTCGCATTTAGATGGGTGCTTCAGACACCGGTTATGTTGAAGGCGTTCCCTTATAGTGTCCCATTTGAAAGGGAACTGAATTATTGTAAAATATTATAAAAATTCAAAATAATATTTTCAGCAGCTATTAGTCTCCAGTGTCACATGATCTATCAGAAATCATTCTAACATACTGATTGGGTGCTCAAGAAACATTTCTTGTTATTATCAATGTTGAAACCAGTTGTGCTGCTTAATATTTTGTTGTTGTTGTTGAAACCATACATACATTTTTTTTTTTTATAAATTTGATGAATAAAAACTTCAAAATTTTGTGTATCAATATAAAAGTCATATTAAAAGTCATTAAAAAAAAGATTATAATAATTTTTTTGAATGCTAGTGTACCTATAATGACAGTTAAATTAAGTCTTATGGACTTAAAGGTGAAGTGTATGCTTTTTAGCGGCAAAAGTTACAGTGGCCGACAGGAAAATGTCATCGCCCGAGACAGCAGAGAGTAGCCAGTTAAGCAATGAGGTTTCTTTACAAAGATAAAGTAAGAAATAATGTTTACTTTATTGTTCAATAAACCGTTGTTATTGCGAATATAATTGTTACTTGTTCATCATTATGTCAGTGTTTTATTGTGTGCTGACTTTAGCTAGTTTCTTTGCACGAAGAACAACATGGTGACGAAATGCACTCTGTAGTAGTTTGTCCGTTTAGGGCTACTGTAGAAACATGTCAGTGCAAAATGGATATTTCAATGTAAGGGGACCCGCGGTGTATGTAGATAGAAATGGCTCATTCTAATAAAAACATAACGGTTCATTATGTAAGGTCTTTATACACCACTGAAAACATAGTTATGTATATTATATTGCATTTCTGTCTACATATCCTTCTAAATATTATACAATGCACCTTTAAGATGGACTTACATTCCTTTTTATTAATTTTGAATATTGTGCATTTTAAACATGTTAAAAGTGAAATGCCATGTATAAAACCAAAAGGGCTTGAAATTTTGGTAATGGGCCAAAATTGGAATAATGCCAAAAGGGGACTGAATAAAGAGTGTGTGAGGTCAGCGAGACTCTTAATGATGTCCTAGAAGAGGTTATTTTGAGCAGGTGTTGACGAGGTCCAATGCAAATGTTGATATCTGAGTCAGGGAGAAAAACGGCCTCTAGAAGCAGAAAACAGGAGAGACGGGTGGGGGAGCGCAACGTCAAACATACGAAAGCTGAATATTTGACAGCTGAAACCATCATTGACCTTCTAGGGGGCTTTAGCCGCCTGTAGGGGTTGAACAGTTGAGAATAATCCTCCCCCTGTCAATTGTCAATCAAGCTCAGCAATAACACAAGTTATCATCCAGCTTAGCCTTTCCCCAATTTACAGAGAGACGCAGCAAGAGAAAGAGAAGGAGAGGAAGATCAGAAAAGATGGAGAGAGTTGAAGAAATCACTAAACGAACTAGCAGCCATGAAATTCCCCCTCCATTCGAAAAATGAGATCAAACGTTCACTGGCAGATTTGCTTAATTAAGTGTCCTTGAGCTGTGTTGATGTGAAAAGCCTTCACTTTTACACCTTACTTCTAATATCAAAGACGTGAACCAATCAGAGACGAGATCCTGAGGGGGTCAGCCAATCAGCATGCAGCCATGAAGACGACTGGACGGGAAGTGATTACAGACTCATAATGACGCTGACCCTCCGTGACAGCTCTCAATTAAATCTAATGATCACTGCGACAAGGGACACAAAGCAATAGCGTGAATGGAAGCAAGTATGTAAGCACAGACCTCTCGATGAACCACGGCCAGGAAATGGCCATTGCTCGCTGCTCTTAAGCCATCTATTATTTGCTTGATATATGAGATTATTTATACATCAGATTAGTTCACAAAGTCGGTTTTGCATTGTGCGGAGGGTTATGGAAATGTCCCGACATAACATCTGGACAGATTGACAACGGTAAAGACAAAGTTGACAGCTTTGGCTTTTACTCTAATCTGGCTTTTATATTGTGCCGCTTTTCCGTTTAGAGATTTAAGTTCAAAGTGTGGCGATACAGACGAAAAGGAAAATAAACAGATTATGGCTAAAAGGCCAGGAAAAGCTTCTCATTAGAACAACAGAATCAGTTGAGTTGGAAAACATCAGGATCAAATGCATTGTACTGTGAGAGAGGTCACCGCGCTGTCGTGTTTTCTAGTGTGCATTGCTTTCAAGGGGAAAAGGATTGTTTTAGAGCTCTTTAGAGTTCACGTTCGGCTGGATGTTTGATGACTGCGCTTGGTTGACATGAGAGGAGTCTTGAAATAGTGCTCCTCTACCCTTAGATTATGAAGCGGTGGAAATGATATCACTCAGTCCACATTTTCTTCGCTTCAATCCAAGAGCCACCCTTATAACTAGATTAATAAGACCTAATTTAAATGTAAGTTCTTCATCAAGACCCAGCTGTGCCTTAAGAAACAAAGTTTATCTGCAGCAGGCTGGTGAGGCAGGTATAAAACAGATGTGATTTCACAGTGTTTTTTTGTCGGTTTGTTGTTGTTGTTATTTAAGGTGAGGGGTGTCCCTCAAAAACGTGTTAATGGTGGGCTCCATCAGAGTGGTCATTGTGGCACAACATTAAGCACACACTTAATTAAAATCCAATTACAGCTCACCATGAAACAAGGCCAAGTAATATCAGCCACACAAAAATGGCTAGATGATGATACATAGTCAGTCATTTAGTTGGTACGGCCCTTCATACAGACTGAAGAGTGTACATATTTTTATGTATGTTTCAGTGTAAATTACAAGTTTCACTTGTAAATAAATAAATAAATCTACAATTACTAATGAGATCTGGTGGATAATATGGCATTTAAAGCATGCTCTTCTGTGTTTAGGAACCAACATTCTTATATAACTAAATTACAGACATAACAAATCTCTATTCATGTTCAGAACATACTGAAAATGAATTCAATAAGAACATTTGGGTGAGGGTGGAGAGGATGTGTGGAATCAAAGAGAATTCAAAGAGCCGTACAACATCATCTTTTGTTGTTCTGTTGCACTATTTTGGGACTTGAGCTGCCATCTCACAACATAATGTACTTGTGTTTCGAATAATGTTTAATTTGTTTTCTTAATAAATGAGGCTGTGCCCAACATTTTGTATTTATTTTGTGTTTAGTTAAACACAGTCCTTGATGAGCTATTCCCAAAGGCTGGGGCTGCAGTTGTTTGTACTAGTGCATAAAATCCTTGAATTAGTGTGGGCTCAAGGGTATATTCTCTCCCCAGATTGTGGCTATGTACGCGAAGACCGCAATAGCCATCTTCATGAAGCAGCCAGTATAATAGCTCTCTGAGGCAACTCCAAAAAAGTCATTTTTTTCTTAATACTATTTGTCCTTTTGAATTTTTGAAAAATACAAAGTTATTGACGGTGTTGTTTCTTTTGCAAAGCACTGCATATTTTCTGCTTCACAATAAATAAACCAATGACAGGTTGCTGATTTGCTGATTAAAAGGCCATTATAATCTGTGTGGAGCAAGAATGACCTACAATGAGACAAGGAAAAAGACACATCCCAAGTGCCTGCCACTTATCATCCCATCACTCTTATATATTAATAACAGTGTATTGTACTACTCTAATTGGACTGGATGTTTTACATCCTTGGGCTGATTTTGAAAGACATTACCAGATATTCTTGGAAATATTTAAAAAGAGTAACAGATTCTCAGGCACCTCAGGCTGTCTTTTCTGCAGAGGACTCGAAGGTAGTGACCTAAGTTCTGCCAAGGGGGAAGACCAGCGTTAAGACAGGAAACTGCCATGTGACATTCATTCTTCATTCAGTGTCAACACCTTGTTTGTTCTCTAGTTCTGACCAACGTTCTCTTGCCTGGTTGAATTTCAGAAAGTCAAGATGTGCACCACAGCTTTTAAAGTCTTGACTCTTGAGTTGTTCAACCTAAGAACATGACTATCAATAACATAGTCAGGTTCTTAGGTTGAAAAACTCAAGACTTTAAAAGCTGTGGTGCACATCTTGACTTTCTGAAATTCAACCAGCATATGTTACATTAGGCTACCAAATATATGGGATGATCTCTTTGGAAAGGACTCCCTTCCTACAACATAAAGGCAGCTATATTTTCATGAATGAAGACTCATTTATACTGTGTGAGAGAAATTAATAAGTGTGATTTTATAATGTTGTTTTCAAATGTAAGTTATTGGCTTTTATATTGTTATTGCACCTAAGTAGAAGCAAATTATTAAAATATTATCTGGAAAATATTTACTTTGTATTAAGATGAAACTATGTTTTTTTTTTACCCACTGCAGTTACGTTATAAACAGTTTTACAGAGAATATTATTCTCTAGTGTATATGTCATAGCACTATGTATGCACTATGTACTCAACCGTGTAGTGTATGAATTTTATACGGTTAATTTGTCATTCAACATCTGATAGCCCCTCCCCGTCTGTATCATCCAGGTATTTAAAGTGTACTTTTTCCATTTGAAATTTTCAGTGCGAACACACTCCTCACACTATTTATACTAGAAAACGTCATAGAATAGTGCATAATCACGCAAATTGGGACGCACCTCTTGATTAGCTGGTTCATGTGTGTTTAATTAGAACTGGAGCTAAACTCTACAGGACACTGGCCCTCCAGGAGCAGGTTTGGACACCCCTGGCCTATATAATCCTGTTAATACCATGAGAGCTTGCCAGAATGGATAAGTTGTCATTGACGTTTGCAGCACAAAAAATCACTAAATGAATAAAAATAATGGTTAATTTCCATAATTAAATCTACAGGCCATTAGAGCTAGAATTTTAAAGTAAAATCAAATAGTGTGGGAAGATTACATTTATATGCGAGCACTATCTGTATGTGTGGGTGATCATCTCTTGAGTGACTGGTTGCATCCGAAATCGCAAACTTCTCTACTATATAGTAGGCGAAAAACAATGTGACTAAAGAAGTATGTCTGAATTCACAGTACTCATAAAAGAGTAGGCAAAAGGTACCCGGATGACCTACTACTTCCGACAAGATTCTAAAGTGTGTATACAGTGGACTCTTTACTATCCCATGAGGCCACGGGAGAGGATTTGTGAATGGCAGTGAAGCGACGAAACTGACACAGGTATGTCACATGATAATGACAACATAGCGAATCTAGTACGGATTACATCCATACTATATAGAAGGTTCTATTTTAGCGACTGAGAAGTAATTACTTATTCAAAATAAATATCTACTCAAGAGAGTATGCGATTTCAGATGCAGCCACTGTCTGTATGTGTGAGCGTGTGCTTCAATGAAGGCAGCACATTCATTTAGAATGCTGAATAAACTGATTGGAAGTACCTATGCATTAACCAGTTTAAACGCATGCATTTCAGCCAGTCAGAATCCAGTATTCAGTCAGACCATTGTAAAATACTGTATAACATTATTTAAATTTCATACACAAATACATGACCATTTAAATGCTCCTTTTCTGCTCCTTTGCAGCTCCCAGTTTGCAAAACCCTGATGGGTATCATTGGGCATCACCAAACACGAAGAATCGCATGACCTAACCATTTACTAGTTACTTACTTTGAAGCATGGTACTAAGACTAAAGAGAATTCGGTTAAATTAACAAAAATCCATAAAACAAAAATAAATATATTTTGACAAAGCATCTTCGTTTCTCTTTCAATAAATAAGTTAGAACTAGATGTCAAGAGGAATAAAAGCAAATAGAGTGAAAGTGAGAGAGAAATATGAATGTGTGAGGTAAGATAAAATAAACATTCTGTTTTTATTCAGACAAATAGAGTCAGAAAGTTTAAAGCCCTACAGAGAAGCGGCATTAACAATTCATAAAGGTTAAAATAACTGTTTATTCCGAAGATTTCGATGAAGGATGCAAAGAAACTCCCTGCTGTATTGCCATCTGAAGCAATTAAATCACAAACACTAAGTAAAGCAGTATACACACACTTATGAGCCACTTACACTCACTCATGATCTTTAACACACATACGCACACACATTAATGTGAAACATAAAATCAAGCTGCTGTTGCTTTAAATGAGCTGTTATGACTGTACAAAGATTCAATGTTTAATTTAAATACGAGCATGTTTTGTGTGGTAACCAGTCTTTGAAAATGTTCTCCCTCTCTCATACACTATCAATAAATCATAAAAAAAAACACAAGCTACAAGCTTAAACACACAATCATAGGACACAAACACAGATAATTAATTACCACAAAAGTATTATTCATACATACATACACACACAAACAACACACACAGATACATACTTTCAAAGTATTTTCATGAATTTTTCATTGTGCACAGGGACAGCTGTGTGATTATGTGTACCTTCCCATCATCACGGCCTGCTATTGGATAAAAATGAGCAGTATATTTCCAGAAAATCCTTTCTGGTTTGCAGTGTCTTCCAAAGACATTCAGACCCTTAATCAATGCTCTAATTGTACTAGTCTAAATCTAATTTATTGCATGCGTTTTATTTGAAACCACAGAAATGGCATTATTTAAATAATAAGAAATTAATAGTATGTTTGACGTATATGAGACTTAGATCTAAACATCTAAAACACTTGCTGTGTCATGTAACTATACAAATCCTACATCAATCCTACATAACTATAAAAATCCTACACCTACAAGATTTTTGGCAAACTCAATACTCCCATAAAGATAAATGTAAACAAAACAAAAATTATATACAACTTGCAGATAATATAATTAAATGCACTTAAAAAAAGAGTGAATTTTCATGATTTTGTGTCTTAACCTAATAAGTACTCTTTTAAAGAGTGCAAAATGCAATAAAGTCAAATTAGATGTTTTACTTCTGTTGTAGTACATTAAGGAATTGTTTCAATCATATTTTTTCATGATTTAATGCACACTTATTTTGACTAATATACAAAAGAATATGTAAAGTACTTGATTATAAGTTTAACTTTAGTGTGTTAATATTACATTTAAAGTTAATATATCCTAAATGTACTAAATTCAGCTTCATTAAAGGTGCTCTAAGCGATGTCACGAGTTTTTTAGGCCAAAACATTTTTTGTCACATACAGCAAACATCTCACTGTCCGCTGGCTGCCTGTCCCCTGAACACACTGTTAAAAGACGCGGTCTCTGCAGACACCCCAGGCTCCACAAACGGCAACAAAAACAAACTGGGCTAACCCGCACCACGAAACATAACAAACATGTTCCAGCCAATAACCGACAAGAAGGGTTTGGGGTGGGGTTTGGGGGGTTAGTGCGCGGATGAGGAGGAGGGAGGGTCGAGCTAGCCTCCGTTTTGTTTGACAATACTTTAAACGTCAACAAGAAGTGACACCGCTTAGAGCAACTTTAATACAAATGTGTAATTACAAATCAAATAAAAATTACATGACAAGTTTCAATAGAAATTGCATTAATGTATATTTTAGTTTACATAAATGCTTGTCAGTAAATAAAGCAGACAATAGAAATAATTCTGAAATGACATATAAAGATGTACCTTCAGTCGCAACTGCATTTAATATAAAGTTAAACTATAATACATTTTCATTTATTTGCAATGCAATTAAGTGTTTGAAAACATTACATTCAGTTCACACTTAAGTATGTTAGTTTAAAGTATATTAGTAATGCTAATGTGTACTTAGTTTTCACAAGGGTGAGTGGCGACCCTTCACAAGACCTGAACCCTTTCCTAGATGTGTTGGACACAAATGCTTAAATATTGTTTTGTTCCTTGTACTTCAACTACTCTTTGTTTTGTTTTTTGTTACATTTGGCCTACAGATTCACAACTTGAATAACAATCCATGTGTGTTTTTATCCAGAAAATATAATTTAATTAAGTTATACACATGTAGCAGCCAATAGTAAGGCCATTTTGTCCTCTAAAGAACATTTCATCCGGTGACAAATAGTGTATGCCAGTTTAAAATAATTCAATATGTGTTTCAGTGCTTTAAAATACACATATCACAAAGAACATAATTACATAAATTCATTAAAATGAGAGATTTGATCATGGGCTTGAATGCTTTTCTAAGTAAGCTTTTCATGGATTTGTTTTTCTATCTGTTTTTGTTTGTTATACTGTTATTTGAAACAAGATGCCCTTACCTTATGAGGAACAGAAGGCCCACCGCCGAAGGGTGCCAAGCTGGCAGGAGGATCAGTGATGTAGGTTTTTTTCGGGGGAGCGGGCTGGTACCCTTGGGTGGATGGAGGAGGGGCATGGTGACTCGGTTCAGCTCTCCATGTGTTCTGACCTCCATAACCAGGAGCTACACCATAGTGCTGGTCATGGTAGCCTCCAGATGGAGCAGGGCAGAATCCCGGCTGAGGAGGCCCGTATGCAAAGTCAGGGCCTCTGGGTTGAGCCGGCATGTACTGTACCTGGGCTGGACTGCGGACCGGCTGCTGCTGGGGTCCAGGCTGGGCGGCCCTGACCTGAACATTGAAGGTTGGCTGGCTCGGAGTAGAGGCGGTGGTGTAGGACGCTGGGACAGGCTGGGGCGCTGGCTGGTATTGGGGGCGTGGAGAAGATGAAGCTGGAGGAGGGATAGTCGGAGGGGCCTGTGGTTTCGGGGTGGATTTTTTAGTGGCGGTTAGAGGGGGCTGGGTTGGGATGACCATGCGGCGATAGCCTGTAACAGGGGCGTTGGAGCCTGTCGCAGCTGGGCTGGTAGAATTCTATAAGAATTAAACATAAATTGACAGCCATTTTTAAGTTTTTAAATATATATATATTTTTAAATAAATAAAAAAAAAAACATTAGCAGTTTATCAACACATACATTTAATGATGACTTGACAAACTTTTTGAATGTTTTTAAATGTTTTTAAATTAATTAATTCTTTGAAAAGTTTGTTTTATAGGTCTGACCAAGGTGGAAGAATTTCCCACAATGCACGAATGCACACTCACACACACACCCACCTACTCATTCCCTCAAATACCCAGCCCCCACTCACTCATTTACTCACTCACTCACTCACTCACTCACTCACTCACTCACTCACTCACTCACTCACTCACTCACTCACTCACTCACTCACTCACTCACTCACTCACTCACTCACTCACTCACTCGCCCACCCACCCATCCACTCACTCTCTCACCCACCCATATACGCACTCACTCACGCACTCACTCACTCATCCACCAACTCTCTCATGCACACACCTGCCCACCCACCCACCCACTCACTCTCTCACGCACTTACATACTCACTCACCGACCTACACACTCACCCACCCACTCACTCACGCACTCACTCTCACCCACCCACTCACTCACTCTCTACCACCCACCCTTTCACGCTATCACTCACCCACCCACTCATTCATTCACTCACTAACCTACACACTCACCCACCCACCCACTCACTCACTCACTTTCACCCACCCACCTACTCACTCACTCTCTCCCAGCCTTTCACCCACCCACTCACTCACTCACTCAGTCTCTCATCGACTCTCTCACCCACTCACTGCATTCAATAATTAATTCTCACTGAAGCAAATTTAATTCAATTTCCAAGTCATTAATTTAGAAGGAGCCAATTCTTTAAATTCTGAATTTTGCCAAACCTTGATGGACAAGTTATACAACAGCACAAACCACTGAACTACTGTCATCACAGCTTGGTCTGGTCGTTAACTAATGGTTGTTAATGATGGGGCAGACAATGCGAGGAGGTCCTAGTGAACATCAGGGGGCGTAGAACCTTCAAGCACCACAATTTAACCATCCCGCATTTCACAGCGCAAGTACAGTAATTATGCAGCCTGTCTACTACAGATCGATCCACAGGGCAAGTGGAACAACCATCAGTTGGTCGTGCCCAGACCATATCCACTCATAAACTATGGCTAATAAAGCTTTGAGATTTAGAGTCAAGAGTAGGGTATACATTATTTTGTTAGACTGGACAGAGAGAAGTGATGGGCAGTCTGACGAGTGCAGAGACAATTGTGCTGATGCTAGCGGCTCGCATGGGACAGAATCTAAATCAGAAAGATTTGTGTCCCTGGATTCCTGGGTGCTTTAGCTCACCACAGAGAAGTCTATTCAACGTCCAACAATGGTTGTGTCACAGAGCCTGAGGACAGGCTTGATTTCTCTAGATGTAAAAAGATTATTGAAAATGAAAATAAGCACAAACCCAGTGACAACCTTCAAAGATCAAAATAAATCCTACAGTAGCTGTAGAGCATTTGGTGCTTTGTCTGATTGAATTAAAAGACCAAAGAGATACTTCCATTCTATAATATTTGGCTGATTTTATTCATCTATAGAAGGTTGTTCTGTCATAACTAACCAGCTAAATGAAGACCAAAGAGAGTCTAATTTCATGATGAAACATTCAGTAATACACTTCATGATAGCACATCATTGCCTCAAGCAGAATTGCACGTTTTAAACACGTCTGTGAAGTGAATGTGCCTATAAAAATGTTTTAATCTTGTGGTGATGCCCATCTCTTCATGAATTCAGAGAGGAAGTGTTTGGTTGTGTGGGGAGAGGCATAGTTGCATCATGTACTTTAAATGGGTTTCATGGTTAAGGTGGCTTGCTAAAGTAAGTGGGTCAGAAAGATATTTTTTATCCTGGGAATCTATGGTTAAAACCAACTGTTTCTATAGACGTGGTGACAGATTCTGTCACCTACTGTTAAATGGAAAAAAGTCAAACTAAAATGTGCGCAATTTCTGTTAAATGAACACCTTTTAACTGTAACTTGGAATACAAATGACAAATGTATATATAGTAGTATATTATAAAGATCTAGAGAACTGATATTCTAAATAATATTCTTTCACAGTCTAGAAATATGGATGTTACTTCTCCATATTATATATTTCAAAAATCTGAATACACAAGTACCAAAATTTATGTTGTGCAAATGTATAATCATTTTTTGTTGTAAAATATACTATCTTTGACAAAAGATGTAATAAGTAAAAAGTTAAAACTGAACTTGAAAATCAAATCATGCAAATAGTAAGTTATTATTATTAATCAACTGTTATTTAGTGTGACCTTGAATGAAATGAGAGTGAAGATAAAATAGTCATTTTATTTTTGAAAAAATGCTTAACACCATATTTTGCCAGCTTCAATAATCAGAGGTTTTATACCTGATTTCTTGTACACCGTATTCAAAAATATGAATTGGCTGTTAACATACTGTATTGCTATCTGTGCATATACTGTATTGCTAAAGAGGACAGAAGTAAATGACTCCTCCAAGGTGACTGTGCCAGTTACAATTACATATTAGGAAATCAAAGTTTAATAGTCTGTTTCAAATAGATCACCAGTGTTAAATTCTCTATTATTGACCTACAAACTAGCTGTCATTAACCTATGGTTTTCTTTTTAGGTTACTGCCTTAAGTCAGAGAATGAGAAATCAATTACTGTCTCCATCACATGATGAGGAGAATGAAACTACAAGCCTGAGGCAGAGGCTTACTCTTTAAAGACATAAATACAGCCTGTTATTACTGCTCAAAACACTCTTGCATAGTCAGGAAGGGGACTGAGTGACAGCGAGCGTGATGACCAATTAAGGTAACCAATCAGAGACGTTTATTAACCTAACAGAGCAAATAAAGATGAATGGTAACTCAAGCTCTTGGTCACGTTCCAACTTAACATTTAACAGCGGAGAGGGGGAGAGGGGGGTGGGGGGGGGGGGGGGTCTTACAGAGTTCTGTCCTTAGTTTAACAGACACAATCATCATGGATATGATTGTGTAAATGAAGGACAAACTGTATTTGACTTATCTGTATGTGCTTGAGGTACTGAAATAAAGAAAAATGATAGATGATGGTGAGTTTGTTTTCTTATTTTATCTCAAGAATAATACCTCAGGCTTCATAAAAATCAGATAGACCCGAAAAAAGGCCCCATGAAATATTTCACACTCTTAACTACAATTTTGCGTCTCAGTGATTAGGGCCGATGTATCTGTCTGCATGCAAATGTAAAATACCCTAAACGTGCCCTTCAGGAAGTGAAATTACTCAATTTAAATGTTTCATGCTATTTTAAATACTTGATATTATTAATTTATCTATAAAGACCTTAAACCCTAACATTTACTTAGCAGAGGGCTGGAAATGCAAATAGGACCCTAAAAATAATTATATTGTCATGGCAAATTATACACCCATTAGATTAGAGGAGAGGAAATCACTCTTTTATTTGAGGGTGAAATCATGGGTAGGAGAAGATTGCTATGAAATGGCACATCACAGATTTCCTTGTGCAAACAAATTAAGAAAGTTCTGTTTTATGGAAGTCTTAAACTATGTCAGTGAAACCATGGAAATAGGCACATCTGTTCACAACTTCTGAGATACGAATTGTGTGTAAAAATGAATAAAGTGACATGGTTGTAGCATCGTCAGTTGTATTGAAACTGTGACCATGACCACACTATTTTTAGTCATACAATGAAAGTCAATGGGGTCAATGGACCCACTGACTTTCATACTATCATTTTCATAGTTTCAAACTATGGTTGTCACTACGCTACTGACGATAACTGCGATAAATGAAATTGTGTAAATGCTGCACATAGAGTAATATTGTTAATGATCCAGCACCATCTGGTTGACACTCCAACACAGTAGGTGGCGGTATTGCAACGTAATTCTGGTTTCAATCATAAAGCGTAAAAAAGAAAATGATGACGCAGCGTGTAGCTACTACTGCCGGTCAAATTGTCAGAGGACATGACAGGTGAGACATTCTACCTGCACTTGAAATAAAGTTTTTGGGGTTCTGTAAAAAACAAAAAACAAAAAACAAGATAAGGTGTTTGACACATGTCTGCAGGAAGTGCAGATCAAGCTTTTTTTGTACGGTTACATTTACAAACGCTCTCTCCGCCTCCTACATTCTTATTTTTGAGTGCGATCCATTGGCCATAGAAAACACAAAAAGGTAAGATTTAAGAATTTGACTGATAGATACAACATTTCTAAAGAAATTGCAATACTATCGTAATTCTTAATTGCTTTTAGGGCTGTCACTTTTTATTCGATTATGCATTCGAACATGACGTGAAATATCCGTAATCAAACTATAAATAAAGTATCCGGTTTTTAAAGTGCCATGTTTGGCGCATTTTTTACAGTCTATGATTAGACTGTTTTTTTTATTTTTTTTATTTTATTGTTCGCCATCTCATCCAGTAGCGGGCGCTCTAAACGTATTGTAGCATCGGCCCATGACCAAATCAAGCGAATGATAGAGTGCCGAAGTTATGACGTCACTTTGTAGGCCAAAACGCAGAAGTGAGTTAGCATTTTAGCACTTCCAGTTCCCTCGCCCTAAAGTCTATGTTTTTTTTAACAAAATGAAAATAAGGTCTGTGGTTAACAAAGCCTCTAAATATATTCATGTTTTGATCTATGACATAAAACATACCAGTTATAACCTGCTTGCGTTTTTTTATTGTGTAACTTTATTGTGTCTTAAAAACAGTGATTGCTAACAAGTTGCTAAAAGGGACTACATCCTTTGGCGGGGACTTTAGACGTCATCGTGACAAACAGGAAATCTCTCACTAGCCCGTATTTCAGCCTCACTTTCTTAGAAGTTTACCTTTCAGTTAATATACATAACCTTATGTATTTAGTCTTTTCAAATTGTAGTTTTTCCAAATATTGTTGTACACATAAATCTGTGATATTAAGGTAACCGATTACCAGTTCTTTATTTCTGTGGAGAGACTGTAGTTCGACAATGGTGTTTTGTTTTGTCCCGAGATGCAACCACAAGTCGTCGAATGAAAGATGCTCATTTTACTATTTCTATTATAACTCCTCTATCTCTCCCTAGTTTTACTTACCAAGACTCAATAAACCTTGTCCCTCATGCTGGCCCTTACAATACCGGCAAGTAAACCAGCATCTAAGCTGCACTGTTCTA
The DNA here is from genome assembly GCA_030578275.1 of Meda fulgida. Classification (NCBI taxonomy): domain Eukaryota; kingdom Metazoa; phylum Chordata; class Actinopteri; order Cypriniformes; family Leuciscidae; genus Meda; species Meda fulgida. The sequence continues at coordinate 18,976,463 of CM060621.1, read as the reverse complement.
CATGTCCAGTTTTCTATCGTCTAAGAAAAAGGACGTAAGATTGGAATTTGATACGGCCATAGCTAACGTTAGTGCTTATTAGCATTAGCAAATGGTATGCTAACATACAATCAAACATAATACAGTGAAAGATAATCTTTAAAGTTTATTTGGGGCACAATGATCACGCATAATAATCTTAAATCACAAAAAAAAAATTATATTAAGGTTTATATAAACTAACAAAATAATAAACGAATAAATAATTAATAATTAATAATTAACAAAAGATAAAAAAATCTTAGAGAGGCACGCATAAACAAAATTAGTTTCTAAAATTTTTGGAAAAAACGAATGGGCAATATTTCTCATGAAAAAGTGGATAAGTATTCATACACAGCGCAGATCATAATGAGCGAACATGTTTTTTAAATAAAGTTTGAGGAAGCTACAGCACGACCATGGTGTGCTGTAGTCCGTTTATAGCCTACTGTTAGCATACCGTTAGCATTTTATATCTGACGGCTTTATTTAGGCTTCAAAATGTATACATTTTGGATTAACTTGTAAAGATTATATTGATAGACAAAACGTGTAAGGGTCACAACTCTTTGTTGAACACAGATCTTATTTGTTGTGATTTTCCAAAAGTCTATGGGGAAAATGCATTGTTTTTCGGTCAAGGGAACCCATGCGCCGCTAACTTCTGAGTTGTCCTTCAAAGTGACGTCATAACTTCGGCACTCTATAGCCAATAGCCACCCTGTTTGAAAATGGAAGATAACGCACACAACGGCCAGCCTGAGCGGACAATTACGACCTCAACTCCACTTTACTTCCAGTAGTGTCTGGAAATATTTTGGGTTCTACACCATAGATACCACTTCTCTCAACATTGACGCGCAAATACCTGTGTGTGCCAGGTACGTGTGCGCGCTCCCAACTTTTGTTCTCCCCCGCGGGGAACATCATCAATAAAAAGACAGCCGCACTTGATCCAGATCAAGTTGATAAATTGGTGTTTCTAGCTAACAATATTAAGAAATGAATTAGGCTAGGCTTTAGGCCTTACTACTGCTGCTGTTTAAGCTGTCACGTTATTGTTTGTGCCGTGATGTTCCGATTAGTTTTTTTTTCCATGTAGCCTAATTTTGTGATTGGCTATGCATAGTGGCACTTCATATAGATTAAGTTGATAACCTGCTGTTTAAAACAGTAAGTCAAACATTTTTTTAGTAAAGTCCTGTTTATGACTGTCAGTCAGACTATTAATAAATTTGTGATTGAATCTCCATTACGACTTTTTTTTTTTTGGTGGGGGGGGGGGGGCTCGTAGAAATTCGAATATATTCTAATACACTGCTTGATATTTGATAACCGTTCAAATTTGGTTTGAACCATTTTTGGCCATTATAAATGCAAGCTGTGAATGCTCTGCAAGCCCTTCGTGGATTCACTGATTAGTATTAACATTACTATAAATTCCATTGTTGAGGTGTGCAATAAATCTTACATAACATTTTTGTAATACCAATTTTGGTCATTCAAAGCACTCATGTTTGCCTACAGAACAGCCATTGGCTCTGCACCCCTATACCTAAACTCACTACTTCAGACCTATGTGCCCTCCAGAAGCTTGCGTTCCGCTAGTGAATGGTGCCTTGTGGTACCATCCCAAACAGGCACAAAATCACTTTCACAGACCTTTACCTTGACTGTTCCAAGCTAGTGGAATGACCTGCCTAACTCAACCCGAGCAGTTGAGTCTTAAGCCATTATCAAGAAACTGCTGGTCATGGCACTTGCATATTGTTGCCCTATTGTTGGTTCGATTGCTTCTATTGCTCTCCTCATTTGTAAGTCACTTTGGATAAAAGCATCTGCTTAAAGATTAAATGTAAATGTTATACGCAGGGAAAGCAGTCCGCGAATCACTCACCCAAGAGGTAAAAATGTGCTGTTGCTGCCAGATCTCGATCAACAAAAATTCATAACAAAAGTCATAAATCTCCAAAAAAAAGTCATAAATTAAACAATTTTCATAGTATTAAATTTTCTACATTTTACAAAAAATTCTAAACTATAAAAGACAGACCTTATTACCTTATTGTAAGAAGAGCTATAGGCCCTGTTTACACCTGGTATTAAGATGTGTTTTGGTCGATTGGATCACAAGTGAACAACGCTAAATACAGATTTAAACGGTCTAAAACGTTTTGAGCTTATCCACTTTCGACCACTTCCAGAGGTAGTTGAAAACGTATTCGACAGGATTGCTTTCGTAGTGTAAACGCTCCTGTGGTCACGCCTACTGACCTAACCTTATGGGAAGTGTGCTAGACAGATGGGGATTTAAATTTTGTCAGCTAAAGACCTAAGTTTGGATTTGAAGACAAAAAACGTACCAGGCTCAATGTTCTCTCACCATTCCTGATATCTAACTTGTGGCTGTCAGAGCAGAAACTAAAGCTGCTGCTCTCCATATGTTTTTCTGTTGTCTCCGGCACGTACATATGTAAATTACGTGAGCTTATTTTGTCCATTAGATCAAAAGATCTGAAAAAAATCCATACATTTACCCGCCCATAGACCCTACCCTCAAAGAAATCTGGCCAGAAGTGTTTGAAAGTGGACAAAAGAGATGGATTAAAACAACAGGTGTAAACAGGAATGTGTCTGCCTTGTCTACTTGTGATCCGATTGCCCAAAATGCATCTTAATACCAGGTGTAAACAGAGCCTTACTGTAACTGTCCGAGGTTGTTCATTGATAGGCTATGCGTTTGTTAGTCATTTCTACTTGTTTTTTTAAAGAATACATATACTTTTATTTATTTTTATTTATACTTATACTTACTATAATTAATAAAATGTTGCTTTATTTACAAAAGGCTACTATTTATATATTTATATATATATATATATATATATATATATATATATATGTGTGTATATACCCATTCAAAGTATCTGCATTGGGCGATGCACTTTTTTTATGATGCATCACCCAGCCACTGATATATTATATATACATTGTTTTATTGTGTGTGTGTGTGTGTGTGTGTGTGTGTGTGTGTGTGTGTGTGTGTGTGTGTGTGTGTGTGTGTGTGTGTGTGTGTTAAAAGCACATGCTAATAACTAAAGATTAACATTACAAACAAGATGTACATTAAAAGTTTTAAGAGCAGTGCATATGACCAACTGTTGTAATCCAACCTTATAGTATGACCATTTGGATATGCACACATCACACACATTAACACACAAACCAGCTCTGTAGTGAATTAAACCAAATCAAATGTTCTGTTGAGTGTGAAGTGAACCACTAGTTCAGTAAGTAAGAAAAAGTAAGAAACGTACTTTTCCCCTAAAACTCATGATTCCAAATGACTTTTACAAACAACTCGAGTGTGAAATTTCTCTGTAACTCCAAGGAAAGGCTTTTTTGACACATTAGAATAGATTAGGAGCGAGCGTGCATGGCTTGAGGGCCTGGGTAAATCTGTTAACTTTGCATTTCAAACCCGAAAGGGCGGATGGGGGGACTTGCAATTGTACAATTCAGAGGGGAAAACCCTAGTGCTACAAAAAGAGAAGTTCCTCTCTCCACATTTTTTTTTCTGTACACATGCTTTGTGTCTGAACAAATGGGAGAGACGGCTCCATTCGGCCTCCCGGACTGCGGGTCAGCGAGGATCAAAGTGCGAAGGAAGCCTGTCAGTAAGAAAAGGTCTGCGTTGCCCGCCCTTGTTACAGTATGTTCGGTCAGCTTTGCTAATCCATGTCACAATCAAAGCTGTCGAGGGGCTCCGACGCACTGGCACAATGAAAAGCAGACGGGCACGGAGTATTGCGACTATCTCCTTCCACACATATTAAAAAACAATCTCTTCTCTCTACACTCAAGCAGTTCTGAGCACCCGTTTTAGAAAATAGGTTGATAAGTTATATTAAATATGATTCAAGACGTTCCACTGACAAAGGCCTTGTGCTGTTTTGAACTCTTGTCCATTTGAATATAAAATACATTTGGGTGAAAAAGTGAACATTCCTTCAATAATCAAATGTCAAGCTCTGAAAACCATGAGAAACAAAAGCATCCACTTACGTAAAATTGGCTTCCCTTTGAGTCTGAGTGGAAATGGAGTCTCTGGAGAACTAGAACAGTTTCATAACCACTGGGCACATACACAATCTTAAACTGATTATCCCTAACAACCTGAATGTGTGTAAGGTCAAGTAAATGTCTTAAACTGTTCTTTTATTGGGGAAAGGTCACATGTGGAGTGTGTTTAGATGCTTACATCTTCCTTACATTTTCATAATTGCTCTGTAAAGAATATCCTGTTAAATGTATGGTAAAAATAAAACCAAGCTGTGGATGCCAGAAATTTACTGTAAAAGCTATGGTCACAATGTTTCCAGTATTACGGGATGGTATATTGGTGCCTGTGTATTGTAACCTATATATCATCAAGTTACATGATTAGATATCTACTTGAACTACTAAAATCTAGTTTGTACATTAAATGTACTGATAGAAATCATAATAATACAGCCGGTACAATAGAAACCCACATGATAAATCAGAGTTCATTCTAAGTGGCCTGTCCATAAAACACCCTAATGTACTGTACATTACCGCTAACAGAAATGAAACAATTATTTGTATATAAAACATAATCATATGTGATGTGTCATGTATGTCCTTGTATTGTTTTTACTTGTAAAAATCATACATTTGACTGTATTTTACTCTAAATGTATTTACAGTTGGTACTTAACCAGAGTACTCAACCGTTCCTTTGGCGGCAAAATTGGGGATGTGTATTGCTGCCTTTTACCGCTATGTGGCGCTAAAATCACAGACTTTGAAAAGTGTCTGTTTATTCTCTCTATTACTAATCTGCCGCGGCTCATTGAGAGCTGTGGTAGCAGATAAATTCAAGTGAAACAATGTAGTTAAACAAATTCATAATCACAATACTGAAATTACAGTACAAATTTAGAACTGAAACAAATGTAGGCTTCTATTATTGCATCAAATTTAAGCAAAGTAGGCTAAACGTTAACATTGTGTGCCCAGTTTTTCTACAATTTAGAAAGGCTATGCATGTCAAAACGTTATGCTTCTTATACTTCATGTTATTTTTATTTGTTAGTAGATTTATTAACTGAAACATAACACTTAAATAAATGAAACTAAATGATTGTAAAATTAAAACATTGTCAGGAATTGCTAACCGATGTTAGTTTGCAGCATTTGTGTTTTTGCTTTATTATATTAAGAATTAAATAGGCTTACAGTAGGTTGTTAAGATTAGCATAATTTTCTTCAATAGATCATAAAAATCATAAAACAATGTTAAAGAGTTTAGAATTTTCACCATATGGTAAATGAAACTTACTGGTAACTAATAGCCTATGTTTTTTTACTGTAGCATTTTTTTTTTTTTACAGAATTTTTCTATAAAAGTCAGTAAAGGGATTTTTTGTTGTGCCCAAAGAGTTGAGATCTGAATATGTCGCCATCTTTATTCTCAAACAATGTGCCTTCTCTTAATCAGATAAGTCAAGTGAAGGTTTACCAGGAAGCCGTATATGTGACTGAAGCAAGCATGATATCAATCACAAAACTGTCCATCAAAGACACTGTTCTCAGAAAAACTTTCATTTACACGATTTGAGTGGGAGTTTGTTTTTTTGAAATTCCACATAGGTGGCTTTCATCTCTCCCCTTCGGTTTCATTATGAGCTTTCGTTCCTCGCCTAATCATGTTCTTCAATAGTTTCACATAAACTACAGACAGAAAAAAGGTATTCTTCAGAGGGTTTATGCGTGACCATGATCCCAAGAAATCAAAGATGTCAAAGCAAAGCAACGAGGAGGATCGCATTTGAATATGGTACAACATTTATCCACAAAGCATGATTTCAGGGAAATAATACTAATACTACAACTAATAATACTGATAATATCACCACTAACTGCTGAACCTCATGGTTCGAGAACATAAGTAATATATGAGAATGTAATATTCAATGAGCACTATTTTGAACTCCCCAGTGTTAATAATCCCCACGTTCAGTCAACTCTGTACTTCATGCATCCCTTTTTGAACAGTCCCTCAGTTCAATTCACCCATTAAATAAGCAACGCAAAATAAAATATCAGAGAACCTGAGAACCTGTCCGCATGATGTTTCTTATCTGCTTAGAACATGCTAGATGACTTATTGCATTCATATTCACTTAAATCATTTTCATAATCAATATTTTTGTCTTGTTTTATTTTTCCTGGATAAAAATAAATAAATTTAATGCAGAAGGAAAACGGTTTAAAGTAATAAAAGAACATCTAAAAAATCTGAATGGTTTATGCGAAAAACAAGGAAAAAAAAGTTTATTCTCCAGAAAATGTGTTTAGTATATTTATATACATAATTTTACAGTAAAACAAGGCAAGGTTTATGCTAATGAAATAGCCAAAGTTTATTTTAGCATTAAGGTTTAGACCAGGGGCGTAGGAATGAGTTTAACAGTGGGGGGGGGGGGGGGGCAGGGACGATTTTAGTATTTTAATTTTAGCGAGGCTCAGCCCCCAATGAGAATACGCAGGGTTTTTCCTGGCTCAAAGCGAGGGGGAGGTGGTCAAATCCTGATCATGTACCTATTTTAATTATAATATAATTACATTTTTTCACAGACCATATACTTTGGTTCCCATAGTATTTTTGTGGGTGTAGCTCAGTACTTCTAGGGGGGTCCGGGGGCATGCACCCCGTAAGAAAATTTTGTACATTTTAAAGATAAATTCATTAATAAAATATTTTTCTCCTCCGCGGTGTAATTTTTGGGTGGGGCAAATGCGATTGTGTTATTTTTTTTAACATAATTTTAGCTAATAAAAGAGCCAAAGAGCTAAATAATAATAATAATAATAATAATAATAATAATAATAATAATAACAATACCATTAAACAAGGATAAAACTAAAAATATATATTTTTACTGGAAACAATGCTAAAAAAATTGCCAAAGGATTAATTTAATACTAAAAGAATAATAAAAAAGAGATAATTTTACTGCACAACAAGACAAAAATGATTGAATAACTGATTTCTTGCCAATTCATGTTACAGATTTCTAAATTTCCAAGTTTAGATTTGCTCTGCAAGTTAGTCTGGCAAAGAGCTCATTCAAGCCCATTTCTAATCCGTCAAAATCGAGGCACCAATCAGAAACGTTGGGGTTTACACGATGACGACAGCGCAGCGACGGTGAAGCAGATTTTGTACATTACAAAGATGGCTGCCACCGTGAAACATCACTCGTTCGAATCAGCTATCGCGTCTGTTTAAGCGATTTGAACATTTCCTTTTTGTTAAAACCCGAGCAAAGAACAAGACTCAGAGATATTTCTCCGTTGCTCTGCATACGTCATCTCCTTCATCGCTCTGATTGGTTTTAGATCTATCCAATTGCACCCAGAGGCATTTGAGCAATGTCCGTTGGTGACGCCCCTTTGGAAATGATTTGTCTATGAAGCTTTGCCAGACCATAATTCAGTTACTACTGAGAATGGTCTGGTTTTAACCAGGCTAGTTTCAAATACTCCTGCCTATGGATGACGTATGGATGCACACCCTTGACCGAGAGGTCATGTCCAGGTCAAACATGTTTCTCACCAAGTCATCAGATTTCACGGTGGCCAATCAGTGCTCTCACGTCTCTACGGGAGGAGGAGGTTGAGTCCTTGCTAATGTTTGGTGACAGAGCTTTTGAGGGTGAGCTGTTTAGCGGTGTTACTCAGAGGGCAAACATTGTAATGTAAAAAGGCAGGTCCCAATGACGGCTTCAGCATCTCCGACCAACACTCGGGCTACGTAATTGGTCGGATGTGTGTAAAACAGACACATGAGCGATAGTATGCATGTTTATTAGACTAACGCACAGTGACTGGCTACATGGAGTGCCAGCGGGCACGCTCCTTTCTCCACAGTTGGCTGTTTCTGTCAAAAGTCTGAACCTGCTACCATGTTGACCTTAAGGTCAATGACTGCCACAGGCAATTGGGCACTGCATTCCCACTGGCCCCCTCCTACACTTTAATCCCTATCTCTGTATCCCACTGCATTGTTTTCTTGTCTCCTTCAATCTCTTTTTATCTTGCTGGCTGCAGCCTGTTCAGTCTTAGAAGGAACGTTCAACACAAAAAAGGCGCAAACAGTTTAAAACTCCATGACTCCAGTTAATTAAAGGAAATGTTCAGGCAAAAATGAAAATTCTATCATTATCCACTCACCCTCATATTGTTTCAAAGGACACAAAGTTTTTTTTTTTTTTTTTTTTTTTTTACCATAAAATAAAAGCGGATAGGAACAGGGGCTGTCATGTTCCAAAAAAAGTAAGAAAAGCACCATAAAAATAGTTCATTATGACTCATGCACTATGTTCCAAGTCTTCAGAAGCCATCCGATAGCTTTATGTAAGGAGCAGACCGAAATATAAGTTGTTATTCATTGAAACTTGCGTATAAGATTTACACAAGAACTTCTTGGCTTGCATACTGGTGGTAACCATGCAGTTGATGCTATAGACTATAGAGGAAGAAGGTGGCAATATTTTCAGTAAATAACAACTTTAGTATTTTTTTTTTATGTTTAGTTTTTTTGTATGTTTTTTCTTTATGTTTCTCGCACAAAGCTATCATACAGCAGCAGAAGACTATTGCGTATGGACAACTTATACAGTTGTGGTCAGAATTAATGGCACCCCTGGTAAATATGGTCAAAAATCAGAGCTGCACCAACCCTGTGCAACTTTAAAATGAGGTTAAAGACTTTTCTATTTTACCTGTCGTATGTAAACTGAATGTTGAAGCAACTGTCCTGTTGGTGTCTTTATTTTTATTTTTATTTTTTCTTTGTACAGCACTTTGGTCAACGGAAGTTGTGTTTATTTGTGCTTTATAAATAATTGAAATTGAAATTGAAAAATGGCTGTGCATTGTTGATCCTTTTGATCTTTCATTCAAAAAAATGTGCAAAAATGTAACCTTTCATTGAAGTAAAATAATTGAAAGTGGGGGAGAAATCACATTATGAAATAAATGTTTTTTCTCCAAAACACGTTGGCCACAATTATCGGCACCCCGATAAGTTGAGTAGAGTTTTTTACGAGTAAAATATCTCTAAAGTATATTCCCATTAATATTTACCTTTTTTTTTTTTTGGCACACCAGGATGACTAGGAACATTACATTGTCCAGCTATGACTTCCTTGTTCTTGTTTCAGAGGAGTTTAAATATGAGGAAACAAAGGCCAATTCCCTTAATCATCCATCACAATGAGTAAAACCAAAGAATATAGTTCTGATTTGCATCAAAAGATTGTTCATCATCACAAAATAGAAAGTGGCTGTGAGAAAATAGCTAAAGAATTGAAAATCCCCATTATGAACACCAGGGCAATAATTAAGAAGTTCCAATCAACTAAAGATGTTACGAATCTGCAGGAAGTGGACGTGTGTCTATATTGTCTTAATGCATGTTGAGGAGGAACGTTTGAGTGGCCAAAGACTCTTCAAGAATCACAGATGGAGAATTGCAGAGATTACTTGAGTCTTGGGGGTCAGAAAGCCTTAAAAATATATATATGTATATCACCACATGTTGTTTGGGAGGGTTACAAGAAAAATCCTCCTCGTTCCTCCAAAAATAAACTCCAGCATATTCAGTTGCTAAACATGATTCTATGGTCAGATGAAACAAAAAAAGGGCTTTTTGGCAGCAAAGTATATATAAATTATAAAAAAGTATATAAAATAAGTATATATAAATTTGGCCTTTTAAGAGCACAGCTGCAAATCACTTTCATTGTTCGGACAAGAGCAGCCTGGATATTCTTTAACTTCTACAACTTAAAGTTATATAATGTTATAGGTTTGTAACAACATGAAAGTGAGGAAATTTTAACAAGTTTTCCTTTTTGGGTGATCTATCATTTTAAAAGTAGAAGAGCAAACAAATACTTCATCTAAACCATATACACACTTAGTTACTTCAGAAAATGTAAAAATAAAAATAAAAAAAATAAAAAAAATACAACAAAAATAACTAGAATGTAAATTTCCTGAAGAAAATCTTAGTGCTTGCAGTGGCAAAACTCAGCACTCGGTTGCTAGGGTGTTTTGCAATGGTTGCTAGGGTGATGCTAGGTGGTTTGTAGTGGTTTTTATAGACTTCTTAGTCAACACGTTACTAGCAATTAAACAAACCAATAAAACAAGATTTCTGACATCAGTGATTATATTGTTTAGTAGCTCCAAAGGGTTAGAAAGACAAAATAGAAAGGTGCTACACAATCTCTCACTTTTTTAAACAGGCATGAATGTGTCCGAAAGTAAAAACTGAAGTAAGCCATTCTTCCTCTCATCACTGTCAGTATTGATTATTGATCGTGTTTCTTCTGTTGTGATGTTTTATGAGCAATACTGGAATAATGAGCAGGAATGTTTCTCAACAGCTTTGTAATCACTCAGACACTAATGCTGCTTATATCTGAGTACCAAATAACAATTTTCAATAATAACACCAAATTATGACTACTTATGTTTTTTTTACTCTCTAACAATCTAGATTACTAATGTTGCTCTATGAACACACAAAATAAATTAAGATTTTAGGGGAAATTGTACAGTCAAACCACAATTTATTCAGACACCTTGCTACCTTAACTTACAAAAATTTTGTTTTTGTTTGTTAAATTTTTTTAGTGTAATGTGTTCAATCTGTAAAATCTAAAATGTTCCTACGTATTTTTTATGATGAAGCTCTGCATGGCAACCACAGCTGACTCTTTTTTTTAACCTAAATTTCACGATTTTGTAAACTATTGCATGTTTACAACAAAAAGGGACAAGTCCTTTGATACGTCCTGTCCAAAATTTCTGTTTAGCAATTTTATGATGCTTTTTTAAACATCATTTTACATGTGCTCATTTTAAATAGTCTTTTGGAGTGAGTGAATGAATGAATTAATGAATAAATAAACTTGTTTTAAAGTTTAGCATTAAACATTATAGCATGTCAGCCACAGGACCTTTCAGAAGTATTTTGTTTTGACTACTTGTTAACATTTTGAAGTGCCGCAATTATGCAGGGCATGTGACACAGATTAGGCAATCTAGCATGTGACAGATTATCGAGTCATATGACACCATCTAAAAGGGCCAATCACATGGTATGCTCTTGAGACCAGCACTTAATAAATAACATTAAAACATTTAAGACAATGTTCAAAAGAACCAATGTTTTCTTGGGCAGGTAACATGCCCGATGTGGCAGGAAACCACCTGACCCGAGGGGCCGCACCACCCCCAGAGACACGTATGAAAGGAGCCGTATTGGACCTGAGCATACTGACCAGCATGAGCAGTGTGAAGCGCAGAGAAGTCCTCTCACGGAGGCGGCAGGAAACGCGGCAAGAAACAGAGCAGTGGCAAATGAGAAGTCATGATTTTACAGTCTCAGATCCAGTCCGTCAGCTCATGCCACCTGGTAAATGAAGTGTCTTGACAGAGGTTTATGAGCAAGAGACAAAGAAAAGACAGTGATGGGAAAGGATTTAATTGAATGGAGAGCTTGGAGTGGGCCGAAGTGTCAGCACTTTAATTGTTGTTACAGAGTGCTAGTGATGTAACTCGCTCTATAAACACAATATACAGTAGGGACTAGAACAGAGTGGACGCTCACCAGAGACTAATGCGGGTGAAAGAATATCGCTCAGCCTTGATGTAAGCACTCTCAATGATGTCCAATGCAGATGTGAGGTAATTATTCACAATACTGTGAGCACTGTGCTACATTGTTAATATCCCAAAAGACCGTGCCAACCACAAAAAAACCTCTCTGTGGGAAATAATAGATTTCCGCTCCTTTACAGCCCATGAGCCTTAACTCAGTGGTAAAGCACAATTAGAAACAAGAGACCAATAAAAAAGACCAATAAAATGTTGAACGTCTTCCTGACTGAGATGCTATAATTTAAAGGACAGAGTTACTTTCTGAACAGGTTTCATTTCAATGAAGCCAAAGTTAATGCCTCATCCAACCTTGGATTTATCTTCGCGGCTTGAGAAAGCAAAATTTGTACATGTTCATACACCTGAAAATCCACTGAAATACAGTAAACGCACAATTATGTACACTGTGTTTATAAGTTTGGGATCATGTGTTTTTTTTTTTTAAATGAAAAAAAAAAATACTTATAATCTGCAAGGACACATTCAATTGATCAAAAGTGACAGTAAAGTGATTTATAATGTTACAAAAGATTTTTATTTCAAATAAATGCTGTTCTATTGAACTTTCAATCCATTAGAATCACGAAGAATCTTGAAAAAAAGTATGTTTCCACAATAATATTGACCAGCACAACTGTTTTCACAATTGATAATGAAACAATATTTTACTTAAGCAGCAAATCAGCACATTAGAATGATTTCTGAAGGATCATGTGACACTGAAGACTGGAATAATAGCGGTTGAAAATTCAGCTTTGCTTTCACAGGAATAAATTACATTTTGAAATATATTAAAATAGAAAACAGAAAAAACAAAGTATTTTAAATTGTAATAATATGAAGAGCTGTTTGTCTATATAATGGAAGTCAATGGGGTCCAAAACAACACTGACCATGAGCCTAACATCAGGTGTGCTCTCTCTTACGGAGTGTGCTTGTGCTGTGACCCCAGAGCGCGCGTGTGGAATGATACATGGACAACAGCAGCTGAGGAAGCACTCAACTTGTGCTAAAGTGTGTGGAAGACTTCAATAATGTAGGGGTATGGGGCTCACATGACTTGAGATGGCTCCTTCAGGCCTAATGTCTTCCTCTCCGACAAAAAATGTAAACAAACAAAGTGTCAAGGATGGAAACATACAGAAAGATTTTGTGACTTAGACTACTCTTCACTTCAGATCCTTTTAGCAAAGTGCTAACTTGGGATTGGAACCTACAGGGACCTAGCGATCTATGAGTGAATCACCTTTTTTTGTTTTCCCAAAATTATTATTGTGAAGGTTTTAACTAAAATATTGATTTCTGGTGTAAGAATATTCATCTAATATTGTCAGGTGAAATATCATGTTAACATTTTTCATTAAGTTTCAATTTGTTAATATTAGTTAATTAGTTAATAACATTAGGTACATTTCAGATATACCAGGAACTAACCGATTTTTAGTTTACGTTTTTTTTTTTTTTTATATTGTGAAATATTATTATAATTTAACATAACTGTTTTCTTTCTTATGCATTTTAAATTAGTTTATATCTGTGGTGGCAAAGCTGCATTTTTAGCAGCCATAACTTTAGTTTTAGTGTCAAATCATTCCTCAGAAATCATTCTAATATGCTGATTTAATGGTCAAGAAACATATTATTTTAAATGTTGAAAACAGTTGCTGCTTAACATTTTTGTGGCAACAATTAATTGTAACTTTAATTTAACATAATACTTCAAAATAATGATTACCCCCACTCCTAGTGTCACATCTATTTAAAAACTACAATCACATGTATCCAACAGATCAGATTTATAAGCATAAACTCGAACAAAATCAAGCTCAGGGAACGCTGTGAATAAACTTTATCTCTGTCATTCTCATTTTCAGGGTCATTGATTTATTAAAGTTTTACCAATATTACTAAGCAAAGTTCAGCACTGCATGAGTAAATAAACACGTGCAGCCAGTGCTAAAACAAACTGTTACAACCTCACAAAGGTCCTGTGCCGCATATACATTACTCCTCAATCCACAGGCCCATATGACAAGCAGCGCAAACGGTCTTTACACTTACTTCATGTACTCATGCACTTTCACATTCTCTCTCAAACAAAGTGGAAGAATGAAGACAACAAAACACTGCAAATCTTGATGGTTGTGGGAGGAGAAGCATCAATATTTTATAGTGAATACTGAACCCTAGCTGCTCCCAAGTGCAGATCAAACAGACTGGCCAATAAAAGCTCTTCAACTTAATATTTACAGCTAATTTTAAAGCCATTTTAAAAGGAGGAATGATGCTGTAAATGGTCAGAAGGTCGCAGAAGAAGGAAAAGACAATAACTGTGGGAAGCCAAAGTGATTGAAAGGGATGAGGACTGATGGCATTTCTGACATTACCAGGAATAAAAGCAGCTTGTCTAATGGATATAAGTGCCAAGCCTTCCAGATAAAGTCTGTTCAAACAAAAACTAATGCTGTCAAAAGACAATTTAACACATGCAAAGTTAATCAAATATGTTTAACCATGTTTAACATACTGTAACACTTTTTTAACAAAACAAATCAATGCAAACTGATAACTGTTTCATGGAATTAAATGTGCTAAATATCAAGACATCCCAACTAAAATTAGATCTCTGTAATTAAAACAGTGTAATCTGTACAGCTTTCTTTAAATGTCTTTTTTTCATTTTCCATTCATATTAATTTATTTCTATGGTATATTTGTGGTTAAGCGCGCACATAAGATAATTGATTTTTTTTTTTTCATGATTGTAATAAGTTACATACCCTCATGTCATTCCACACGTTTGACTGTCTTTCTTCTGTGGAACAGATATATTTTGAAAAATGTCGGTAACCAAACAGTTTTGGTGGCCACCGACATCCAATTACCAAAAAAGACAAAAACACTGAGACATCATTTATGTTCCACAGAAGAAAAAAGTCATACAGGTTTGGAACAACATGAGGATGAACAAGTTAAGACAAAATTTTCATTTTTTTTAGGTGAACTATCCCTTCAAGTCCGTGACAAATAGATCTGAATTACATTGAGACAGCAAAATGCATCAATGAGCATGGCAAGAAGCACTTTATTTCAAGATGGAAGGAATTTCTACCCTAATTTATGAAGAGTAAAGCGATTTTCTACATAAGCGTGGATCTTATGCTATTGTTGGATATTTTAATGTCACAAAAGGGTGTCACATAATGAGATAAGTCTCTGTAAGCTGGCGCTCTGATAAAGTTAAGCATCCCGTACATTTATGTGACTGTGCTTTCATGTTTAATTAAATGGACAACTATTACAACTTCATTTACAGCCTTCCTGGCTTCATTTGATTACATTTTCATGCTTGTGAGAGAGGTCAGGGCAATCTTTTATTTTTTGGTTTTTCAAAATGAGCCCAACCATCACTGTTTCACTATTAATTCCAAGAGAGATACTTTCTCTTCAATCCATATGCGCTCAACCAAAGTCCAAATTTGGGAAGGGAAATCAAATTTCTCAACAAGCCACTATTCAATGGGGTCAATGCTATGCTAAATCATAAAGATGTAATTCCCAAATTCCTTTGCACCCTTAATGTTTGACACTTAACCGCTCTTTTTCAGTTGATCTCATTTGCAGTTCATTAGCTGTGGTATAGCATAACAGACCTGAAACATCTTAAACAGGAACCAGCTAAATCTAATTCTTACAAAACACATTTTAGAGTTTACTAGTTTGTGTTTCCCAAGAGAATTTCCCCTACTGTACCTATTCTTAGATGACAGTGAGACTTCACACATTAACTGATGACAAGGTCAGGGTTTTTAAAAGGTCTTCTGTAAAATATGGAAAAAAGTTTGCTGACTTGCTTATTTAGCTTAGTTAAATAATGTTTCATTTTGGGAAAGGAACTAAAATAAATCTGTGGCATCTAGATCTAATGGAGTTTTTACAGCTAACAGGGAGATAGCTTTCTTTAATTGTTATAATTGTTAAAAAGTTAAAACTGCCATTTCACAGAATGTTATTAACCCTTAAATGCATACATTGGGGGGGGGGGGGGGAATTCTGTTGTATATTCTGTTTTGTATTTTGTCTTCTCAAATTGTCTTATTGTCTTTTGTATAAATGTATCAGACGTACTGTATGGTGCAGAAAAAAATTCCGAAAGGATAAATAAATCTCTATCTATAGGAGGCAGGGCGGTATCTAGAGCTGAAAAAATATTGATGTGGGCCCCCACCACCCTCCACCAATATCATATACTGTACAATAGATGAGCATGGAGGTCTGCATATAACAGAAGATGGTGATGTTGTTGTAAAACCTTTATTTTAAAAGTTAAATGTTTATATAAAAATTACAAGTAATAAAACTACAAAAAAGCAAGAATTTCTTGAATAATAATAAAACCAATTCTAAATAATAACAGCAAAATAATGTTTGTTTTCCCCATCAATCTGTTATAATTCATAAATCAAAAAGTAAACATTTAGACATTGACAAAATTGAAAATTAAAATCAGTAATTGTCTTATTTTTTAATAAAGATAATGGAACTGGTAATATTATTAAATAAAGCTAACACGTGTATTCATTCAAGTGCAGTGTGTTGTATTCGTGTTTTCTTGATGTAATAAATACATCATCAGCCGGCAGGTCAGGTGCATAAGGCAATGCGTCGTGACTCTTTTTTTTAACTCTATTTACAATAGTGTAAAAAGACAGGAATTTTGACCACGTAATTGTGGGATTTAAAATGTGCGATTTCAAACACGTCGATTGTGGTGCGCACCGATAATGAAAAGTGACAGTACCCGGCAGGCTGTCACCACCTTTCACCCCACCAGTGACGGCCCTGTTAGGAGGCCATGATGGACAGAGGCCACTGGGCAAATTTGGCCAGGATGCCAGGGTAACACCCCTACTCATGTCAGTGCAGTGATGATACTGTATTCTTTTGTTTCATGGTTGCGGTAATAGTGAGTGAAACATCACATCATCATTCAGACATTTCCACCTTGACGAATAAAAGTGAATTGCACTTATTGAGTCATCAGAGATTATTGTTGTGACAAAAAAACAAAAAAAACGTACTCTATTACATACCTCGGGTCACTAGTGACCCTATACACTTTTTGCAAAAAAGTAATTAGAAAAAAGACATTTTCTTGTTAGATTGTTTATGACAAATAAATTGAGGAATACTGAGGAGGTTGACGTCTAACTTTAAAAACAAATGAATGAGGGGGAATGTAGTAAATAATGTCCCAGTTCGCTAAATACCTGAGGTATGCGTTTAAGGATTAAATGTAACACATAATCTGAGATGTGGCAGACATTTCATTACTTTCAGAGGGGGAAAAAAAGTAAATTATCTGGTGATATACACTCACCTAAAGGATTATTAGGAACACCATGCTAATACTGTGTTTGACCCCCTTTCGCCTTCAGAACTGCCTTCATTCTACTTGGCATTGAGTCAACAAGGTGCTGAAGCATTCTTTAGAAATGTTGGCCCATATTGATAGGATAGCATCTTGCAGTTGATGGAGATTTGTGGGATGAACATCCAGGGCACGAAGCTCTCGTTCCACCACATCCCAATGATGCTCTATTGGGTTGAGATCTGGTGACTGTGTAGATCTCATGTTCTCATGTTCTCATGAAATCTCATGTTCAAGAAACCAATTTGAAATGATTCGAGCTTTGTGACATGGTGCATTATCCTGCTGGAAGTAGCCATCAGAGGATGGGTACATGGTGGCCATAAAGGGATGGACATGGTCAGAAACAATGCTCAGGTAGGCCGTGGCATTTAAACGATGCCTAGTTGGCACTAAGGGGCCTAAAGTGTGCCAAGAAAACATCCCCCACACCATTACACCACCACCACCAGCCTGTACAGTGGAAACAAGGCATGATGGATCCATGTTCTCATTCTGTTTATGCCAAATTCTGACTCTACCATCTGAACGTCTCAACAGAAATCGAGACTCATCAGACCAGGCAACATTTTTCCATCTTCAACTGTCCAATTTTGGAGCTCTTGCAAATTGTAGCCTCTTTTTCCTATTTGTAATGGAGATGAGTGGTACCTGGTGGGGTCTTCTGCTGTTGTAGCCCATCTACCTCAAGGTTGTGCGTGTTGTGGCTTCACAAATACTTTGCTGCATACCTCGGTTGTAACAAGTGGTTATTTCAGTCAAAGTTGCTCTTCTATCAGCTTGAATCAGTCGGCCCATTCTCCTCTGACCTCTAGCATCGACAAGGCATTTTCGCCCACAGGACTGCCGCATACTGGATGTTTTTCCCTTTTCACACCATTCTTTGTAAAGCCTAGAAATGGTTGTGCGTGAAAATCCCAGTAACTGAGCAGATCGTGAAATACTCAGACCGGCCCGTCTGGCACCAACAATCATGCATTTAACACTAGAACTACCAAGGCAGTCATTTTGACCGTTTTTAAATTTTACAGTGTAATATCTTTGTTAAAATAAAATCAATGTGGCTGTAGGACTCTGACTTTTTCTAAATATGTGTATATTTTATTCTGACACTGTTATTTTATTAAAATCACAAAACACAAAACCGTTCTAACTATTTCTACCTAGAATGGCCATGGCGGTCATTTTGACCGCACGCATTATAGATATCATAAGTCCGCTACATTTCCCGCCATCGACGCGCACATAATGTACAAGAAGTGCACAAATGAGCAAGTTTCGCGGAGGCACTTCATCACGCGACTGGCGATCGAACTTCACTCCGACCACATGAAATCAAAAGACACACAAGGCGGTGTTAACCTGTGTGGACTATGAAAGCGTAAGCGTCAGTGAATGATGCGGGGTGTTTGCGCCGTTCAAATGAGTCCACTTGGAGGAAAACGTGTTAACTGATTTTGTTCGATAATATTTTTTGTTCACTGAAACTAATAGTTCTAAAGCAGTTTGTTTTCTTGTACTGTTCATGTTTTTTCTTAGCCTGTTTTTGTGTGTATAGCCTAGTGTAGGCTATTGTGCTGCATACGTGTCCATGAAAGTTTTTAAAATGTATTCAAATGTATATAGGTAGTGTTTTTGTTATTGTATGTTATAAGTTATTGTATCATAAGATTTGTTTTTATTGTACAAAGAAAATAAGAAAATATTTATCAATTAGGCTGGAAAATACATTTTCACATTCATTTGAATTTAAATTTTGTATCGTGATCTTTATTATTAGCTACCTATTGTAACATTGTAGATCCATTATTTTTAGATTTTGTATTGATTATTGAACTTATTTACAAACAGGGCTGTACTAAACGGTATGAAGATTTGACGTTTCCTAACTTTTGTTTTAAATGTCTATTGACGTGGTGAGTGCAGAAAAATAATATTTTTGACGCAAAACTTCCTCACATACAGAGGCAGCACCTGTTGTACTTGATTTAAGGGCGATGACGTCATAACATGACGACTGGAATTAAAAGCTTCATTGGAAAACTTAAAGAGAAGGTTCAAATGTAGATATGACCTGACGAAAATGACGTTCAGTACGGCCATATGAACGTCAAAGAATGAACGGTCAGAATGACCGCTATGGTCGTTCTAGTAGTTATGGAATTCCGGTAGTTCTAGTGTTAAAAGCATTGAAGCAACTGCCATGTGATTGGTTGATTAGATAATTGCATTAATGAGAAATTGAACAGGTGTTCCTAATAATCCTTTAGGTGAGTGTATGTATGTACTTTAGAACATTGTTTGGGGACAAAACAAATATAAAATCAATTTTTTTTATTCAAATACAATACTTTGACAATTCCCATGAAGAGTATTTCTGATTCAACACGGTGGGTGTGAAAGGGGAAACGTCTTTGCTAATCTATGCCAAACTCAGAACTGCCTCTTGTGGCGCTTTTCTGCATAGTACTGTACGGCTCGATCCTACTGTGTGTATTTGTGTATGTGAGTCTGTTAGCCAGGACAGGGGTTTGGTTGGAGAGATGAATGTTGGAAGCAAATGGGGTTTATGTAATGATCACATTTCATTTGATGTTGTTTGATGTCATTTGATGTATGATTCAAATAAAATATAATATATATATACATTTCTATGGTAACATTTCAAACCGTATATAGTGTATGATAACCTTGTCCATTGGTAATTCATAGTGAAAAATGTTTTTCCCAAAAAACATCTCATCATAGCATAATTACTTTAAGACACCTCATGTTCCATTTAATTACAACATTAATTAAAAAAAAATCAATTGCAGTAAATTCGCCATCTCTTGCCGTTCCATTGAAAAAAGCCTGGAAAACACTGGAAACACCAAAATCATATACTCCACACTCTGGTGGACATACGCTGTCATAAATGGCCAAATGAGCAGACAGATATCAGAGCAACTGAGGCTGATCCTGAGATTTAACCCCGATACCAGAAACTACTCAGGCTGTTTTCTCTCTAACACTGTGTTTTCTCTGCCATACATTTTTCAAGTCTACTGACAAAAGCTTTCAGACTCCTTTCTGTTACTTGTAGCTCTCACAAAGTACTTTTACAAAGATCTGCACTTAGACTATATT
This sequence comes from Meda fulgida, assembly GCA_030578275.1. NCBI lineage: Eukaryota > Metazoa > Chordata > Actinopteri > Cypriniformes > Leuciscidae > Meda > Meda fulgida. The sequence goes on along the minus strand of CM060621.1, from coordinate 18,956,119 downwards.
TTATTTAGGAAAAACTTACCTGCCACTTCAAAAGTGTGCAGGTGCATGACCTTTAAAAAATGCGCGCCTGTCAGTGTGTATAGACATTTGTGTGCTTTAAATGTGTGTGTGCAGTACTTGTTACTAAATCAGCCTCACTTTGCTGAGAGCAACATTAATGTTTCCTTAGCACACTGTACCATTGGCCTCTGCGTTTGCCGGAACTGAGGTCAAAGCCTGTTTCGCTATGAATAAAAACAGAGCTTTTGGCTCAGACACTGATATGTGACCTCTTGACCCCTCATCACTCTGTTTCCCCCAGGAATTTCTGCAGTGTTGCTCCATCACGACTGTGTCTTAGGAAACATGTCTATGTCTCAGATTGGCAGACTCTCTCTGCCTCTGGTAAATGTACTTCTTTGCTACAAGGTGTAAAAGGCAGTATAACAAATGAATAGGATGTCCTAATGGAGTTTTCATGATACAGTAACCGAACAGTAGTCGGACAACATATCTGCTATCCAATGAGGCCAAGGAACTGTCAGACTGGCAACGTTGAAAAAAAAAAAAAAAAGAAAAAATCCTCCAAAGGATCCTCCAGTTCAGTTCATGAGAATTTGATTTACAGATTTGTAATTCAAAGAAAAAAAAGATTAATAAACTAATGTACTAAACACACATACATAAATAAACTTAATACACATTTCTATAGGTATTTCATCTATCCATCCATCCGACCGTCCGTCGGTCTTTGTTTGGCCTTTTTAACCTTTTTTCCCACAACTTTTAAACTGTTTTGTCAAGTCAACATTTAAAGCTTTTCAAATTTAGCTTTTCTAATGAACATTTAACATTTAAATTCAAATTGCGAATTCAATTCAAGAATTGGCATTTTCAATTCGATTCCCCTAAAAAGTACCATAAAGGTTGGTCCTTGTGGCTAAACTTAGTGGTTTAACAACACCCGAGTAAATCACTTCCACGGTTGCTGTCAGCACAAGATATAGGACAAAAGCCAAAGTGAACATGGCAGGTGTAGTATGTTCATTAATATATTTACATATATAATTACATATATGTAGCCTATGTGACAGATTTTCGTTGCACTGAACTGCATTTTTATTTTTTTAAGTGATTCCAATCATATTTCAAGCAATTTAAAACCTTCGTGGCAAACAGTTCACATCTGAAGTGTCTCAGCTGAAGGAAATAATCCATTATTTATCAGCTTTAATATATCGGCCAAATTTTCTTAACGGGCCGATAACGAAAACATAAAAAATTAATATATATTAGCCAATAGCAATGGTGGCCGATATATCGTGCATCCCTAATTCCCACAGAGCATACTTGATCAGTGAGAAGTTCTGCAGCTTAAATTCAGGTCATACTAATACAAGAATTCGAAGGACCACCAGGATATAACTTCAGAAATAACTGTTTCCTCTCCATGCAAAATATCAACAAATGAACAATAGCTATCAATGTATCGTAAATACTTACAAACCTCCATTCAAGATTAAGAGTTTTCTAATTTCATTTTCTAGGAGTTGTGTTTGTGCAGACTTTATGCTCAATAATAATTTTAAAAGAGTGCCTGTCGAGGACTCCAGAGATCAGCAAATGCAATAGACCAACCCAAGAGAAGGAAAGAGTAACATAGACTGCTTGCCAAAAGCAGGGTGTTTCTAGTTCAGAGACAGCACTCTCCATTATTAAGCTTTGGCCATGTAATAAGGCGAGCTCTATCTGTGGTGCTGTTTGCCAACAGGAGGGACTTGTGGTTGCTCCAAATGCGACAGCATTGACTCTGAATGCACTGGCCTACATTCATTGTGTGTTGAACTATTTAGTAAAGTGCCCTAAGGCTCAACTTGAGTGTCTGCTCTTAACTTCATTTGATATCTATTAATGATATGGGTCATTATAATTTTAGACTATAACACTTTCCAAAAATGAGAAATGACTGGTACACTTACACGTTTTGATTTGCTTTTCTTCTGTCTCGATGAACAACCTAAATTGGTTCATATTTTTTTGTGTGTGATAACAGGTTCCCTGTGTGCGTGTTCTTTTTTTCTTTTTAAGAAGGGCCTCCGCATTCAATTTGATTCACTGCGGGACTGAAATAAAGGCTAATAAATAAGATCGAGAAAAAAACATAAGCAAGAGATTGAGTTATTTTTCACAGGCACAAGTCTGCAACTTACACAGAATTATAGATGACACGGTGGATGGATGACTTATTTCTCCTATCCACATCAAGTATTAATATTTATAATGAATCTTCATTGCATAAAATATTTCAATCTCCACTATAATGGAGAAATTTGCTGTGAACCACATTAAATTGTAAGAATAATCGAATATTTAAACTTTGGTTTGGTCCATGAATTTGATTGGCCGCAGGGTACATTGTTTCAGTAGGAGTCGTTGAATTTACTCAACCAATTTGTACAAATACACTGATTGATTCTTTTTTGGTTTTGTTGGAAATATTTTCATTGGAGGAGTGAGAGTATCTGGCAATATTGTGATAAAAATGTTAGCTACTCAATATTATCTTTATGTTTACAGAGCGGTATAAATTATAATAATATAATTGAATTATGTATAAATTATTGATGTTAAATCATATTAAAATGCAACCATTTCTAAATCTATGAAGCTTTCAGAATGTTTTTAATATGATTTCATATTAGATTCATATATGTTCAGGTAATGTGGTTGGAGGAGGTTTGAAGGGGATTTGTAATGTTTGTAATGATGGTACCTGTGGCGGTGCGCGGTTTGTATGGTGAGCTGCTCTCTAGTGTCGGCAAGGATGCTGGTCCGGAGTCGATCTCAGCATCCAGACTGGAACGTCTCTCTTCTATAGTTTTCCCAGGTCCTTTTATCTGAAACACACAGACACACTAATCTGTAATGAAATTAAGTCTTTTTTAAAGAGGGTTGCACTAAATCAGCTAACCCACCTAATCACAGTTGAACATGCAAGCTAAAATGCAAGAAAAAGAACTAAATACACAAAGAAAGGCAATTTAATGCTTAAATACAGCTCTTCTTCCACTGTGGGCTAACCATTAACACAATAACCTTAAGCATTTGGTAATGGTTTCTCTCTTTTAATTGATAAAATAAATCTTTGTGTTTTGTCTTTACATGTTCATTCAAATGAATCGTTGCCTCAGACAATTGTCTGAAAGTGAACAACTGTAACAATAAGACATGATTGTCTGGGAGAAAGTCTTAGGGAGAAAATAAATAACGCTTTGTTGGTGAGACAGCTCATCTCATATTAATTGAATCACCCCTTAAGCTCTCTCTTCCTCTCTCACTGTCCGCTTTATCTGTTTTCACTCTACTTGAAAGTTTCACTGTCTCCAAACTGGACAATAACAAAGCTTCAATCTCACAAAGTTGTATTCAACACTCTGGTAGCAGGTTTCTTTTTAAGATGTTTACACTGAGGTAGCACGTGCACATCATAAATAAATATCCCACCTCACTTAATCTAAATTTTGGGTTACACTTGATTCATGTGTCGTGCAGAGTGTTCACACCAAATCTCCCAGGTAAGCACACAATATCTTCTGTATGAGAATACAGATCATTGCATTATAAATGAAACAAAGCATAACGACCTATTGAACTTAATATATTACAGAAATACAATTTTCATTTTGAGACCCCCAAAAAAGCTGGGCCAAATTTCCTGACCCCCGTGACTGTAGACATTTTAATTATTACTTTAAAAATATATATATATTACTTTAAATATTCAGGGGTTAGGGCTTGGCCCCTTTTTTTTTTTATTGACAAGAAGTACATATAAACTCTCGTAGGGGAAAGAGAATATCCAAATAATGTCAATATACAAAAATATAAACCAATCAGAAAACAACAACAACAAAAAACAAAACAAAAAACAAACAAAGAGGGGGAGCTACTTAAAAATACAGAAGTCAAAGGGCAAAATAAAATTCACATTTGAAGCGGCACACACACACATAACAGTAGTTTCCTAGATATCTCACTATACATTTTCTTTGCGATTTTAATAGAGTACCTTTTTCAGTGAGGTACAAAACAATTAAAATCATTTATAAACCAAACAAAGGAAGGCTTAGAACATCTCCACTTACTTCAATGAATATGATATTTACCCATAAGAATGATCATATTCACTAAATCTGATACTGATGAATCTATATTATCCTTATAAAGAGGATGTGTGGCAAGGTGAGAGTCGGGATATTATCAATCTTAAGTGACAGCCAATTATGTAGTTCGGGACCAAAAGCTATTAGACAAGGGGCAAGAAAAAAACATGTGTTCCAGAGTCTCATCAGCCAGCTCACAAAATACACAAGGGTCTACATCAAATTTAAATCTTTTTCTTAGAAAGTCAGCGACCGGGTATATCTTATAAATGATTTTAAAGTGAGTCTCTTTGACTTTTGGGGAAATGTGCCATTTAATGAATTTAAAATGTGATTTTTTTTTATGGACAATGCACCCATATTCAGAACCTGTACACACAATCCTCTGTTATAATCAAAAAACAATTTCGATCTCAAAGCATCATTAATATATTTATATTACATTTATTGTCAACTAAAGTACAATCATTAATAACTAAATTTGGTAAAGTTGGTAAGGGCCTTATTTTTGTATATAACAATGTGCTTTGAATTAACTGTAATAAAGGTACAGGTATTGCTTTACAGATCTTATTGTATTCTCTATTTGTACAGTTTCAATTATATTTGTCTGAGAAAGATTTATATTCCATTTATATTCCAAGAAATTACCATTATCATCTATAACATCATTCACAAACACAATACCCTTTTCTACCAATCATACCTGAACAATGATTTCCTATTGATTATAACGACCCTATTGTTCCATAAGGTGGATCCATGTGGAGAAAAGTTATGGGTGAATATCATTTTCCAATATTGGAGAATTTGTTTGTGGAAGTTTGATGATTTAACAGGAATTTTGGTCACCTCAAAATCACATTGCAAAAGAAAATCAAGCCCTCCTACTTTTTTAAATAGATGTCTAGGTATGTGAAACCACATAGAATCTGGTTGTGATAGAAATGTTTTCAACCAGTTAATCTTAAAGTCCCAAACATTGCTTCAAAGTCCAAGGCTTTGATACCACCCATATCATACTCTTTAACGAGCTGTGATTTCTTAATATAGTGAGTTTTATTTTTCCACAGGAATTGGAAAATAATTGAGTTGGCTTTCTTAATATTACCAGAAGAAACATACAAGGAATGACATGGATAAATTACTTTGGAAATACCTTCTGTTTTAGATAGGGTAACTCTACCTATCTACTCTATCTATTAATCGGGTAGAAAAATTAACATCTTCCCTTCTGATAGCATTTTTAGATAATACTATTCCTAGATATTTTCACTTCAGATTTAACCTCGATTGAAGAGATGATGGAATCCGTTGATGAGTGAATGGGAAGTAGCTCACATTTTTTAATATTGGAGGGTTAATCCTGAAGCTTTAGAGAAAATCGAGATTGAATCAAGGGCAACATCAACCATGAATTTATTCCTTAAAAAGGATTGCTGTAATTTAAATTCCTTATCAAATATTGAAATTCCATGCAGATGGGGGTTGTGATTAATGAGCATGATAAGTGATTGGGGTGGCTAGAATAAACTGTTTGGGAGAAAATCGGGCACCCTTGTCTAATACTGCGGAGCACCTCAAACCTAGGAGTCATACCAGGATTCAGAGACACAGAACTATATATGTCAGCATAAAACATCTGAATTATTTTACAAAAATTGTTCCAAAACCTAAACAATCCAAGACTTCAAGTAAAAAGGCATGTTCAAAAGTGTCAAATGCCTTATAAAAATCGAGAAATAAGATAAAGGCATCAGTATCAATGAGATCTCAATAGTCAAGCATGTCTAGTAGCAATCTGGTATGGATTATGTATATTTCTACCCCTCATGAAAGCTGATTGACACTCATCAATAATATGTGATAATCCCACATTCAGCCGATTAGCATAGACAAGTGCCAATCATTTATAATCGTTACATAATAAGGTAATTGGTCTCCAATTATCCAATAAAAGATTATCTTTGTTAGGTTTGGGAATAAGAGTGATGAGGCCATGTTTCATAGTGGGAGAAAAGATTACCTTTTGAGTTACAATCTAAATAGGCATTATAGAGCATTTCCCTGATATCACTCCAAAAAGAAAGATAGAAACTCCACGGTTATCCCATCTATTCCTGGTGATTTCCCCTTAGACATCTGTCGAACTGCCAAGTCTAGCTCCTCAATTAGCTCATCTTCCATAAGTTGTTTAAAATTATCATCCATTGTCTTTTTAAAACCCTGAATCTCATTATGAAAAAACTACAATCTTCTTTAGAAAAATGGGATTTATACAAATTACTATAAAAAATCCTTGATTTTATCATTTACATCTTCTTGATTTTCAACAATAACATCATTGATATTTAACTTCCGAAATTTTTTTCTTGGTCTGTCTTTGTTTTTCCAGACTGAAAAAATAGGACGAGTTTTTTTCCCCTTCTTCGATCCAACGAGCCCTGGAACGAATAAATGCTCCCTTGGCCTTTCCAGATATATATTGTCAAGATGGGACTGTAGATTGTTTAATTCAGTCTGCTGTTCCAGTGTCAAATCATCTTTACAGCTCAGCGTATTAATGTGACTAATGATGTCCCTTTGTCTTATCTTTTTAAGTGTTGTTGTTTTAATGCTTACTTACTTATCCTAATAGCTATCTGTTTGACTTTGAACTTGAACCATTCCCATTTACTCAGAAAACACATTTCCAATTCACCTACTTCTTTAACCAGTTCTTTAATTACATTACGAAACTCAGTATCTTCCAAAAGGGTATTGTTAAATTTCCATATGGAGTTTATATTATTCTCTCTTCCACCCGGAGAAAGTGTCAAAAAAATTACACAATGATCAGTTAGGGGTGATGCTGAGATTTCACATCTATTTACCTCATTAACTAGATTGTCTGAGATTAACCAATAATCCAATCTAGAGCACTGGCCATTATTAGACGAGTTAAACCAGGTAAATTGTTTTCTGGTTGGGTTTTTCATTCTCCAATAATCTATTAACTTGGCCTTTGTGATCAATTCAGTTATTGTTTCATCAAATGTGTGGCAGTGTCTCTTTGATGGTAGGCGGTCTAACCAAAGATCAGGGGCCAGGTTAAAATCTCCCCCAATTATTACTCTATCCGTTGAAAACAGCATTTTCCATTCTTCTAAGCACTTACTTAAGGATGAGAAGAGATTTTTGTTCTGTACTCTTCTGTTATACCTACACACATAATAAAATGTAGTTTATACCATTCATTTCTGTTGCAACCATTAACCAATAGCCAGTAGGGTCACTTTCATGATCAATAATTTTCCCAGGAAATCTATTTAATAAAATCATAACTCCTGCCGAGTGTGACATTCCATGACTGAAAAAGATAAGGTCTCCCCATTGCAATTTCCAAAATTTTATGTCAGCCTCAGCTGAGTGGGTTTCTTGCAAGAAAACACAATTAGCCCTTTGCTCCTTACAGAAAAGAAAAATAGCCTTACGTTTTACATTATCTTTCAACCCCCTAGCATTTAAAGAAATAAAGGATAACATTTAGGCTACAAGTAGATAACCTATAAACAATGCACAAAAGAGTGTAAAGATGTGCAGAATGTAATAATAATTAGTCCTAACTCTACGTGTTTAGTGTTAACTACCCCTCTATACACTTTAGAGGGAGTAAAGGAAAACTACAAACCGAACAGCTATCATAGCAAATGTCTATTTAAATATGGAAACAACTTCGTTGTTGTATTTTTCTTAATTATATTGTATTTTCTTAGTTTTGGAAGCCATAAAACTATTGTTAGTAGACTACCATAACAAAAATATCAAAGTATGATCAGTTTTAAAATCACTTACACAGGTAAACAAAGTAAACATTCAGTATCTGCCATATGCTGGCGTGCAAAACTATATGGAGTCATCAACGTATCATTAACCATGCTCTGTCATAACATCAGATTATTTAACCTCGGATGTTCAGTGATGCATTACAAAGTGCAGGTAGTGTTGATACTTCGTATCCATATCGGAACGTTTGTGTCAATCAAACAATAAAAACAATATTTCTCTGTCAAACGTGAGTGTAGGCTGGATTTCTGACCATTCAAATGATACCAAAAACAAGTGTTCAATTAGGGTCTACTCTCCGGTTATCGATCAGAGCGTATCCTTCCTTTAAGAACGCCCTTTTACCCGTCTTTCTGGCTTCTTGGACCAGTGGCCACAGCTTTGCACGCGCCTCCCGGTCTTCTTTCGAGAAGTCTTCTTTGAAACGTATATGCATGTCTCTACACACTCTCGCATCCTTCGACTTCTTCCAAACATCATCCCGCACCGTTCTCATCCCGAACTGAATGATGATTGCTCTCGGCGTGTTAGTTGAGGTAGCGGCGTCGCCTTTTCTTCCAGCCAGTGAACGGTGTCTACGGTGTCTCGCAGCCGCTCCACAGACATTGGAACAACTCTTGTCAGTATCCCAATGACAACTTCTCTCGTGTCCTCTCCATCCTTTTCAGGGAGACCAATCATCCTCAGATTCCACCTTCTTTTGTATCGGGTTTGCTCTGCACATGCTTCTTTTAACAGGCTGTTTTCTCTCTGAAGGCCTCTTATTTTATTCTGTAGCACGCAAATTTCTTCTCGGTTTTCTTTAGTTGCGGTTGTGTTGGCTTCAATGCGTCTGTCGAAACTTTTCAAAAGTTCCGTCTGCTCGTCCATTTTTCTGGTCAAAGTAGAATGTAGAATTGCAGCGCCAGTATTCGCATCCTCAATTTCACTGTGATGTCTGTGTCTCTGTTTCTTTGGATTCGGCTGTTTAATCGGTGTATGTTCTTTGTTCATTTTGTCTTCTTTGGATGTATGTTGCTCCGTCCATTTCTTCCTCAATGTCAAAATCGTCACATGCCTCGTGGAGAGCAGCCAATTCGTAATTGTGGTCGGACGACTCGGATATGATTCCAAATAACAAAGAAAAAGAAAAAAACCCAGAATGCTATAATAGCTTATTTTTGTCTTTTAATTTCAACACTTAAATATCTGTTTAGTAGAGGGGTTGTCACATTAGTTTATCACATTTCAAGGACTAAAAATGCACTTTTTACCGGAGCCTGCAAAAATGCGACCACTCACTCCGCCATCTTGACTCCCCTCGGGCTTGGCCCCCTTAGTTCCAGTGAAATGAACTCTTAATGCTTCAGCATACCCAAGACATTATAGACAATTTCAATATCACAACTTTGTGGGAACAGTTTGGGGATGGCCCCTTACTGCTCCAAAATGACTGCGCACCAATGGACAAAGCAAGGTCCTTAAAGACATGGATGAGCGAGTTTGGTGTGCAGCCGATAGAACACCTTTGGGATGAATTTGAGCGGAGACTGTGAGGCAGGCCTTCTCATCCAACATCAGTGCCTGACCTGTCAAATGCAATTCTAAAAGAATGGTCAAAAATTCCCATAAACATACATATATACAGTATATATACAAATAGGGTTATATATTTAATATTTATTATTTTTTGAAAGTAATAATTAAAATGTCTACAGTCACAGGGGTCAGGAAATAGATAGGAATGTTAGAGGGTGTATCTGCGCACACGGTTTGTGTTTGGAGCTCCGTCGAATTGATTCATAATCCTTGATTTTCTTATTTACCACTCATTTATAAACAACCATTTTCTATTTTTACAGCATGTGAACATATATTCGATACTATTCCTTATAAAAAAACAATCGGATTGCTTTGATATCGCTATTTGTATCCAACTTTCCGAATTTCCGCTGTACTAGCCTTAAGCCCGCTAGCATGGCACGCGTGGCCTCTCGCCTATCGATCGTCTTATTTACACCCGTATCATTGAAAGGATACGGGTTCTATTCAGGATTTCAGTCCTAAATTAGTAGTGATATTGGTAGATCACTACTAATTTACTGTTCATCTGTTATTATGGCGAATATATCGGATGTGTGTCTAAAGTTACCTCTGAGTGCACATGAGGACACGTTTGAGCTGCATTCGGTGCAGTTGGAGCTGGAGTCCATGGAGAAGAAGATCCGTGATCTGCTAGAGAGGCAAACCGAGCTGCGAGATCGACGATCAGCGCTTGAAACATTATGCGCCGATGCTCACAAGTCAGTGGTTAGCAACTTTCTGACTCCGACCTCGTCTACTCCGTGTGTTTCTCTGCACAGGCCCCAAGCACCCAGGACGCGATCATCCCTGGCTTCATTCACTCCGGCACCGACACAACACCATGGACCCTGGGTGATCCCACAGCGGAAGACACGAGCCAGGACCAGAGCAAGAACCTATCCGGTCCCCTCCCCCTACCCCTCCCGGTCTTTGAGATCTCCACCCGGAACCGCTTCTCCCCTCTTCGCGAGTTGGAATGTGGCGACGCCGTGATCATCGGCAATTCCATCGTCCGTCATGTCCGCGCTACCTCAGGTAAAGGTAAGGTGCTCACTCACTGCTTTCCTGGTGCTCGTGGTCTAGATGTCGCTGCACAGGTTCCCGAGATCCTGAACAGTGACGAGCGCATCGGAGCTGTTGTGCTGCACGCGGGAGTGAACGACATCAGGCTGCGGCAGACGGAGGTTCTGAAGAAGGACAACAGGAGCCTGATCGAGACGGTACGCAGCACATCGCCTGAAGCAACGATCATTGTGTCTGGACCGCTTCCCACGTACCGACAATGACAGGAAAGGTTCAGTAGATTATTTGCACTAAATGAATGGTTAATGTCATGGTGTAATGAACAGAAACTGCTCTTTGTAAATAATTGGAATCTGTTTTGGGAGCGACCTAGGCTCTACCGTGCTGATGGCCTGCACCCCAGCAGAATCGGAGCGGCTGTTCTGTCGGACAACATCTCCAAGACGTTACACACCATATGACTAGTAAGTCAAATGTCAAAATGCACAGTCTTTGCTGTCCCAACTTAATTGATATCAAAAGTAGTGTAGAACATTATATAGAAATTGTGTCTATTCCTCGTTTAGTGAGGCCAAACAATAAATCTACCGTAGGATCTAGGAAAAATCTAATTGTAATTAAACCAGAAAATCTCAATATCAGTAAACAAAAACAATTTCTAAAGCTAGGTCTTCTAAACATTAGATCGCTCACACCTAAGGCGGTTATTGTAAATGAAATGGTCACAGATAATAGTTTTGATGTATTTTGTCTTACTGAAACCTGGCTTAAACCAAATGATTATTTCCGGTCTAAATGAATCTCCCCACCAGGATACTGTTAAAAGCATGAGCCCCGTCTGATCGGCCCTGGCGGCGTGTGTTGCAACAATCTATAGAGATATTCTAAATGTTACTCAGAAAACAGGTCACAGGTTTAATTTGTTTGAAGTACTTGTGCTAAATGTTACGCTCTCAGATGTAAGAAAGAAATCCCTATTATCTCTAGCCTTGGCTACTGTATATAGACCTCCAGGGCCCTATGCTGATTTCCTAAAAGAGTTTGCAGACTTTCTCTCAGATCTATTGGTCAATGTCGATAAAGCAATAATTGTTGGAGATTTTAACATACACGTAGATAACACAAATGATGCGTTAGGGGCAGCGTTTACAGATTTGTTAAACTCCTTTGGGGTCAAGCAAAACGTCAGTGGTCCCACTCATCGTCTAAATCATACACTAGATTTAATTATATCTTATGGAACCAATCCAACCGATATAGATAATACCACAAAGTGATGATGTCACTGATCATTACATGGTAACTTGCATATTACGTACTGCTGAAATTTGTCATGTTGCGCCACGTTATCGACCAGGCAGAACAATCCTTCCAACCACTTAGATTCTCAAATAGCTTACCTGATCTATCTCAGCTGCTAAGTGAACCCAAACAAACAGATGAACTAGACGAACTACTGTAACTAGCACTATGAGCACCATTAGTACCAATTCTCTAGTACATTAGAAATTGTTGCACCAATTAGATTAAAAAGGTTAGAGAGAAAACTAAAGCGCCATGGTACAACAGTGCTACGCATGCTATCAAGAGAGAAACTCATAACTTAGAGCGTAAATGGAAACAAAGTAATTTAGAGGTCTTTAGAATCGCGTGGAAAGACAGTATGTCACATTATAAAAAGGCTCTAAAAGCAGCCAGGGCTAAGCATGTCCACAAACTAATAGAAAATAACCAAAATAATCCAAGGTTTTTATTTAACACTGTGGCTAGACTAACAAATAAACAGACATCACCTGAGCAAAATATTCCGTCACAGTGTAGTAGTAATGATTTTATGAATTTCTTCACTGAGAAAATAGAAATTGTCAATGTACAATCTTTTATGGTGTCTTATGATTCACCCTCAATTAATCGCCCCTCAAGAACATCTACACCGTTTTACAACTATAGGACAGGAAGAGCTAAATAAACTTATGATTGCATCTAAACCAACAACATGTTTATTAGATCCAATACCCACTAAACTACTGAAAGAAGTGTTACCTGTAGTGGAAGAGCCTCCTCTCAATATTATTAACTCGTCTTTATTTTTAGGTCATGTTCCAAGAATATTCAAGCTGGCAGTTATAAAACCTCTCATTAAGAAACCGCAATTAGATCCAAATAACCTAGCAAATTACAGACCCATTTCAAATCTTCCATTTATGTCTAAAATACTAGGAAAAGTTGTGTCAGCTCAATTGTGCTCTTTCTTGCAAGAAAAGGATATCTATGAAAAATTTCAGTCAGGATTCAGACCGCATCATAACACAAAACTGCGCTAGTTAAAATTACAAATGACTTACTTTTTGCTTCAGACCAAGGCTGTATCTCAATACTAGTTCTACTCGATCTTAGCGCAGCGTTCGACACTATAGATCATAAAATACTCTTGGATCGACTACAAAACTACACTGGTGTTCAGGGACAGGCATTCAGCTGGTTTAGATCGTACTTATCAGACCGTCACCATTTTGTCTGTTTAAATGGAGAAAAATCAAAGATAACGTCAGGAGACTATGGAGTGCCGCAAGGATCGGTGTTAGGCCCTCTGCTATTCTCAATATATATGCTGCCACTTGGTAAAATTATAAGAAAACATGGAATTAATTTCCACTGTTATGCTGATGACACTCAATTATATATTTCATCATGACCAGACGAAAACACTAACTCATCTAAATTGAGTGTCTTAAAGATATAAATGCTGGATGATGTGTAATTTCCTGCTATTAAATTCAGATAAAACGGAGGTATTACTTATTGGTCCAAAAAACTACCAACAAAACCTCTTACAATACAACTTTAATCTAGAAGGATGTCCTGTTACTTTATCCACTACAGTAAAAGACCTGTGTGTTTTACTAGACCACAACTTATCTTTTGAAAATCATATTTCATATGTTACAAGAACAGCCTCTTTCCACCTTAGAACATTGCTAAGCTACGTAACATGCTATCTGTTTCTGATGCAGAAAAGTTAGTTCATGCATTCATGACCTCGAGACTAGATTACTGTAATCCTTTATTAGCTGCTTGTCCTGCATCCTCAATAAACAAGCTACAGTTAGTCCAAAATGCAGCCGCTAGAGTCCTTACTAGATCAAGAAAATATGATCATATAACACCAATTTTATCATCTCTACACTGGTTACCTATTAAGTTCCGTTTCAATTACAAAGTATTACTGCTGACCTATAGCCCTAAATGGTCTAGCTCCTGTGTATTTAATGGACCTTCTATCGCCCTATAATCCATTGCGTTCTTTAAGATCACTAAATTCAAGGCTTCTGGTCATTCCTAGGATATCTAAGTCCATTAAAGGAGGGAGGGCGTTCTCACATTTAGCTCCTAAACTCTGGAATAGACTTCCTGATATTGTTCGAGGCTCAGACTCGCTGTCCCAGTTTAAAACTAGATTAAAGACGCATCTCTTTAGCCAAGCATTCACATAATGCTTACCTTTTATACTACTGTTGAATCAGATCGAATGCATTAATATTATGACCAGCAGCTATGCTAATTATTTCCCATCTGCTTTTCTGCTGTTATCTGACGGAGACTTCAGATGCCCCAACACTTGCGATGAGATGACTAAACGCCTGTGAAGAGACTACTCGATGCCGGTGATGTTATGCCCTAAATTAGTACATGATTAACTAAATGTTATGCCCAAAATTAATACATGATTAACTAACTGTAATTTTTTCCATGTACATTTCTGATATGCGCTTTCTGTAAAGCTGCTTTGAAACAATATGTATTGTGAAAAGCACTATACAAATAAATTTGAATTGAATTGAATTGAATTGAAACTTGGTCCAGCTTTTTTGGGGGGGTTCTAATCGAAAGTTGTATTGCTGGAATACTTAAATTCACTAGATTATGCTTTGTTTAATTTTATTGCATTTAATCAGTGTGACAACTGTTAAGTAAATTGGAAAATTACTCTGGCAGTGGTTACAATATAATATAAGGCAAACTAAGGTCTTCCCAACTGTTCTAAAGCAAAAGCTGTATATATAACAATTGACTATAAAGTCTAAGTCTTGGATGAGCAATACATCTGAAATCACTGACTTCTGTCCTTTATGTCAGAGAGGGAGCAAAGAACAAAACTATCAAAGACATTTGAGGAATGGCAGCCATGTGACAAAAAAAAAAGGTGTGAGGGGCAGACTTTGACAGCATTTTCACTCCCTCATCAAAGGGGGCAAAACAACCTTCTCCCCTCACGGCTGAAGGACACTGATATCTCTTCTTGACCTCTGTGGCTTCTTTTTTCTTTTCTCTCATCTTTTACATGACACTAGATAAATAATGCCCTTATCTGAACTGACACAGTTTTTTTTGCGAGTAGTTTTGGTGAGTGAGTACTCAACACTGCGGCCGTGATATAAATTGTAGTTTTGAAATGGGGAACTTATAAAATTAATATTAAAAAATTGTTCTTACAGAATGAAGGGGACACCCCCATATGTTTTTGCTGAGGGTTGGGTTAGGGAGGGGAGGGGAGGAGAGGAGAGGAGAGGAGGGAGAGGAGAGGAGAGGAGAGGAGAGGGAGAGGAGAGGAGAGGAGAGGAGAGGGGAGGAGAGGAGAGGAGAGGAGAGGAGAGGAGAGGAGAGGAGAGGAGAGGACTCAGTATTGCCTGAGGCACTGAGCTCATAGGCCAGGATCAGTGACTGACTCTTCCTCAAACTTATCTGTTTGGATTAACCTGTCACAAACCTATACAACCCTGACATGCCTCTACTTGGAGCTGAGCAGGACCTGAAAGCATTCCAAACAATCAGGGGAAAGGGCAAACAGAGATTTGCATCATCAATGCCAAGGTCCTGAACTAAAATGGACTTAAACTTGGACTAAAAGCAAACAGACCGGGGGGGTGGGGGATTCATTAAAAAAGAAAATGCACCTGCTGTTTGTGTTGTTCAGCACTAGATTCACTAAATAAATTATGCAAAGCAGGTATCGGCACAAGCATGATATAATGCTGAATGCTATTGGTTTAATTCTTATGGGTTTGATATCTGAATTGTAAGTAGGCAATCTCACATTTTTTACTTGGACCTATACAAAACCTGAATTTGCTTATAAAAGCATCTGTCAAATGTAAATATGAGAATACTGCTGCCATGATCGAAAGAAAATGCACACAAACATATCTTAAATTAGCTTCAGTAATAGCAAAAGAAAATATATAGCACCAATTAAATGTAAAATATAGTATGCTGTAAGACTGTTTCAGCACATTGCGTGGATGTGTTGTGAATAAATTTAGAACTGTTTCTGAACAGTTTAAGAAAATAAGGGAGATTAATACACAATGAGTTCCATATGATTTATGCGATCTAAGACAACTTCTGAGGCTATTTCCATAGTGCAATTCCCTGTATTGTTTCATTATTAATTACACTGTGTGCTGCAATTTATAAAAGGATCAAGACTTTTTAGGCATGTTCCTATAGCAACCAAGATTGAGTCATGCACACGCCACAAAAAGATATGCAGAAAAAGACAACAACAAAAAAGAATGAAATAGCTCATAGCCATTGAAAAAAGTACACAGCCCCTATTTTGTGAGATGTTTAGGTGAATTATCTTAATCGCATTAGGAGGACTGGACAGTCAATTCAATATAGGGACATAGTGTTATGAAAAAGGCATAGGGATCTAATGTAGCACTTCCATCGGTTATGTAAGCCATCCTTTTGCATTCTGGTAAGCACCGTATGAAGAGAGGAAGCTGATTTAAGTGCTGAGTTTAATGAAAAACCACAGAGACAGATAAGTGAAGTTAAATAAAGACTGCATGTGTTGCTGCGTGTTCTGTTGCGGGGAAACAAAATAATTTAGGCCAAGTATCATTTGATTATTCATGTTCATCGCGGTACTCCGGCCTCTTCCTCTTGTTAGTTCTGCTTAGATGCAGAAATAATTCAACATCCCCTTTTTCATTCAAGAAGATGTAGAAAACTGGATTAAGGGAAAGCTGCGGGTCGAACGGATTGCCACTCGTTTTCGGTAAATACTCACACGCACATGAACGCAGAGTACTGTTATCAGAATCAAGAGCTAAAGGTCTTCAAAGGAACGGCGTGCTGAATACTACAAAATGTGCTTTGCTGTGGATTCCTTTCTGATGTCACAAACCATCTGCTGCCACTGATCTCCTCTCATCTGAGATGTAAAGTCGGTTAAACTGACTCCAGGATGCCATTCTTTTCTACAGAGGAATCGAGATCCTCGCCTCTACAGTCTGTGTCTTTTCTGTACTAGCCTAAATATCCGCCAATAACACCGTCTGCCGTACGCTGACTCCATAGAGCTAGATCAACAAACACGCAGAATTCCCTCTGGACAGGCTTCCTCCCTTGCAGAGCACCATTCGTGGGGAAAGCGATCCAGTGGAGGGTTTATTAGAGCTGAGAAAATGCCTGTAGTCACATTTTGAGCAGCAGATAAAGTGACCTTATTTATAAAAAAAAAAGAATTTAAAAAAAGGAGCTGAATCACCGATGAAGACTTTACAAGCGTCTCACACACACACAAAAACAGCTGCGTCTCGCGGCGCCCAGCGTGACTAAATCCTGTCCTGCAGCAATCCTGTCAGACTGCAACTACACGGACACATTATCAACAGGCCGGAGCGAAAACAATGATGGAAAAGAAAATGATCTCATTCTGCACTATTGTAGCAGTAGGCCATCAACTAAATAATGTGAATATTTTTTGTACACATTTTTATCAGTCAATGGATTCCCTGGGAATCTAAGAAATACAGGAAGTTTGCGTTAAATATCTAAAAATTAAATATGAGTAATTCCAAAGAATATAGGCAGAAACCGTTTTGAGGCTGTAGTTTAATGGCTGGACAATGAGTGTTTGGTTCTATCGGGGGACTGACTCGCTGAAGGGGGGAAATGACTGAGGTGGACCAATAGGTGTCAGCCTTCTCTGTGCCCTCGTTCATTTCTAAACGGGTGCCAAATGAACTAAAGAGAAATATAAACAACTAGGGCACACGCCTGGTAAACAGCCACAAAAAGAGATGCAGACTTGGCTGGCCTTTTGTCTGTTTGTTGTTAACACGCATGAGGGATCTGAAGTTTGCTGTAAGTATTAAAGCAAGGTTCATGTACCTTCAGGTCATTTGATTTTCTACATTTAAGAAATGAATAACTAGAATTAAGCCAGAGTTTTCTCTTTTAAAGAAAAATAGTTTACGGCTTTAATGTTTGATTTGCATGAAAAAAATGAATGGGCACAAACGTACAATGGACCCACTTTCGTCAGTCCTCCCCAACTACTGTACTGCAACCAAAGCCAAATTGATTTAACTTCATTTTTTTAATGGATATCAGTGGAGGAGAGGCTTTATTGTGCTGAATAAACTGCTTTGGTGGTTAAAAAAGTTTATACTTTAATGAATCGACAGCCTATTGGCCAATCTTCAAAATTAGTTTTTTGTTCATTTTGGATTGATCTACATAATTTACAGCTGTTTTTTTAAGGTCCCTGGTCCCAATTCACACCTAAACTCTATGTTATGCCATTTTGTAGTGATATAAAACGTTAAAGTTTTCACTGTAAATAATTATGACTATAAAGTGAGCAAGATCTTTTTTTTTTTTTTAATGTCTTTACTGTGCTATTCCAGAACATAAATCCTTCCACCTATTCTTTATAGTGACAAATTAATTTAAACTATACTTTTGGGCACATCAAGGTTAAACTGCACCTTATCTCTGCATTTGCAAGTGCATTTTATGATTAAGAAGTTGTTCTCTGTAGTCCTTTAGAGAAACACACCACACTGGTGGCACAGATTCTCTATTATTTTGGATTCAAAGCGCAAAATTCACCAAAGGGCGACGGCTTTGGGGCACTAAAATTTGATACATTAATCATGGAAGTTAATTATCAAATGTAAGAAGTTATTTTTTGTATTGTGGAAGTTACATTCAAATCTAAAAGGGCAAGCACCTCAGTTTGAATGGACATCATGCCTCAGTAAGTATAGCCTAACTATGAATTTTATAGTTTACAGTAATTCAGTCATATTACAGTTGCAGGCTGCACGAGACTGAATTGCTTATACACTGGTTACTACTTGATGATTTCCGTTTCACCTTAACATATTGTTAAAAAAAGAAATTAAAGCATTGTTTCTCCATCATTTACATGGATGTGCTAAATATCACAGTGCTGGTGATACACTGTCAAAGCTGCTAATCCAAAGTGGAAACTATTATTTAACTACTGTACCATTTGCTCATGTATGGACACATTTCATATGGCCAATTCGGACCGACTTTTCACTGCCAGAGTGTGTTTAGATAAAAATGGGGGCTGATACACAGTGTTACTGTTAGGCTTAAATGCAGTGTATTTGCTCTATAAGAGATGTAAATTTGCAAGAAATATATGCAACAGCCAAACATTTTAAAGAAATATCGAGACTGATTTGCATAGTGTTTGCATAGTGGTAGCCTACATTAACGATTATTAAGGGGATGGGAAGGCTATACAGAAGACAGAGTGAGTTAAAAAAATGGCATTTAGGGCCCTCAAAATCTCAAATCAAATATTAGCAGTAAACTTATTTTTTTTACCCAATATAAAAAATTAGCTTAATTCTCATTCTTTTGTTTCTTAAACAAAACAACAAACAGTTTGTCATTTCTAATTTTAAGTAGAAAATAAAATGACCACAAGGGACACAGACCAAGCAAGTGTCCTAAATGTATATTAGGGTTCAAAAATCGAAGATCACTTTGAAAATCAGGGATTCAAAATCTGATTTAAAACTGGAAAGTGCTTGGATTCTGGAACAGCAAACAAACAAACAAATAAAAATAATAATAAAAACACAAAACAAATTTCAGGTTAACCAATTAATGTTAGTGATCAGGTTGCTAATTAAATAAGCAAATTTGTTCAATGTGTGAACTTTGAACAAAAGGTCAGATTTCTTTGCTTCCACTGAAGCGCATGATTTGGAACACTCACAAATCATGTTGGGTTTTGAAAAGCCTGTGCAGTTCATGCCAGCTTGGGTGCATGATATAATTAATAAAAAAAGGGGGACATTCCAAATACTGAATACTAAGTACATACATATCAAATAATTAATCCTGTTCATAAGAAATTCAAATTTTCATTCATGCTGTTAATATCATTTTTTAAATAAAAACTGTTTTACACAGTGGACCTTGGACCCCAGTGAAGGTAATTTGTCCTTTTGTTTATACTGTATATTGAGATGACTGGATTAGCAAATCTCACCTGAAAGCCGAAGGAGGTCTCATCCATGGCCGGAGGAGGTGGGAAGCTGGAAGGGGACGGGAGCCCGCTGATGTCAATGGCAGATGGAGGAGGAGGAGGATAGTCCCCTGTTAAAAAAATAAATAAATAAATAAAACATGAGAGACAGCAAGAAAACATACAATCAATCAAACATGTTTAAAGGCAAGACACCATAAGTACTATGATAAACTCTCTTCCTCAGGGATGAATCAATCCACAAAAGGTCGGAGTGGGTGGAAAACTTTTGTAAAATCTGATAGATCAAGCTGACATAAATCCGACACACCTAAATGTCACAAAACGCCAGATGAAAGCTTTAAGGAATATAATACTTTCACATAACATGATGATTAACTACATTTTGTTTATATCTACAGCCTTCTTACAAAATGCCGGCACGTGTAAGTATTTAAAAGTGTTAGAGTATGTATAAATTGAAAGGAAGGGAGGCTTACACACACTTACCATATTGTCACTGATAGATTAATACATTTAACAGCAACTATTTGGTTAACTAAGATGGTCTAAGCTGTAAGTAGGTGTTTGTACAGATTGAAAATGTAAGTACTGTGCTCAAAACAAGTTAGATGGGACATTAGTTCAGCCAAGTGTGTGGCAATAAGCCAATCGCAGAGTTGTAAAGTCCACAGCTAATCCAGGGATTGGGTTCCACTGCATGTTTCAGGCAGGATCAAAATCTGCTCGCCAAATTATATTCTGATTTGGCTACGCTCGGCCTCCAATTTAGGACTGAATCATTTGACCGTCTAAGTACCAATCCACAAGTGAGCTTTCCAAATTACAGCATTTAAGAGGAGGTATTAGGCATTCACTGCTTTATCATGAGTCTTTGGATGTATTTTTATTCTAGTTTATTTTTACATTATTGTTGTCATTTTTATCTGTTGTTTGGATCTAATTGATGTCTGAAATTTTGTTTATCCGAGTCTGCTGGCCGAATTAATTAACTACGGTTTTGAAAAGACTAGAATCCTGAGATGTGAATGCAGACAGAATATGTCACATGCCTTATTCTTGTACAACATAAAATTGTTGTGAACATGGCATCAAACATTCCCCCAAAGGCACAAGAGCACTTTACATGAACTGGAATAACCTTGTGACCTCTGTGAAAACTTAAGCACTGCTACAAATGTCCTAATTCCCCCCTTCTCCTCCTCCTGTGATCTCTATTTGTACTTTTCTCTGCCTTAGCTTACATCCTAAAGTCACTTGTAAGTTGCAAGTTGACATGAAATTATTATCTCAAGTTCCTTAATACCTTATGTCTCTCTGACATCCAATGATTTTTGGATTTCTCAATTCAGGGCAACACGAGAGATGTAAATGTTTCAAAGACGGCATGATTTATTGAGGAGGTCTGGAAGAACTGGGCAAAGAGAGACCAAGAGAGGGAGGTATGGGACAGTACCTTGAACTACAGAGCAAACTGAAAGAGGAAGTTAGTCTTTAACAAAACGTGGCTAAGAACAGACATCAAGACCATATTACCAGCCCGATCTTATGCGAAAAAGTAACTATTTAACATTTAGGCAAAATGGAGACAAATCTGTATGAATTTAGACAAATTCAGTCATGTGAAAACAAGATTTTTAGTGTGAAGGTCCAAACAATGTACATTAAATTACTAAGTAATGACCAGTTAGACTGACCCTTTTTTAATGCCAGCAGTCTATAACCTTACAATGGCAGTCATTTTCACTCAAAACAAACAGATGACCTAATAATATTAATAATAGCTTTGTTTATTCCAATATCAAGTGAGCTGCCTTCATAGGAGATGCAGCCTTCCAAATGCGAAGGTTGATATAAAAGCCTAAATTAATTATTTGTTTTGGCCACATTATAAGCAAAATTACGTAGTTCACAGAGAAGTCAAATCCATATTGCATTGCGACATGCTTGGTGAAAAGAAAAATGGTGGATAAGAGAAATGCATACTATAGCCTACTACTGTTCGAAATTTTTACTCGAATTCTAAATTTGAGGTCAGTAAGGTTTTTTATAGTAATTAACAAGAGTAAAGGCTTTAACAGTTCTGTATCAAATAAATGATGTTCTTTTAAGTCAGAATATTTCTGGGGAAAAAATATTAATGATTTTCAAAAAAAAATATTAAAACTGTTTTCATCATTGATCAAAATAAGAAACGTTACTTAACACCAAAAATTACTTCAGCATATTATAATGATTTCTAAAGGATCATGTGACACTGAAGATTTTGCCATCACATTTTTAATATATAATTTTTTTAATATATATGTAATAATTAAATTTTCATATTTCACAATATTAATGTTTTACTGTATATTTGATCAAATAAGAATACAATTTTAACTGTAGTGTTAATTACTTTTAAAAAACGTATTTCATCCATTTGTTTGCTCTCATTAGAGTGTGTTATTCGTTCGTAGTAGAGTTGATGCCTAAGTAGTGTTCTTACTAAGTAGTCACTTATGAGGTTCGATTCAGGTTAGTAAGGCAATTGTCCATGTTGGCAGATACGCAAGGCAGCTCAAGTATTGGAACAGAGTTAACCCTTGTCATTTTCCTCACACAAATGAGAACGAACAATAACACTTGCAGTGCGCCTCCCATGAATCATCAGGTCAACTTCATGAGCAAAGCACGTAACATCATATAATGGGAAAAATGAGCCTGACAACTGAGGTTTAAGTCGCTCACAGCTAATGCTAAATAGGTCTCTGCTTTGTAACACAGTGTTCCGAAAAGCAAATACGGACATCGTATATGTGTGTTCAGTGAGGTGTCTGTGGTGTGAGGTCAGCAAGTTTGGGACGTTATCCGGTTGCTGGTTCAGCTATGGAGAAACCAGGGGGCCCTGTGCAATGAATGAGAGAGGCTCCCATTTACGCCGCCCGGGAAGCGAAGGCAGTGCTTACTCGCTATGAGACAAGCAGCAGGAACTCCTACTTATTACCACACATTTCCACTCAACTCTTTATTGAGCAATTACACTCAAGTACCGGCTTTGTGAGAGCCGAATTCTAATCAGTAATTAAAGTTATTTGAAAGGACCATGAGAGGTATAATTGGTAATCAGGAACATGAATGTTGTTAAGGGTTGATTTTTTAAAAAAAAAAAAAAAGGAAAAAAAGAAAAAACAGGCTTTAGATGAAGCCAGTGAAGCATAAGAGCGCAGATGAAATACACTTCCAGTAACGGGACGATTATGTGTGCATTTTTCAGATGTGACCCGTAAAAAAAGGGTTTTATTCCAATCAAATCATGTGCTTATGCAGCTGTATTATGTGTTTGCGTACACAGTATGCTCACTTTATAACATGGCCTGCAACATAATTGTATTCTCTGCGCTGAAAAGAGTGGAGATTGACAAAGAAGTCAAGATATTATTCAGTCCGACCTTAAATTTAGCATATAGATGCTACATTTCATGAATTCTATAACTTTAAGAGTGCCCCCGCTATTTTATAATGTAATCAGACTGGCAAAGCAGTTCTAATTACTTCTAGACGGATGAGACAAGTCCTAAATCTATGTAGTATTAATGTGTATGAAATGGACTGCAAAAGGTACATATTCAACATTCTCCATGTAAATCACTTACATAGGTGACCAAATTTCATGCTAGACGACTAAATAATTGCATACTGTAATTATTTTACCAATATATAGCCTATATAATTTAACGGTGTGTTAATAATTATATACATTAATTAAAATTATTACAATCAATTACAATAATTATTGACACACCGTTAAATAAATAAACTAAATAAACAGTGTGTCAATAATTGCGGTAAGTAATACAGTAATTTTGGTACAATAATTACAATAATTAAGGTAAGGAATTTCTTACTCGTCTAGCATGAAATTGTCATATTTGAGTAATTATATATTAAAATAAAATGTAAAATATTATATTTATAAAAATTATACAAATATAGTATACTTTAAATGTATTTAAAATGTATTATAAACATATTTATAAATTTATTATATTCATATAAAATATAATATTAATATTATGAAGATAATATTGTTGACAACAATGTTGACAACAAGACAACATGTTGTTTACAAATGGTGCAGTACTGTCATTTGTACTGTACTGCCAATGAGCAAGATGAAAAGTGACAACGGTAAGGAAAAACTTTATAGAAAGATAAATTTGACAGCCTTAAAATGTAGAATTTTGAAGAAAAGAAAAAAAAAACTTACTAACACTTACTTAACTTTCTACAACTTTTACTAAACTTACTATGAGCCCTTTTCAGTCCCTTTAGGGTCCCCAGACCCAGTTTGAAAACCCTTCAAAAGGGAACAATAAAACTCCAAGTTTTTAATTTGATCAAAGCTACTTGGCCTGAAAAACTATAATCCATACAGTATAATAATGACTATAATCTTGTCATTCCGCAAATTCAACAGGTTTCTTTGTATTCCTTTAAATGCACAGAAGTTATTGAGAATAAAAGTGGACAAGATTAATTGAATTTTGCAATATACAAATCTCTGTTTGAACTCGGCCCAACCTCTGTCCATCTGGCACTGATACTGACACAGTAGCAACTGACAATGAAACGGTTTCAAAGGAGCATCTATAAACCCGGAAGAGCTTTCCGTGGAATGTCACTTTTGTAATCCACGCCTTTTTTAATAATTATTAAACACATATTTGGATTCATTGACATTTTTGTCTGCGCTCCAAATAACCCAATGAATTTGATTTACAGCAGAAGTTTCAGCATAAGCATCTTTGTACCGATGCTTTGTACCGTTTTAAACACACCGCAGTAAACAAAATTAATGTCTGGGTGCATTTGGCAGCGAGGATCTCTGGTTTAGTCGTATCACTGGCATGAACATCCACTCAGTCTGACATCCTTGTGCTAAATACTGGCGCCCCGCAAGGGACTATTCTTTCTCCGTTACTCTTCTCCATTTATACAAACGAATTCCAATTAGATCGGGAAAATTTTCATTTGTTCAAGTATGCAGATGATATGGCCCTGGTTGCTTTATTAAAGAGGTGGGGGACATAGTTGGAGAGGAAGTATATATATAGAGCACATGTGTCATCTCTCCAGAAATGGTGCGATGAAAGTTCCCTTAGAGATAAATGTAACAAAAACAAAGGAACTTGTTTTTTTTTATGAAAAGGACCCTGTGCAGCCCCTTATAATTAGGTGACAAATTGTAGAGGTAGTAGAAAAGTTCAAATACCTCGGTACATATATTGACTCTAATCTAAATTTCGGTGAAAACACAGATTACATTTTTAAAACCTGTAACCAACGTCTCCATTTATTGCGCAAGCTCAACTCCTTCAGAGTGAGCAAGCACATTATGGAAATAGTTTATAAGAATCTGATAGAGAGTAACTTTTAACATGGCGATGCAGTATGGTAATTTAAAACGTAAAAGGGAGAAGCAAGTTGCAGAGAATAGTAAACCTCGCCTCAAATATCATAGGGAACAGTCAGAAACAATTAAATTCCATGTATGAGGAAGTTCTCAGGAAAAAAGCTTTTAAAATAGCAAACGATCCCTCTCATCCACTCAATAGGGAGTTTGAACTTCTTCCCTCTGCCAGACGTTACAAAGTACCTAGGGCAAATCGTAATATTTTTACGAAAATTAATTAAAAATTATTTTATTCCTAATGCAATTCAGACGCTGAACACCACGTCCCATTGATCCATTGTAATGTAATTGCAACTGCTGTACTGCATTTTGCCCTGAATATGTCTGTGTTAGTCTTGTTGTTCTTGTTGTTTTTGTTGTTGTTCTTGGTTTGATTGTTGTATTTATGAGACCGAAGGAAAATTTCCACAATGGAAATTGGACAATAAACTAAAATTAAATGAAATGAAACTCATCTGGGAAGTGCCAGAAATCTTTGTCCTATCCCAAAATACATATAAAAATCAAACCACAAACAAAATGAACAAACATTTGCTGGTTAATGACGCACAAAATTATAGTAGTATTTAAAAGAAACTAAAATTACTAAACTAAAAAAAAAAAATTAAATAAAAAGATGAATTTATAATCCTTCACAGGCTGTGAAGAATAAAGTGTTATAATTACAAATGTGACATTTCAAATGGTTTATCTTTGTGGAGAAGCTCTCAAAATGTCCTAAATGCATTATTTTATCTGTAATTATCCGTCCGTATTCTCTCTTGCATCAGCTGCAGTTATGAGGTTTAGTCCTGCTCTTAATTAGCTATAATATACAAACGACTGATTTATGGTTTCATTTGGCTGAAAACGCCACTCTGGGCTTGAGGTTTTTTGGAGATGTCCTTCTCGAAGCACAGAGGAGTCGACAATGCTGGTTTGTGGAGATCTGAGAAGAATTCAAGAGGGACAGAATATAGTTTTAAAATTTAGAGACATAAAAGCGGGATTAAACTATTGTGCGGGAGCAAAATGGAACAAGCAAAATGGAGAGGTGATGCCCTCGAATCCACAATCCCAGCAGTGTGATCTTCAATAAAAAGGACGTCAGCAGTACAGTGATGAACAATTTCTGCACTACTAGTGAAAAGCGAGAGCTCTGAAAAATGACATATTCAATGAAAACTAGCAGGAGTGTAAATGAGAATCATCTTTATTTAGAGAGGCAAATGGAAACTCATAGTGTAGCCATGTATTTTTAATTCACATGCAGGGATGGATCTTGTAAATCTGCAGGTGGACATGTTCCAAAAAGATGTTCCAGTCCAGAACCATAGGGATTCTGTACAAGGTGCAAAAAACAAAACGGAGGTTTCAGTGAAAGTATAGTGACTGAGATGAAAAGTGAAACATCGATCCGAAAATGATGAAGGTATCAGAAGAGAGCAGTGCAGTCCATTGGTTGAAAGAGGAATGTAAGCAGACGTAATTCAAGGCAGACAGGTCACATGGTAGTTAAAGAGAGGCTAAAGGATCATGTGAGGACAACACAAGGACACATAACCCAAACGGGAGCCAAAATATACTGGGTACATGGTCTCTGATTTGCTGGGAATTTGCATGGGACTTGCGAAACAACACTGTTGATAGAGGGTACATATGCTAGCGGTACTGTACTGTAATAATATGTTCTTAGTTTTCAGACTTTGGATGTTGATTTCAAAACCACTGGCATATATCTACATAGAAATATGCTGTGCAAAGGCAAAACAAAGCAATTTTGAGTTATCTTAGAGCACTAAAAAAAACTATTTTGTACAAAATATATTTGACTGAAAGAAGTAGTAGGGTTTAGTTAGGGATGTGCATCACACTTGAAATATAAGCCAATTTATTTTGGCTTTAGTACAATGACATAATATAATTGTAATTATATATATATATATATATATATATATATATATATATATATATATATATATATATATATATGCTTTAATATTTTAGAATAGGAGGTCCCTCACAAGTATCATCATATTTGGGATTTTTGGCATTCACCCCTGTTATAGACTGTGATGTGTCTTTGACTGCATTAAGTTTACATTCAGAGAAATAAAATGAAACTGAAAATTGTTATCAGATAAAAAAAAATGCCAGTTAATATATGCATATGTACATATAAAACAACCATTCGTAAGGAGGTCATATAAACTTTCTTAAAAGTACGAGCAAAGTTCTAAAAACATTCAGGGAAGAACAGAAGAAAATTTATTCTAAAACTTTGCATGGCCGGAATGGACAGGACTAACAACAAAAGATTAAGTGTGTGAACTGTCTGCACGGCCTTTTGTCAAAGTAAGCAGCATATGTCTGTGCTTTCCACGGGAACGTAAGATTCTCATTTGTGGGTTTCCTGTCAGGTTTCCACAGAGAGACTTATGTAGGGAGTCTGACATAACAGCTGGTAGTCAGCTGATGACCAGCCAAAGGTACAGGGAGAGAGAATATTTAAAAACAAAAAATAAAAAAGTACTGCAAGTAAGCAGGGAAAAATCTGATGGGGAAAAAGAAAACAGAACAAAAACATTAAGAGAAAATAAAAATTCATCTGCAAGCTTCTCAAAGTCGCCCTCTGATTCTGGAGGAAAGATTCTCAACCACTCCTCAACGTCCTCTCGTTTTAGAGCAAAGACTTGCCAGTGTTCCCAACACTTTCAAGTGTTTCCATTCATTTCATCACCAACAGATAATCCTGCCTTATGATAATCGTTGGCTAGACAGCATAGTAGACAATGTAAAAACAGCACTTTAAGCCACTTACCACGTAGAAACTGTGTAAATGTCTCTAACTGAAACATAAGTTGAATTTTGTACAAGAATTAGATGCACATCCTCTTAGCTGTATTTAAGGGACATGTCACGAGCTTTACAGATGCCTTAATACAGTAATATATGGGTCGCATGCCAATGGGAACTGAACTCAATAATATGACATATCATTTCCAGTGACAGGCTGACGATTTACCCTGTTTTAAAGATGGGAAATGAACATATGACATGCATCTTAAAGACATGACAGCTTTTAGTCAGCTTAATTCAGACCACTGCTTGGAGTTTCGTGTCTCAGTCCAGCCCAGCAAGAACATAAGGAGCCGAATGAGATTGTCACAAATTAAACTGAAGTTTGATTTGCCCTAATTTTTCCATAAACCTCCAACTTGCATGTATTGCAAATGCAAATATAAATTCAGCCATGTTTTTTCTGAAGCTTATCGACATAACAGAAATCAATTCTGAAAAATGAAAGCACAGATTAGTCGACGGAAATTAAGATGTAGGAATTTGACAAATGTGTGTCAGTTTGCATTAAACTGGAACATAAAAAGAGATGTGAGTTTTAGTTGGCACACACAAAAAAGTAAGAGGACAGTTAAATATAAAATAAATAAATGCCTAATAAAAAGTGACCAATATTAAATGATAAATACACACATTACAAAAGTTTGGGATCAGTAAGGGGTCAATTTAAAGTAACATTTAACTTAGATTGAACACAGCAAAAACACATTAAATTGATCAAGTGGGAAAGCAAAGACTATATCAAATTAATACTATAAAACTAACATAAAAACTTTCTATTCATCAAAGAATCCTGAAAAAAAAACATGCATCATGGTTGCCACAAAAATATTAAACATAATAATAATAAAAAAAAGTTTCTAGAACAGCATATCAGCATATTAAAATGATTTCTGAAGGATCATGTGATACTGAAGACTGGAGTAATGGCTGATGAAAATTCTGATTTGCGTCACATGAATAAATGACATTTTAAAATGTATTAAAATAGAAAACAGTTATTTAAAAATTTTCAAACTGTTAACTGTTAAACTGTTTTTACTGTATGTTTATCAAATAAATGCAACCATAATGAGCAAAAGAAATCAAAGACTTTTACAGTGCCCAAACTTATGAACAGTAATGTAAATTAGTCAAAGGAAATTGAGATAAAGGATTTGAAAAATGTGTGTCAGAAGATAAAAACTTAAATAAAATAAAATAAAAATAATAATAATAATTTGCCCCCCACGGCCACTAATAGTTTGGAAATTATCATTATACAGATGTTTTAATAAAACTTATTTTGCTTGACTGATGAGCAAAGAAAAATGAAATGTCAACTTTAACACCAATCATAAGTCTTTGCAAATTCTGGCAGTGGACTGCACAAACACCAAAGTGGTAAATGGTAATCTATGGCTAACCCCATTTTCCTGTCTTTAAGTAAATCAGACCGCTGGGCGAACGTTGCGTCACCCAATTAATATTCATGAGCCAGGCTGATACAGTTTATAATGAGTCCTCCCCACTTTTCAGATAGTGGTATACTGTACGCTCCAGCCAAAGACTGTTCCTTGAACCTTCTAATTAACGAGGAGGTTGTCAGGACATAAACAGCTCCCCATCACATCCGCAGTTCCCCTTAGCTGAACTCCATTCCCACATTACCCCAATGGAAAAGTAGCCATTGGCCATTATACAGCATGTTATCTTAGAACAAAACTCTTTCTCAATAGTAATGCGAACAGAGTGGGCATCTGTCCCATACTTAGTTTAGTTTTAACGTGACTATATGCAAGTACTGTAGTTATTTCAGTGATCTACGTTGTTATTTCTATGCATATCCTATAGACATTATGTAGCCCCACCCCTTTTTAGCACTGCAGCACGTTAGCATGTTACACAAGATAACAAGCCATTTTTACAGGTCCCAGACCTTAATAATGTTGTGGGGAAGGGTGCATCACATTTTACTTTTATTTGATTCATTTATAAGTTTACATGCTTTATATTTACAAACTCTCATGTTGTTCTGAACCTGTTTGACCTTTTGCCTCCTGCGCAGTACAAAAGATGATTATTTAAAGAATGTTTGAATCTTTTTTTGTCAGTGGAATGCAAAAGACACTGGACTTTCATTGTATTGACCGAAAAAAGAGAGAGAAAAAAGAACATTTTCACGGAAAGAAAGAAAAACTAAGAACCAAAAACCCTTCAAACTGAATTCTTAATTGTTTTAGTCGATTACCTGTTTGAACTGGACTTTATAGATGTGTGTTTTTTTGGCACCAGA
The DNA here is from genome assembly GCA_030578275.1 of Meda fulgida. Taxonomy (NCBI): domain Eukaryota; kingdom Metazoa; phylum Chordata; class Actinopteri; order Cypriniformes; family Leuciscidae; genus Meda; species Meda fulgida. Next base: position 18,925,673 of record CM060621.1, on the reverse strand, counting down.
TAAAACGGGCTCTTTTGCTTAAGTCTAGCGATCACACTGTCCTATATCATATTAAACAAAATCCTGCGACGAACATCAAAGGCTGAATCGTTCAGAATTTACTGCCCTTATCACATGTGGCACATTAAAAGACAATGTGTACGGCTGCCATTTTCCTTTGTCAGCCAGACATAATAGCTTATTTGGTCTCCTCTGTATGCAAGCCATGGTTGTTGGCATGTGATGACAGAACTCACAGCATTGTTTAAGCTATAATAAGTCCAACCACAAATCTTTCTCCCAGCGGCCCGCATAAGGGGAATGACCTTTGACCAGAATGGTGTTCAGAATTCTCTGCACTCTATGGAAGGGCAAAAAAGGTGTAATGGGATGTGAAGTGATTGATGAAGGCAGCTGCATGAAACAGCAGAGATCAACACAGTCGCATTAGGATTCTTGGAAAACGCTCAAGTGTCACAGTTACAGCGAGGAGTGAGGCTTTCTGTTGCTTCTTCTGCCAGTATATATATATATATATATATTTTTTTTTTTTTTTTTTTTTTTTTTTTTACTTAATTACATGACTTGCTGACTAATACATTTTTTTCCAATTATGTGTGCATTAATCATAATTATTCGCAAATCAATATTTGCTGAGAAAAGTCCCTTAAAGAAGATAATTTGTGGCAAATGAGTAAAATAAAGAGGCTTCAGAAATCAATATAAACATTCAGTTGTGCTCAATCTAGTTGTTTTTGACACACAAATATGTCCTGTAGGAATGACTGAAGTTTAAACTGCTCCAACAACAGGGAAACCATTTATTATGGAGATACTACCTACGTGTTAGTTCTGCCAGGAAGACTCAGAAACTTCACTCATTCACAAAATAGGTATCTGTAATTAGTATTTTGTCACTCATTTATCCCCTTTTCCAGCCAATCACATTGGCCCTCATTTATCATTCTTGCGTAGAAACGGGCGTATATGTTGGCGTAAGATTATGATTACACTCCTCTCACCGCCTGATTTATGAAGCTGTGCGTACCTTTGGAATCCAGGTGTACGCAATACCTGCCCTTGATAAATGCCGTGGCTGAAAACGATCATCATTAGAAGATCACGCCCCAATATATTCAAGTCTCCGCTTCCCCCGCACCCTCATTTTACGCCATGGACACACGGAAGACGGCAAAGAATAGAAACTTCTCCGACATGGAGCCGTCACAATGCATTTTTTTACAGCACAAGTTTTTAAACAATTAGCATTTAATTTCGTATCACGCCACTTGTATTGGGGTGCACAATAGTGATGATGATGTGGTGTGTGGAGTACCATTCATTCACATTAATAATTGAATGACAATTTGTAATATTCTTATTATTATGATTTTTATTATTAATGACGCTTATTGTTATTTAGAAGAAGAAATGTCATTTTTATTATTTTGTCAGTCTGAATTATTTTTTGGCCATTGAAAGCCTTTCATTACTGAGCCCAGTCCGTGCGCACCTCCTGGACCTAACCCTGAAACGTCAGTTAAAGCGCACAGGCTCGCAACTGAAGGAATACATATGCCTACAAATCAAATGCTTTGGTAAAGTCACACAAATTAAACATTGAAGTCCATGTTGCACAAAAATAAACACTGAAGTTTATAATTACTATGTTGTTGTTGTTTTTTTACAATCGGTCATACTATATAATATCTTTTCGCTTGTCAGTGCGTTTTGTGGTGTTAGGAATTGTTTTACTGCGCATTTCCGCACTAACTCAAAGCGTGCGTACACCACCTCCTGAGCTGGCGTAGGATTTGAGCGTGCCGTACACCAACGTCCATATTGATAAATCTCAAAGTAACCGTGGTTTTGGGTGTACGCCAGGTGTACGCTGGAAATTTGGTGTAAGCACTTTTGATAAATAAGGGACAATGTCTCTTTCATCTTTAAAAACCCACTAAAGCCATGTTTTCTATCAGTTTACCAGGTACTTTAAGACTGTGCCCTTAACTTATCCTATCCAGGCTGGGTCAAAGTCAGGGGGGTAGACTCTCGGCCCTAGCTGGCTCTGGCTTTCTGTCTTCCTCCTTCTGACTGCTTGGACATGGCCCTGCTCCAAAAAGACTAACTAATGGCCCAAATCTATATAACCTAACCCAAATCTGACTCCTAGAACCCAATGAGATGGTGGAGCCGTGGGGGTCTTTCACTAGTAAAGTGAAGTCCCTCATTTGCATTTATTTTAATCTGCAATTTTATATCAGATCCACATTTAGATTGATATAAAAAGTATACATTAATGTAAACAGCTATAATCTCCCTCTTATTCTCTGATAACAAGCATAGATGCCTCACCTCTAAAAAATCTAGAGTATATAAGTGTTAAGTGTGTGTGTGTGTGTGTGTGTGTGTGTGTGTGTGTGTGTGTGTGTGTGTGTGTGTGTGTGTGTGTGTGTGTGTCTGTGTGTGTGTGTGCGTGTGTGTGTGTGTGTGTGAGTTCAAATGTCATATTTCTATGTTTTCGGTTTGTTTGTGTTTTAGTTAGGTTTTCCCTGTTCCCGTTTGACTGTGTTCTCTTTCATTGTTAGTTTCCTTCGTTTCTTTTTACTCTCTAGGGTTTTTTTAATAAAACGTATTTGAGTATTTCTCCTTCGTCGTGCTATTTGGCCAGCGTAACATGACAATCATATTGACAGAAAATGTAATATTGGTGTATCCTTGTTCTAAAACAATGAAAATAAATAAGGGTATGGTACGATAGCATGTGCTCTCAAGTAAATAAACAGACTTTTGTTTTTTCGTTTTTCTTTTTTTTCATTCAGGTAATTGTGCTTCAAAAATTTGAGACAATGACAAAGAGCTAAAATGCACATTCAAAACAGTCCGATAATACCCTGAAAAATGTTGATAGCTTTTATGCTAAATTGTTTATCATGCAAATTGTGTTGTATGTAAAGTTTCCAAGTGGCCACCCAAATATTTGGTAGTTTAATCCTCTTATATCGAAAGAGACAATGAAGTTACGGGAGATAAAACGGCAGAGATGTGTCTGGATTACACTTCTCAAAATGAGTTTTTGGATTACAGTCCTACTTCAATTTAACCTAAAGCCCCATGTGATTTTAAAATTAAGTACTCATATTTAACTGTAGTGAAAACATTTGACACATTAATACTGAGCGAGAAAAAAAAAGGCAATTACACAAACACAAACCTTCCATATTTCATTAAGAAAGTACTATTTTAACCCAGATATTATTTGCTTTTTTTTGGACCCTTTAACAGCATACATTATTCACTGATATGATAATACTTGCATAACACAGCTCAGAGAGCATTACCCGAATTATTTTATCATCTTATGTGCTTATTCACAAGTACCCTTTCTCCTAAACAATGTTTTCCATTTGTAATAAACGTATGTTTTCCAAAAAAACAGACATAGTTATTTTTGACACAAAAGTTTGTTTTGAAGTGTGTTTGACTATTCAAAGATCAGATTATCATGATTGGGTCTTGTAGATAAAGCAAAGCATTACAACTTCCTAGACCAGAGTAGGGCTCCTAAAGACTGCTTAACTGCTTAAGTTTAACATTAAAGTCTTTTTTATTATTATTATTCTTAAAGGGATAGTTCTCCTCTCTCTCTCTCTCTCTCTCTCTCTCTCTCTCTCTATATATATATATATATATATATATATATATATATATATATAGAGAGAGAGAGAGAGAGAGAGAGAGAGAGAGAGAGAGAGAGAGAACTCAATGGTCATCAAAAATAATTTTATTTTTTGAGTGAATTGTGAATTGAAATTCTCCATCTGCAATGGGTTCACTCCAGTAAAAACTGGCATTGTACACATGTGGTGCAATGTAATGATGTAAAGAACAGCAGACACAGTGGGTCACGGTAAATGTCAGACACCGAGGCATGTGCTGATCACTGCTGCCCACCGCTACCGTAGCGGTCTACATTACGGGTATCAAGCACTTTGAGAGTCTTATGTTTTACTTATAGTAAGGATTTGATAGATTTAGTTGGAACACACTTTGCACAGCAGCACATTTGAGCTAAAAAAGAGGGACCTGTGAGGGTTACAGAAAAGTTGTAGACTGGCTAACCCAAATGAAAAAAAAAAATGAAATAAAAAATATATATAATTATAAGACATAATGGGTGGAGAGAACAATGCGTAAGATTCTATTTGAATCTTTGCCATTTGCAACTAAAAATGCCACATTTCATTGCCAGTTCTGTGGACAAACCACCCCTGGGTAACCTATTTGGTAGTGGGAAAGGGAGAAGTGAACTGGCACTTGCCAATGGCATTCACCGTGTCAAGTCATCCCAAGTGTTGCTAAAAACAGAATCTGACAGACCTTTTTTCTGAATCGCACAGATGTTATTTTTCTTATAGCGCAGCAAACTCACCCGCACAGAAATTAGATACGTGTGTGTGTGTGTGTGTGTGTGTGTGTGTGTGCTGGAGTTTGAGTGTGCAAGTATTGTGTATATGTATGTTTGAGGTATGTGTGTGTGTGTGTGTGTGTGTGTGTGTGTGTGTGTGTGTGTGTGTGTGTGTGTGTGTGTGTGTGTGTGTGTGTGTGTGTGTGTGTGTGTGCTGGAGTTTGAGTGTGCAAGTATTGTATATATGTATGTTTGTGGTACGTGAGTGTGTGTGTGTGTGTGTGTGTGTGTGTGTGTGTGTGTGTGTGTGTGTGTGTGTGTGTGTGTGTGTGTGTGTGTGTGTGTGTGTGTGTGTGTGTGTATGTGTGCTGGAGTTTGAGTGTGCAAGTATTGTGTATATGTATGTTTGAGGTACGTGTGTGTGTGTGTGTGTGTGTGTGCTGGAGTTTGAGTGTGCAAGTATTGTGTATATGTATGTTTGAGGTACGTGTGTGTGTGTGTGTGTGTGTGTGTGTGTGTGTGTGTGTGTGTGCTGGAGTTTGAGTGTGAAAGTATTGTGTATATGTATTTTTGATGTAAGTGTGTGTGTGTGTGTGTGTGTGTGTGTGTGTGTGTGTGTGTGTGTGTGTGTGTGTGTGTGTGTGTGTGTGTGTGTGTGTGTGTGTGTGTGTGTGTGTGTGTGTGTGTGTGTCAATTTCAATATAAGAAATGCACAAGCTCGTCACTAAAAAGCAACAAGGTCTGGAAACTATGTAAAGCAGGTGTTTACACACCCCTTCATTCTTTTGTTTGGTTTTTCTTTCTTGAACAATCGAGTGAACAAGTTCCTGTTTTTACTGACGATAGTCAGCTGTGAATTAGACGTGCAGGTGTTTAACTGTTGAGCGCCGAGTTGGCTAACTCTAAACTAATATACATAACAGGCAATTTTGAGGTTTGTCACATCATAGGGTGCCATGGTCATGTAGAAAACAAGAACATAATACTGGCTAAAGATATGGGTATCTGCCAATAGTCCCCCATTGATAAAAATAGGACATTAAAGAGACATAAAAGCCATAAACTGGCATGTTGCCACCTTTTGATAGAGACAATAGAAAGGGGATCAGGACATTCAAAGATTCAAAACATCCTACATGAGCACCACGGATTAATGTGTTTGGGACATTGATTGTTAGGCCACAGTTCCAACAAAACAGATGTCATTTTTTTTTAAAGCAGGATGACAGGCTTGTCTAGATTTGCATGCAAAAGAAAAATGAGAGAAATTATTAAATGTGATATAAAAATAATGCAATAATCACTAGTATTAAATGTGATTGGCTTTATCTTCATTAATGCATTTAAACAAATAACACACAAACATGTGTATTTAATGAACATGTATCTGCTGTCTTAAGCTTGTTATGTATTTATTTTGAAAGATTTGGTCAAATTTCAAGACCAATTTATGCAGAAATCCAGGTAAATTCAAAGGGTTTCATACCTTATGCAGATGCGCGCACACACACACACACACACACACACACACACTCAGGTTTTTCCACATTTCCCATCAGATTAGTCTAATGTGAACATCAGCATTAAAAACCTCATTAGCCCTGTAAAAACTCTCACTTTGACGAGACACCTTTACAATGATTCCCTATTAATGTTTGCTTTATCTCCTATGATGTTCTTTACTTAATATAAAGTACCCTTGCTCAGATAATTGACACGTTCACTTATCTCCATTAATAAAAAGTCAATTAGCTTGCCAAGGAATTGGGCTTATCCGCTGTAATAGAGGCCTAATGAACTGCCCTCGAATCAAGGCCTCAACTCACCCTATCTTCCTGCACATTTTCTCACACAATAGCGCAGGGCAGATACAGGACCTAAAACAGCTTTTATGTTCTGTATCTGCCTTTCAACCTTCAATTAGAAATGTTCCAGACAGAAGCTCAGAATAAGTCAAGAGGTTAGTCAGACATGAAGTCATAGCACTGAATACAACAGACGGTGGGGAACCGTGATAACAGGCAGACTTCAAATATGTGTGCCGTCTGACTACTCTCTAACAGTTACAGCACATTTAGTCGATACGGAATGAATAAATCTGTATAGAGGCATACCAATTCTACTTTGGCAACAGTCAAAGTGTCTGAAGAAACACCTTTATTTTTTTAAAGGCTGTATTCTGCATTTTCTGACTGAATAAATAACGCAATCAGCTTTGAACAGGATGTTGCATAAAAACTATTCCAAAATATAGCTACACCCAAAAACACAGGTGCTCAATGCCAAACAGGTATTTGGTTGGCTAACACTAAACAACTGAGCTAAACATTTCAACTGTCTGTTGTTTAAACTGATCCATAAGAAACATGTCCTGAATTAATACCTGACAAACAAATAATATAAAAACATTTCAGTCACTGTCAGTCTTGATCAGCCATGGCTGTATTTCATCTGGTTTGTTTTTATGTTTTCTAGCCTTGACTTCACATTGTCATATGCAGCTGCAAGCTGGCTGTAATAAACCGTAGCATAAGGGAGATATTACACAACGCATCCACTTCCTGTGGCAAATATTGGATAATATAAGTCTGATACTGTTTTTCAAGCACCTTGTTTAGATAGAGACACCCTAACATTTGCAGAAGTGTGAACCACAATGCTCACAAGAGCCGTTCAAGCGTGACACAGACCTGTGCACAAACTCTTCCTCTGTGCTCTCTAAACTGTGTTAATGTGTATGATTAATGAAAGTTAAGAAAAAAAGACTGTTTCAATGAACTAGTGCAGAATTAAAGGAACATCAGCAAAAAACGGGCTAAAATGTGGTGTAATTGGAATAAAATATTGCCTTCAACCGAGCTCATTAATTATTGTTTCAAATTATTATAGTAAAATAACAGATTGTGATATTCTTAAACTGCATCAAAGGCACAGGAAATGTTCCTCTTTGCAAAAAAAAAAAAAGATTGAAATGAACTATATTTTAAAGTTGCAAAATACACCAAAAAATACCAACGTTCCCCAGCACTTTATTGACATATTCTTACATGTGTAGTGATGTTTTTGCTTCTAAATGGCAGTCCTCCATCCTTATATGAATGTTTTACTTGTAGGTGAAAAAAGAATGCAAATGACTTTTAATTTCTGTTAACAGTTCCTTGTGAGTCTAGGTTACAAATTAATTGACCTGTAAAGAGAGTCTTTGTCCATCATTTACTGAAAAACAGATGGTATGCTACAGATGGACACTTGTGCTGCTTCTGTGATTAGTATCAATCAATTTTAAAAAATCATACAGAACAGAACTGAGCATTTGCAATGTCAAACTGAATTATTATTATTTTTCTCCCGTTATAATGCAATTTATGTTTATTCATCATAATGCGTAAACTTTGACAGCCCTGATTATTGCATTAAAAGAAGATCGATCTTTGAAGTAAACATTCAAAACGACAAAAATGTGTTAAAGGTGCAGTGTGTAATTTTTAGCGGCATATAGTGGTGTGGTTGTGAATTGCAACCAACAAAAGTTACGGTGGCCGAAATAAAAATGTCATAGTCTGAGACAGCAGAGAGTAGCCAGTTAAGCAATGACCAACTTTATTGAGAATATTATTGTTACTTGTTCATCATTGTGTCAGTGTTTTATTCGCTGACTTTAGCTAGCTTCCTTGCACGAAGAACAACATAGTAACGAAACAAGTTTGTCCGTTTAGGGCTACTGTAGAAACATGTCGGCGCATTTCAATTTAAGGGGTGTATGTAGATAGAAATTGCTCATTCTAAGGTAATAAAAACATAACGGTTCAATAAGTAAGGTCTTTATACACCACTGAAAACATAGTTATGTATATGATATTGTATTTCTGTCAACAGATCCTCCTAAATATTACACAATGCACATTTAATTCAGCAGTGCACATTGGTTGATGGCAGTTTCTCTTTGTTCACTCCGGTACGGTGGAATTAAACTGGGACAAAGTAAGCTTGATAACTCTGTCTAGCACAAAGCTGCCTGTTTGACTGGGACAGACGTGTGAGAACTCCCTCCAATAATCTCATCATCACTTTTCGTCTGAAACAAAGGCAGGTCTCTGTCGCTCTCACACCATCAAAGAGGAGAAGGGTTACAGCATAAAATAAGCCCTCAAGGTCCTCTATCTTTCTTATTTTCCTGTGAAATGTTTAAAAATAGAATAACTTAATTAATATAATTTCACCATAGAGATTAAGTTAAAGTCACATTTCTAATCAGGAAGCTTTTTAGGGTCCAGAAAGCCCACACTGTAACCATGGAAACATCTATCTGACAGAGCCTCTATCAGCTAATTAATGCAAGAAAAGAGAAATTTTATTGCAGAAACAAATTCCAAATAATACCCTTTAAAAAATAAAAAAATTGCCAAAGGGCAAGCCGTTAGCTAAGACTAGGTTGATGTCCACAGAATATAAAAAATGCCCGTCTGGGTAGACACTGCAAAGAAATCAAAATAACACTTGAGTATTATGTGGTTTCACCCATATTTACGTAATGCCCAAGAGCCATGTGTCTGTAATCAGTAATCAATAACTCATGCAACTCTGCACGTATGCTTGTAAATATGAGCTTCATTCATGGCTTGTTGGGCTTATTATTCTGGCTGGCTGCAACTTTTTCAACTTTATATAACAAAATATTGATAGAAAACATCTAGGTACTCCAAGGATTTCACATACTTTTGACAAAACTTTTATGTTCAGGTTTTGCATTTTCATATTATGCAAAAAAGCTCCCATATGTTCCTGCAAACTTTAGAAAAATATTTATATAAATAAATAAACCTTCCCCACCACAAGCAATAACAAAAAGTATAGGTTTAAAATAGAAATCTGGTGCAATTGTATTATGTTTATTATTTTTTATTACTTGTTTTACGTTTGCCATGATAATTAAGAGTGTGCTATGGGACATAAGGGACACCATATGCTAGAAAGTACAAACAAACAATAAATAATCCAGCAAATGAAGCACTTTTATTATGCAAGCAAAATTTATATTATCAAATGTAAACTAAATGGTTTGGGGTGAGTTAGATTTCTATTTTTATTTTTATTTTTTAAAAGAAAGAAATCAATGCTTTTATTCAGAAAGGATGCATTAAATTGACAGTCAAGTGACATGAAAAAAAGGTTTTAAATTGATGCTGTTCTTTTGAGCTTTTTATTAAGATAAAAGAATCCTTGAAAAAGTATCATATTTTCACAAAAATATTAAGCAGCACAACTGTTTTTAACATTAATGATAATCAGAAAATCAGCATATTACAATGATTTCTGAAGACTGGAGTTATTGTTTTTGAATCATCAGCTTTTCCATCACAAGAATAATTTACCTTTTAAAACATTAAAACAGAAATTCTAAACTGCATTAATAATATTTCACAATATTACTGATTTTACTGCATTTTTGATCAAATTAAAGCATAAATGTAATTCTACCATGCTGCACGTTATATACTATTATACCATGTCTAATGGTACAGTAATTTATGAAAGCACATTCAACCAACAAGCTACATTGAGTTAGTGCAGTGTTTCCCAACCGGGGGTACGTGAGCAGTCCCCAGGGGTCCGTGGGATGATTCTCAAAAGACTAAAACATTTTTTTTAGCCATTGACTATTTTCAAAACATTTTATTTTAGGATTGCTTTTACTTGATAATAATTTTATTTGTTTATTTTTGTATTTAAAGTGTGTATTTTTCTCTGTTGTTATGTTTGCCTGTAAAGTGCTTTGAGAAAGCAACTTTTAAAGGCGCTATATAAAACAAATGTATTATTATTATTATTATTATTATTATATCAAATGTGATCTTTGTTTTTGTATAATTGGTCTGGACATGTGAAGATGTGAAAAAGTCATACAAATATTGAACAAAGACAAGTATTATATTATAAGAGTTATTATAGGAAGTAAAACTATCATTATTTACAGGTAAATTCAGGTATCACCTAAAATTTATACCAAATCTAAAAATCCCACCAATCACATGCGCTTGTGGGGGTACTTCAGGCAGGATACAATGTTTTGGGGGTACAGTACCCTAAAAAAGGTTGGGAACCACTGAGTTAGAGGAACTTCATTTGTAACATGAACACAAATTTTTAAATTGACTCCTTAAGTCAATGGAAATTAAGTCACTCCAATTATTTGGGTTGTAACGCTGGAACCAATTAATCTAATCTATTTTAGTTCAAATCCAGAGCTATCGTAGCACAAGCTTAATGAAACTTACTTAGCATGTTTATTTAATGAAAAGTAAGATATTACTTGTCAATGGCATTCGAACAGTCATTGCTTATGGAGTCAATTGACTGCTTAACTGTAACTACTTTTCAGCACAATGAAAAACACAAAAAATTTAACATTACAGAAACTATTAAATGGAAAACATAACAGCACTAAACACTAATATGTCTTTTCTTTCACTAATACATAACACTTAATTTCAACATTTATTCTCCTTATCCAGTCCTATGCAAAGCTAGGAACTAGAAATCCACTGCCTAATTTACAAAGAACTTGATAAAGTTACTAAAACATTTTTTTTATTTTTAAATCAATGAACACAGACATTTTAGTTTATAAGTATTGGGTTGATGTAATGATCAACTTTATGATGTCAACAGAACTCAACAAAATAATGTTTGCAACTTTAAACAAAACAATTTTAATTTTAATTAAAACAATAAATTAGAATTTGTAAGTTGCAACCCTGCATGTGTTGTGGTAACGGGTCCCCTGAATTACGTTTTAGAGCTACATCCCTAATGGTAGCAATAATTCGCTACCATGTAGGCTAACTAATTAACTTTTTATATAAGGGACAATAACAACAGGGGAAGGGAGCTGGCACAGCAGATGGACACATTCTTGGCACCTGCCACCCATCAGGGGCTGAACAGTGACACTGGGGCCATCTTTCTCTAATAGAATGTGCCACCCAAGACCTTCAGTGAATGTGAACATCACATGCTACTGAACACCTGGAGTAAAGCCAACAATGAGTCCATAAACATGCAAGTCTCCAACATAGACCTTCTCACATACAGAGTCCTGATTAGACATCGTGTGAGGCGATTACACAAACAACTCGCACACATTCACGGCCAACAGACTCACTGATGAAGCACTAATGTAAATGGTCATAGCTTGGCTTGGTGATTTTGGTCATTAATGTTGAACCAAATAAAAATTGTACAGTGGATACACAAAGCATTTTGAGACTTAAGTCAATGAATTTCGTTGCTTTTAACCAGGTGGTCTCAAAGTGATTTTAGTGGATCAGTTAAATTCCCACAGGTGTCCTAACAGAATAACCACAGTTGTTATCCATCATATTAGCTAAAAGGTTACACAAAGGCTGACAACCTAATGTCCAAAATACACATTGTCCTTATTTTAAACAATTTATATATTTTCTTTTAAAAAACCTAACAAAAAGGGGGGGGGGGGGGGGGGGGTTATTGTATGGATGATTAGAAGTGCCACTTAAAAATAAAATAAAGGAATTATGAAAAAAAAAAGTAAACGGACAAATTACTTCTCAAATTGACAAATTAATAAACATTTAAAATGGTTTATGTTTAAAAGTATAATTAAATATTACACTAAAAGAATGCATTAATAAATCATTTCAAATTGACAAATAAATGGACATTTATAACTGAATTGTTAAAAATACTAGTTAAATGTAAAAATAAAGAAAACCATTTTGAAAGTAATAATTTTTTAAATGCAACTTTTAAATTGCTTTTCTTTATTAATTTATCAATCAAGTTAAACAAATAAAATAAAAATGCCATTGATCAGTCCACCGGTTCCACAGGAAACAATGAACTCTCAAACTGAATTTTAGTACTGTCTTTTGACAAGACAATATTCTTGTACTATATTTCTTTAAAATAAACTTGGTTTAATATTTCTTTAAAAATAAAATGCAAAAACATTCATATATTTTGAATTTTGGATTTAGTTTTGGGAGCCAACTTATAACAAGTAGTCTATATATTTTTTTGTTTTGTATGCAAGTTCTTTCATGACATAAGAAGTTCATATGACTCATGTGTTATATTCCAGGTTTAACTTGACAACCAAATCTAAGTTTTGTGAACAAATCATTCAGACCTTATGTATAACGAATGTATAACAATTAGTCTACAGATTTAGTTGTATAGTGGTCTCAGTGATATTAAGAGATAATGCACTGCCATGAAATTGAAAGTCGAAAAAGTCACAGAGCCAACAGTCTGACTTCAATGTGTGAGTGTGTTTTCCAGATGTCTTTTTTTAAAAGCGCTAAGATAGACTCGGCATATAAATGGCTACCAGTGGCGGACTTTCATGGTCAGATGGTCACCTGTCCTCCAAAATAAAATATCATTGGCAAGACGACAGCTTCAAAGAGCCAGACAAGACTTTTTAGTATGATGCAAGATAGACCAAGAGCCCTTGTGTCCTGCAGTCCTGGTACAGTAACATCCTTGGATATTTCAAGGGAGTTTTGCATCTTGAGGTTTTGGGTGAAAGACACATTTTAGTCTGTGTAATTCAATTTGCTGCATCGTTTCTCTGCATTTTGACTCCAAGTCGATCATGGTTTCCCAGTTCTGATCCTCCAGTGGAAAAACACATTTTGCAAACCGGTACATGCGTTCTGACCATGGTCATATGCAAATATGCACAAATGCTAATAATTAAAAAGTCAAGGCTATAAATCTTACCAGATCCCTCGTGTGTTCCCTCAAGTTGTTTATAGGGGTTGAACTTGGGCTTAGGGGCCACAACAGGAGCAAACTTCTTCGGAGACTGTTGCTGGGATACAGAAATGCTGGTGGTACCCATGGGTAAGCTGGTCTCCATTCGTGCACTCACATGACCTTGCTGGTCACCATCATTATAGCCACCCCACATGTTTCTGGAGTCAAGAAATCTAAAAAAAAACAACAAGACCACATTATTATATTGCACTGAGATGAACAGGTCCCATAGCATCCACAATGCCCACAATGTTTTAGGAAATGTAGCAGTGTCTGAATTCCAGTTTTACATTCCTTCCTAAAAATACAGTTGCTTTTATGCATTATATAAATATGGGTGGATGAACCAACGTGGTTCTTTTCATCAGGGACCATCAGTGGTTCGAATTCCCATCCCTAGAGCTTTGTATGTTGTTATTCTCCCTCTCAGTTCTTAGCTGTGGACTTAGCAAAGGAAACTGTGCATTTCAAAAACCAGGCATGGAAGAACTATAAAGCTCAAAGTGTCATCAAATCTTATTATTACATCAGAAAATCTGAGCGTGCCCCACAATTCTCTGAGTTCACTCAAAATAATGCTCATATCATGTGATGACAAATAAAGTTCAAATGACTCGCATGCAATATTTCAAGTTAAACTTGAAAACCCGATCAGTGTGTTTTCATTCAGACCAGTTTTGTGAACTGTATCCAATGATTTATAAAAAGATTGAGCTCAAAGAAATTCTTTGTTCATGAAACAACTCTCATGAACATGCCAATGAGAGTTATTGATTAAGGCTCAGTTAAATTTAAATGTTGGTCTGTTTCTCACACAAAGCTGTTGTATTACAGTGTTCAAGTCATGAAAGAAAGATTGTATTTACTACATTACTTACTACTTATTAAAGTAAGTTGAGTGCACATGTGCCACCTCAAAGAAGAAATTATGAGTGGGAATCCCTGGATTTAAAAAAATATGATAGTGTTGTACAATTAAGATACAACATGTAACTAAGTATAAATTGGCTTCATAAATTGATTTTTAAAAAGAGATTAGGCTATTTGTTCATCATTTTGTAGAAGTAGAGTTAAAACAAAACTTACAGTATTTTTTGTAACTAATAAAAGATGAGGTACTAACTCGATAACAGTGATTTGAACACACTTGTCCCTTAAAGTGTGACCTTTGACCTCCCACCTTCTCAAAGGGATATGATTAAACCATAAGGACCACATTTATGATACTTTCTGGTTTATCCATCACTTCCATTTTATTGTCAAGAGTGGCAAGGGCATTCCTCAAAAATGTCAGATCGACTAATTAATTTTTTATACATTTTTGGGTGAACTTTCCCTTTAAGAAAGTGTTTCAGATATAAAGTTTTAGGTCTTGGCATCCTCCAAAAGCAAAGATGGTGCTAATCATTCCTCAAGTTCTCTGGGACGTGCCAAGGTATCAAAAAAACAGACTGTAATTTGATATAATCCCTTACTACAAACACAGCACTCACACTTCTATAGTTAGAAGCAAAGAATTGCCATGTTGCTAACCTGTCTCAATTTAAATAAAAAATTAATACGTCAACTGAGCGTAATGTGATGAAGAACTGGGAATGTTCTAGATGTGTCGAAGCTCAGACAGCTGCCAGAGAACATGACAGCAGTTCAGCTCTCACTGATGTGGTGAAAGCTGTAGTAACAGCAACGTTAACAACATTATTGATGACTTCTAATGCATTTATTGACAACTTCAGGGGCATGGCAGCTAACTGCAGCATCACAGCTCTAGCCAACTTATTAAAATAGCTTATTTACTTAAATCCTTTATTTGTGTTCAACAAGTCTACCTGTTTATACATTTAGCTGCAGGGTCGCTGCTGTCTATTTTGACTCTTAAAATTGCACCAACATAATAACTTCCACTTCCCTACTTGGCTTATTTGCGTTATTTCCAAACGTAGGAGATTACTTGGAAGGAGACTGATTAATTGAATAAAATACAAAAGTAAATGTCTAAGAACTTTCCATATGTGCTTTAAAATGGATTCATTTTCTTTTCTTTATTGTGTACACTCTTGTTTGTCATTGACTCATAAACATGGTATACAAACCTCTCAATATCATCTACATCCAACTGCACACTAAATAAAGTCACAAATATGGTACTTGTTTTTAAATAGATAATCCAGAAAAAAAGAGAGACAAAAAAGAAAATAGGAAAAATAATATCTCACTGGCTGAAGTCTCTAATAGCTGTTGTTTTACCAGCGCAAACCGTTCTGAAATCGAATGAAACACTATTTGAACAATTTCAACACAGCATCTTTCATTTTTTCCCCCCGCTATTGGCCTTTATTGTGGGTGCCAATGTTGCTTTTTGTAGCTGTGTACGCTGTTTGCCTGCTTCTAACTGATGCAGACTTTACGTTTTCCCTCAAGAGACGAGCAAAAAGAGCCCACGCACAATCGTGTTCTAATATCGTCTAGCCACACCACACGGCAAAAAACTTCTTAACCAAGCTTCCCCATTGATCCTCCTGCATCAGAGCTCTCCATTTTCCATCATTCTGCTCACACACACATCTATCAAGGGCCATGAAAGGGAACAGCGCAATGACAGGGGACATTATCACACAGTAATGGTTTTAACACACCTGAACTCTCTGGCAAAGGATGAAAAAGATGGTTTCACAGCAGACGCGATGGGATTGAGGAATCTATACAGCACATTTCTTCACAAACGCTCAAGGTGTGTCATACTTCCTGACCTGTGCTGCAGACTCTATTATAATGCCTGGAGAGTGTGTGAGAGAAGAATAAACAACAGCTTAACCTTAACCCCAACCTCTTCAGTGAAAAGGAAAACAGTGAGTAGGGGGATCAATATGGATCAAAGAGACTATAGTCTGATGGAGACACAGGAAGTCAATGGGAACAGATACAAAGGGGCCTTCCTTTCCACCATGTTTTGCAAATGCAATATGAGCACGATAAAACTAGTCATTTTTCTGGAACTGTTAACATGCTGTTATCCGGGCACAAACAAACTTATTTCGATTTGTTTGAGGTTTTTTCAAAAAAAAATTTTTTTTTTTTTTTTTTTTACATTTCTTAACTTGGGGAACATGAGCAAACCCCAAATTACCATGGAACTACCATTTTTACAATGCATTTATACAATGGGATCCAGAAATCTGAAACCACTAGTACAATTACTTCTATTTTGCATATTGTTTTTATACTTATATTCAGCAAGAATGTATTAAATCAATCAAAGACTGTTACATTGTTAGAAATATCTAAATATCAAAATATTAAATTTCTATCAAAATATCTATTTTAAATAAATGCTGTTCTACTGAACTTTTTATTCTTCAACACACACAAAAAAACATATATATATATATATATCATAGTTTCCACAAAAATATCGATAATAATATGTTTCTTGAGCAGCAAATCAGTATATTAGAATGATTTCTGAAGGATCATGTGACTGAGACTGGAGTAATGATGCTGAAATTCAGTTTTGCCATCAGAAGTATTATTATACAATTTGAAATATATTAAAATAGGAAAGTTATTTAAAATTTTATACCGGTAATAATACTTCACAATTGCACTGTTTTTACTGTAGTGTACATCAAATAAATGGATCATTGGTGAGCTTGTAGACTTATAAACCTCAAACTTTTGAATGGGAAGGTGCATTTTTTTTTTTTTTTTTAATTATTAGGATTTTTTATTATTATTTTCTTTTTCAATTTTCTGAATTTATTTTAGCAATATCATGATATATTAATATATTACTGATTCATCAACAAAGTATATTATGTTACCCAGGTATTATAATTTGATATCATTACTGCATCACGGTACTATTGCTATGCTTTTTTGTAAGGTGGTCTTTGTAACCATCTTGGATAAAAGATGAATTTACTGTTAAAGTGGTCATCCGTCCTAAGGGAGGTACTGGAGATTTAAAGGATCCGCTAGCTGACTAATCAAATAGATAAGTCCATGTGTTTATGGATATAAGCTTACTGCCACCTTTCCACTGCCAAACTTCACAGTGACACTTACAAATGGTTAACAGGTCTGTGTGTGTGTGTGTGTGTGTGTGTGTGTGTGTGTGTGTGTGTGTGTGTGTGTGTGTGTGTGTGTGTGTGTGTGTGTGTGTGTGTGTGTGTGTGTGTGTGTGTGTGTGTGTGTAATATAATCTCAATATAATTTGATTCGCAAGGGCTTTCCTAAGGGTGATCAGAACATGGAGACGACACAGGATCACATTTCAGGTTGAACACATATTTAATTTTGTCTTCTCCATCTACGGTTACTATTATTTTCATGGAAGCCATCTTAATGGCCTGTGAAAATCTGTCAGCCTTTACTGTGTTGTCAAGCAATGACATGGCAGGTCATGTGTTGCAACAGACACTGAGTGCAGGCCCTGATCTAAAGGTTCAAGTGACACATAAACAACGCCACAGACACTAGAGAATAAACAAGATAGCACACTGCACTCTGACATGACAAGTCATTGCACACATACACACTTCCTGTACCTCAAGAGGACAGATGATGGAATGAGGACTATTACGCAGACTCTTGCACTGAAAAAAAAATAATTCCAGTAAAAAATATTAGAATATTCTTAAAACACTATTTGTAAAGCAAAGTAGTTTATTAGTTCAAATGATTTTATTCAGACGTGTGTGTACTGTATGTATGTATGTATGTATTAAGTTTATTATTGATTTTATTGTTTAAAATGTTGTGTTTTATTGTTTTATTGTTTTAATACTGATGATTTTGGCATACAGCTCATGAAAACCCCAAATTCTTGTCTCAAAAAAATAGCATATTTCATCTGACCAATAAAAGTAGTGTTTTTAATACAAAAATGGAATCCTTTTGCAGAAATGACTGTTTCAATGCGGCGTGGCATGGAAGCAATCAGCCTGTGGCACTGCTGAGGTGTTATGGAGGCCCAGGATGCTTCGATAGAGGCCTTAAGCTCATCCAGAGTGTTGGGTCTTGCGTCTCTCAACTTTCTCTTCACAATATCCCACAGATTCTCTATGGGGTTCAGATCAGGAGAGTTGGCAGGCCAATTGAGCACAGTAATACCATGGTCAGTAAACCATTTACCAGTGGTTTTGGCACTGTGAGCAGGTGCCAGGTCGTGCTGAAAAATGAAATCTTCATCTCCATAAAGCTTTTCAGCAGGTGGAAGCATGATGTGCTCCAAAATCTCCTGATAGCTTACTGCATTGACCCTGCCCTTGATAAAACACAGTGGACCAACACCAGCAGCTGACATGGCACCCCAGACCATCACTGACTGTGGGTACTTGACGCTGGACTTCAGGCATTTTGGCATTTTCTTCTCCCCAGTCTTCCTCCAGACTCTGGCAACTTGATTTCCGAATGACATGCAACCACTGAGCAACAGTCCAGTGCTGCTTCTCTGTAGCCCAGGTCAGGCGCTTCTGCCGCTGTTTCTGGTGAAAAAGTGGCTTGACCTGGGGAATGCGTCACCTGTAGCCCATTTCCTGCACACGCCTGTGCACGGTGGCTCTGGATGTTTTTACTCCAGACCCAGTCCACTGCTTCCGCAGGTCCCCCAAGGTCTGGAATCGGTCTTTCTCCACAATCTTCCTCAGGGTCCGGTCACCTCTTCTCGTTGTGCAGCGTTTTTTGCCACACTTTTTCCTTCCCACAGACTTCCCACTGAGGTGCCTTGATACAGCACTCTGGGAACAGCCTATTTGTTCCGAAATTTCTTTCTGTGTCTTAACCTCTTGCTTGAGGGTGTCAATGATGGCCTTCTGGACAGCAGTCAGGTCTGCAGTCTTACCCATGATTGCGGTTTTGAGTAATGAAAGAGGCTGGGAGTTTTTAAAAGCCTCAGGAATCTTTTGCAGGTGTTTAGAGTTAATTAGTTGATTCAGATGATTAGGTTAATAGCTCGTTTAGAGAACCTTTTCATGATATGCTAATTTTTTGAGACAGGAATTTTGGGTTTTCATGAGCTGTATGCCAAAATCATCAGTATTAAAACAATAAAACACCTGAAATATTTCAGTTGGTGTGCAATGAATCTAAAATATATGAAAGTTTAATTTTTATCATTACATTATGGAAAATAATGAACTTTATCACAATATGCTAATTTTTTGAGAAGGACCTGTATATGTATGTATATATATATATATATATATATATAAACTTAATTCAAGCCATTCTCTCAAAAATGTATCTTGTTTTAAGGATGTTAAAGTATATTTACTGGAAAACAACACAAAAACATACAAAAATATATAATATCATTAAATATTAATATTTTAAATATTTACAAAAAAAGCAGTGAGGTTTCTGTTAAATCCAAAGTACAGTGTGCATGACAAATTTTATCATCAGCATAGTATGCGCATAGTCCAATTTTTCTCTTAAGTGAAGTGAATCAGTAAGTGAATCAGTTTAAGTTATCAGCTAAATTAAAAAAAATAAAAGTGGCTATATGTAGAATTCAGAGACCCTTGTTATTAGCGACACCAGTGACTGTTGACTGAACTGAATTTATTGCTTGTGCTCACACTCGTGCACACATACAAGAAACCAAACTTGATTCAAGGATTGTTAAACACTGCAAGTATTATGAAATTGGATTGGGATCGATGATTGTTAGAAATCCAACACTTCAACCCCCATGGGACGGACGGATGGATGGATGGATGGATTGATTGAATAAGATGGTGAATGACTGAGGTGTTTAAGTGGGATGGACAGGTGGAGGGATGATGTGTTTGGGTGGATGGATGGATGATGCTTTTGAATTAGTGTTGTCAAAAGTACTGATTTTAAAAAAAATTGACGATACCAGCATTTCCCTCTATAATTTTGAGCGCTGTTGAAAAAATTCTTAATCACCTCTGGTTGCCCATTTTGTTGACGTGCACAATATATATATATCTGTAATTGGCTACAATGATCAACGCTTCAAAAACATGTTGTAAATGGACATCTTTGATGCTCTTCACCCAGCGCTAACACAAATACACACGGGAGCGTTTGAAAGCAGGCGTCTATCAGTGTATATATCAGGGATCCACTGATAAGACGCCTGTTTGTGCACTCGGTGAAGATAACATACCGTCTCAGACGGTCGGATTCACCCAAAACACAATCAGAGATACTTTTCGTTTAGTCCCCTTGAATTGCATACACTAGTAGTTATACTTATACTTTAACTAGTTATACTTTAGTAGAGGTTTTGGCCCTATTATAGGTATGAGTTGACCAACAATACTTCCCTCGTAATAGTTTAGACTGGCCAAGCCCGTGATTTCTCACGTACACTTATCTAAAGTTACTTTAAATTAAGACAGAGGTAAAATAGACATACCCAAATTTAGGTTGGTCAAGTAGCACGTTAGCTACCCTAAACGGAATGCCCCGTCTCTACAAAACAAGTGCACTTGAACTAGTGACAAAATATTAGCCGTCGCCAATCTGCGGGTCTAGTCTTGCGGGAGCATACGAATTCGATAATCTCCTTGGGAGAACAAACTCAGAGTCAATCAGAATAAATTTAAACGTTTACAATTTAATATGTCAGGTAAATGTATCATTACAATTTCATAATCTATTCAAAGATAATTAATGCAAAACATCAATTGCTCTAGAACAAAGAGGAACAAGTTTAGCCGACAAGAAATGCGTGAGGCTGAGTGTCTCGCAACTCTCAGCCTCACGGGCCGATCTCAAATACAGAAAAGGCCCCGAGCTCTCGCTGCGTTTCATTATATACCCAGACCTCATTTCAAATCTAAGCATCATCCACAGTGGAAATTTACCTGTAAATCACAATTTGCTAGCAGTGGAAAATTAGCATTCAGTCAAATAGTCAGAAGGTGTTAACTCAAAGACACACCCTCCAGTGTGGAAGATATTTCTAAACTTCCTAAGAACTTTATTATCTTTTGGTTTACTTCTTTGGGAATGAGACATTTGTACCAGTTGCACCGAGACATTTCAAATAATACCAAACATGTATGATAATCATTCACATTAAACCATTTAGATTCTTGTGTGAGTTTGGGAGATCTCTGCCAGGATTAAGAATGGGGGAGAGAAATGTAGATTAGGATGAGGGAGGTTAGACCTTCGTCTCAATAGTGCATGGGGGGGAGTTCAAATGTTAATTTCCTTTGTTTTCTCAGAGAGTGGTCCTCTCTTAAAGTCCTTCTAGTTTTTCCAGTCTTACATAGCCAATCAGAGACATATATGTTGAGCATGTGAACGCAATGGCAAATCACAGCTCCGTGTGTCACTGATCCACTCATCTATCAGGAATCTGATTCTGACCAGTTCTCAAACATTCTCATAACAGAAGGCATCTGAGGTCAGAGAAGGGCTGCTGATGTTTCTTATCTCTGTAGATTGAGTGAATACAGCAGGGATGGCAAGGGAAAGTAGGAGCGAGATGCAGGGTTGAATTAGCACTCATATGCACCGTGACACGATACACAGAGCTCAGCTACACAAATAACAGCTTTAAAAATTAAAGGTCCCCATCTGTGCTCAGGACCCCGGCCGAGCCCACTTAGCTCTCTGCGTTCCACAGCTGGTTGAATGGTTGAGCGGGCTAATGCAACATTACACAGACGAGGGATCGCCTCATCCCTACACTGCTCTGTTTGGAAACATGGCCTTGTTAAGGGTTCAAGTGGGCATTACGGATCTCAAAATGTTTCGTGAGCGTGTGGGGTAAATATTTGAGAGTACCACTAGGCTGACACTGTGCTACGTGTTGACATATTAATAAAAGCAAACGGCTGCTTTGGAGCACTTCCAAGTGCTGAAAGTTTAATAGTGTAAGTGGATGGCAGAATTTTAACTGGTCTGCACAGTCAGTGCACAAGCAAGAGTCCGGCTTTCTCTTAATCCCAAGTATCATCTCAGTCAGAGCTGAAGAAGATTTTCACGTTTTGTATGGATTTTCATAAACTATAATATATATATATATATATATATATATATACACATACATATACAGGTCCTTCTCAAAAAATTAGCATATTGTGATAAAGTTCATTATTTTCCATAATGTAATGATAAAAATTATACTTTCATATATTTTAGATTCATTGCACACCAACTGAAATATTTCAGGTCTTTTATTGTTTTAATACTGATGATTTTGGCATACAGCTTATTGAAACCCAAAATTCCTATCTCAAAAAATTAGCATATCATGAAAAGGTTCTCTAAACGAGCTATTAACTTAATCATCTAAATCAACTAATTAACTCTAAACCTGCAAAAGATTCCTGAGGCTTTTAAAAACTCCCAGCCTCTTTCATTACTCAAAACCGCAATCATGGGTAAGACTGCCGACCTGACTGCTGTCCAGAAGGCCATCATTGACACCCTCAAGCAAGAGGGTAAGACACAGAAAGACATTTCGGAACAAATAGGCTGTTCCCAGAGTGCTGTATCAAGGCACCTCAGTGGGAAGTCTGTGGGAAGGAAAAAGTGTGGCAAAAAACGCTGCACAACAAGAAGAGGTGACCGGACCCTGTGGAAGATTGTGGAGAAGGACCGATTCCAGACCTTGGGGGACCTGCGGAAGCAGTGGACTGAGTCTGGAGTAGAGACATCCAGAGCCACCGTGCACAGGCGTGTGCAGGAAAGGGGCTACAGGTGCCGCATTCCCCAGGTCAAGCCACTTTTGAACCAAAAACAGCGGCAGAAGCGCCTGACCTGGGCTACAGAGAAGCAGCACTGGACTGTTGCTCAGTGGTTGCATGTCATTCGGAAATCAAGGTGCCAGAGTCTGGAGGAAGACTGGGGAGAAGGAAATGCCAAAATGTCTGAAGTCCAGTGTCAAATACCCACAGTCAGTGATGGTCTGGGGTGCCATGTCAGCTGCTGGTGTTGGTCCACTGTGTTTTATCAAGGGCAGGGTCAATGCAGCTTGCTATCAGGAGATTTTGGAGCACTTCATGCTTCCACCTGCTGAAAAGCTTTATGGAGATGAAGATTTCATTTTTCAGCACGACCTGGCACCACAGTGCCAAAACCACTGGTAAATGGTTTACTGACCATGGTATTACTGTGCTCAATTGGCCTGCCAACTCTCCTGACCTGAACCCCATAGAGAATCTGTGGGATATTGTGAAGAGAAAGTTGAGAGACGCAAGACCCAACACTCTGGATGAGCTTAAGGCCGATATCGAAGCATCCTGGGCCTCCATAACACCTCAGCAGTGCCACAGGCTGATTGCCGCCATGCCACGCCGCATTGAAGCAGTAATTTCTGCAAAAGGATTCCGGACCAAGTATTGAGTGCATAACTAAACATAATTATTTGAAGGTTGACTTTTTTTGTATTAAAAACACTTCTTTTATTGGTCGGATGAAATATGCTAATTTTTTGAGATAGGAATTTTGGGTTTTCATGAGCTGTATGCCAAAATCATCAGTATTAAAACAATAAAAGACCTGAAATATTTCAGTTGGTGTGCAATGAATCTAAAATATATGAAAGTTTAATTTTTATCGTTACATTATGGAAAATAATGAACTTTATCACAATGTACTAATTTTTTTAAAAGTACCTGTATATATATATATATATATATATATATATATATATATATATATATATATATATATATATATATATATATATTTATATATTTATATATATATATATATATTAAAGGTGCAATCAATAAGATTTTGTTTGAGTTTATCTGGCTCTTATTTGTCCAACAGTACCAGTGGTTTTGAACTTTAGACTAACACCTACTGGTCTGGATAAGTTTATGTACTAACATCTTGTACTTACTAACAACATGTTTATTTATACATTTTTATTTTTGATCCTTTCCCTCAATATCCACTCAGGAAGTTGAATGTGGAACAAACACAAAAGCAATTATTTTTGTAGCATCTCACCAGCTGCATGTAGTAGTGATTTTCCTGAACACTGGCAGAAGCCAACACTGGTTGCAGAGAGAGTTATTAATATTTTATCAAGTTTACCTGACCTTTATCCCTCTAGTTAATCCCACATAGACAAAAGTGAGAGAAAACACAACTGACTAAAACTATGAGAGCTTGCTCATTGGAGCCCACAAGTTCAGTCAACTGGGATTGTTCTTGTCTTCACCATAGTTTTGTCACTGATGATACTGCAGGTAGGTACTATAAAAAGCAGAACGCATTGAAGACTTTGATTACGCTCAATTATTCATTATCTAAAGCCCCACTATAGAAGATATTTAACTGTCTGATCCACTAATCTTCAACACTGTCAATGGAACTGTGACAGGAAACAATTTATGAACAAGATAAAACAGTGGGACTGGACCTGTTGGGCAAGCGTTTGCTATTAATGAAGAACAACGGTTATCCATCAGTTGAAGTCGCTGTTATCCCATCAGATTTTCACGTACTGGAAAACCTCAGTCTACTGTACATTTGCCTATTAGATCTGCTCTTCCGGCAATCCAGCAGGTACTGCTGATAACAATCTCAAACTGTCTCTTTATATTATCTGACACAAGGGGGGAAGCTCTGTCAAGCTGTCTACATTTAGAGAAGTGGTCATATCATCATCACCCCAGAGTGATGATAAGCTAATTTAGCTACAAATGTACACTTGCTTGTTTAAAAAAAAAGGAAAATTATTAAGGGTTGGCTGGCATCTACATCTGCTAGGAATCATTTAGCTGGCGCAGGGTCAATCGCATTGGAGGTCAGTTTCTGTACTGGCCACACCCCCTGGGCACATATCTCACACTCACCTAATTAGGCTAATAAGGAGGACTAACAAAACCAGCACTAATCAAATGACAAGGCCACCACTGATTTGTTTTCCAAATTAGCCGAGTGTTTGAGAAACCTCATGCCGTTTGATAAGCATTACAAATGGGATTAAAACAATGCATCACTAATATGGAGGAGATCTCAATTCCCCCTCCATCTGCAACAGACACAGAAACGAGCTCGTTCGCCAGGCAAATCAAGATGAAGGCAGACCCTCGCCATGTTTAGCATACTGCCTGCTGAGCACTTTTAAGCCATGTTGGCATTTGATCGTTTCGTGCGAGGACATCAAGAGATACGTTACCCCATGTTGATTTTTAAAGGTTGAGACCTCCAAACAGGCCTGAAGTATTGACTCTCTTCCATGTCTGCTTAAAAAATATGCACTCAATTCCCCTGATAACAAAACATGTTTATCAAACCCATAAAAATTTCACGTCTTCACAGCTTGTCAGAATGTTTCTCAAGTGCCTTTATGGATTCATGGTTTTTTGGGACTCTCCAATTCAGCTCCCCTGTGACAGGGATCCGGAGCCTCACAGTGTAAAACGGTAAATATAAATATCAGCGTTTTGATAGAGACTGACAGCTCCATATTGGCAAAGGATGGAATCAAATGGATTTGGACAGCTTGCATAATAAGCGGGTTTTGATTTTAGAGACAGCCAATGGTGTGATAGAACATCTTAGGGATTTGTGTCTATCACCTTGTTAAAGATTGACACATGTCAGCGTCGTTCACCTCGATAGACCCCGAGGCGATCTTCGACCCATAAACAAACACAAACAAATGAGGGAACGATCATTTAAAAGATATAAACACGCAAGCATAGGTCATTTGAGGATAAGTGACATAACAGCATTATTTACAGGATGTCCTTTCAGCCTGAAACCTAACATTATTATTATTATTATTTTAAAGCAGAATAGTAAAGAAATGTTAATATATTTCTGTAGTTATTTAATATTTAATACACAATAAGGAAAGTTTTTTTAAAAAGTGTTAAATAATTCATTATCTTTGTTGAGAAATAAATATAATTAAATAAAGTTCAAATATCAGCACACATCAATGTAGAAACTGAGAGTGGAAGTTATATTGAAAGAGAAATTTAGAGGTTACTTAGTATTATTTGAATATTGAGAGCCAACAGTTAACCCAAACAAACAAAGGTTACACTTTATTTTAAGTTGTCATAGTTACAGTGTAACTATATATTTAAGTACTGAGTAATATTAAGCAACTACATGTATTTACTATAGGGTTAGGGTAGGATTAGGATTTGGTTGAGGGTTAGTTGCATGT
This sequence comes from Meda fulgida, assembly GCA_030578275.1. Classification (NCBI taxonomy): domain Eukaryota; kingdom Metazoa; phylum Chordata; class Actinopteri; order Cypriniformes; family Leuciscidae; genus Meda; species Meda fulgida. The sequence goes on along the minus strand of CM060621.1, from coordinate 18,899,358 downwards.
AATTATGTATAATTTACTGTAATTACTATGGTAACTACATGTAACATAACAAGGGCACTGTAAAATAAAGTGTTACCCAGACAAATAAATACTAATATCCACAAATGTCCTGTGATTGTGAATAAAAGCTTGACGGTGAAAAAATAGCCAGTATCTTCAGCACATCAATTATTTGGATGTAGCTCACTCAGTACCACAGAAAATTTCCACCAGATTTGTTTTACTTCTGTTTAGGCGTTTAGAACTCAGAGTGCAAAAATGTATTTATGTTATTAATATTAATTCTAAATTAATTATCAAGACACCAGCAGTAAACAACTAAGCAGAACATAAATCAGTTAATTAAATTAGTACATTTAATGCATTTGTCACTCCTCTAAACCGGTCCCTTGAAACCAAAGTGTGGAATAAGTCTAATTCAATGGTGTTGGAAATGTTTAAGGGTCGTGGTGGCACACAAAGTCTACAGTCGGCGAGAAAGAGAGATCTCTCTGATTGGCTGAATGAGTATAAAAGCAAAAGCAAAAGTGACGAAAGCGATCAAAGTCAAGACAGCCTGGACAGAAGGCAGTTCAAATTTTACGTCATCTTACCTGAGCATTCGAATGCGTTTCCAAATAAAGCTATTAAAGTCATCTGGTGAAAATTCCTGTATTTGTTCTTATCAAAATACAAATAACAGAACAACGTAACAAATAATCACTAATGTTGCCATTTTTCCAATATTGCGCAACATTGGTGCCATCTCCAATTCCAAATGACTTGATTAACCTAAAGGCATGTGATGAAGAAAACCAAAAACACCCACAAACGAAACAGCAGCACACAAACCCATTAGAACTTTTCTCTCCAAAGTGGAAAATCCAGTAGAATAAATTGCATCCTCAAAGGTTTGGTGAGATTAAGAAATAACTGATGTTTCAAATTCGATTGACATGATAAGATTTCCAATTTATATATGCACATATAGACCCTTGAACACGAGTTGGCATGTTTAGTTTAGAGGTTCAAATTGATTGACATGCTAATCTTGAAGAAAGATGATTTAGATAGCAACCTGTTCTGATTAAAGGGAGTACAGAGCAAACTCCAGCCTTGATCTTTAAATCAACTGCACTCATTTCTGGAATGATTAAAACATTAAAGGTTAAAGCCCAGGCCGGGAACATCATTTGCGTGTTTCTTCTCACTGCAGGATCACAGCAGAAGTCTGCTATTAATACTGAGAGAGTTCTTCTCTCGCAATGGCTTGGTGTGCTTTCAGTTGACTCAGTTCAATCCTTCCCCATGCTGAGATGTGAGAAGAGGAAGTGTGAGGGTGCAGAAATCTCCATGAAAGGTCATGTGAAAAGAGACGATCCTCATGTCCACACAGAATTATATTTTTAAAGATAGCTTTGGGTCTTCTAAAGTTGATCAACTTTGCAATAAAGGAAGTTTTCGCTCACAAGACCTACAAACATGCAGTCTATATTATGAAGAGAAATTGCACTGACCCTGAACACACAAACAGTCATGAGGCCGTGACTCTAAATTAATTTTACTACTGGATGTCATCATTACCCTGTTTAATGTGGGTTAAAAAAAACCTACAATTGAAAAAAATATTTCATTGAGTCAGAACACCACAAGACTCAATCTTGGTTCCTTATTGTATACATGGTTAGTTGATGACAGTTGGACTCAAAGGTTGTTTCCCCAATGGAGAAACAGACATTGGAAAGAAAGTAAGAGAATATGCCTTCGGTTTTGAAAGTTGTCAGTCTCATATACAACCATTACAATCTGTACAAATTGAAGATAAAAGGTATACTATCAGACAGCTTGGATGATTGGTGGCATGTACAAAAACATCATGACTGTCATATGAAATGAAAACATGCCTTTAAATATCATAAAAATGTTCTTTGTTTTCGATATTTTCATTTAATACAGTGTTAAAAATCTGGTATTCAAAATATGAAAGTCTTTTGATGTTTCTGTTTGTTTTTCAAAAAGAAGCATTTCAACTGAATAATTTAATTATGTGTTGAAATGTGTGACATATGGATATTTTACGTACATAGCCTTTTATAACCCTGGACCTCTTCATATTTGATACAATTGTATTAAATAAAAAACAGCAAAGGGCCATGTGGTGATCAGTGGTCTGCCGTGGTGTTCTGAAATGAGGCGCCAAAGTCCTCATAGTTGTATCAATGTTTGTTTATATATATATATATATATATATATATATATATATATATATATATATATATATATATATATAAATATATACACATACATATATATACACACACACACACACACACACACACACACACACACAGTATCCCACAAAAGTGAGTACAACCCTCACATTTCAGCAAACATTTTAGTATATCTTCTCAATATTAACACTTTGGACACAGTTTTGACATGTTCACTTATGGTGTACTCACTTTTGTTGCCAGCTATTTTGACAATAACGGCTGAAAGTTATTTTCAGAGGACAGAAAATATATACTCCTTACAAGCAGCACATTGACTACTCTAAAATATATCCAAGTTTAATTTCTATAGTATTGTCCCTTGAAAAGATATACTAAAATGTTTGCTGAAATGTGAAGGGTGTACTTACTTTTGTGAGATACTGTATACATATATATATATATATATATATATATATATATATATATATATATATACACAGAAGATATACAGTATATAAATCAAATGTAAATTTATGTCCCAAACAGTTTCATCTGTCACATTTTCCTGATTTAATAAACATTACATACATACAACATAACAAACAAAAACAACAAATACAATTCTATTTTGTATTTTTACAATAATAATATAAGTAATGCTCTATTTATTAAAACCAAGTATACCTAAATCTCATCGTTAGTGTTTTTATGCATTTTTACATGTATTCCAATAGTGCAAAGTGCCCGTGCAAAATCAGTTTTTGTGTGTGTTTTTAGTAATTGTTGGTTTGGTGTGTTTGAGTGCTCATTGTAACAATTACACAGCAAATGTTCAGTGACATTTTTATTTGTGCATGGTAGAAAGCAAATACTGATACTGACATAATGACATACAATAAATATGGAAAATTGAACTACACGATTCAGGGAGCAGGCAACACAGTGAACTCCGAAAAAACGCTACACTTGAGCAAACAGTTTGTGAATAGGCTACTACAAATGGTGGCCGTGAATAAAATATAATATTCATTAGTAAACAGTGTAGCTGACATAATGTTTAGCTGACAGAGTGTTTATGTCAGAATATTTATTTTTAAACCACAACCTCCTAAGTGCTTCTTTTACCGATATATTTAACGATATCTTTTGCATTTCTAATCCAAAAAACGTCAAACTTGTCACTGCACTTATTCGTGCCCGTAGCAAGACACCTGTCACGTTTGAAATCCATCGGACTAACGGTTCGAGAGACATGTGAATAACAGACAGACACACACACACACACACACACACACACACACACACACACACACAGACAGATGTTCCTGTAATTTATAGATAGATATAATAAAGGAAGTAACAATTTAAATAATGTATTTTATTTGTGAACTGATGTTCCGCTGTTCTTTTTGGACAATTTTTTGGACAATTTCTTTAACTTATTTTTGGACTATCAGTCATCAAGCTCAGTAAACAATGGTCACAGACACGAAGACGTACCTTTAATTTCAATGCTCACAAAACAGTCACGTTTTCAGGCCATTTTAAGTTTGATGTGACAAAGCAGTGATATCTAAGTGGCTGAGTTGTTCACTTACTTTTTAATTAGTCTTCCCATTAACGGCATAATTTTGGACAGATTCAGACAGACAGATTCGCGAACGAAAACAAGAGGCGGGATTTATAGCACAAACCAATCATATCCAATCATAGCGTGATGGAGGCATTGCGTCCTCTCACGTGACTTTCCCCGATTTATTCGCAATTACCCCCCATCAAACCCACTGCACACTTTAGGGGGTCTGTAAAAACTCAATGGGATCAGGGGAGGCAAGAGAAACACGGACTCCTGCTGAAGTCGCCGTTTACAAAAACAACTCATTTTTGCACGTTTTAACGTCACGTTTTGTCATTTATGCTGTATTATTTTTGTAATATGGATTATTTTCTCATCCATTTTTTTTTGCCAATTTTTTTTTCTCCAATTTTACCAATTGCCTCCTCAGAGGAAACACCCCTGGTGGTGATCAACCCATTATTTCATTCTCATTATTTAAATGAAACATCATTACACCACCTTAATCATCCCGAGGTTTGTTTAGTGTTCTGTGAAGCCTTTAAGATTACATGAGAGATTTTAATCAGCCGAAACTTGCACTGGAATAAATAAAAGTATCTGCTGAATTCCATGTAAAAAGCACAAGATAAGTTGTAGTAGGAAATGGGCTTGTTTTAATAGGAGCTTCCCAGGTAAACTTGAAGGGAACATTACTGCCCATCACTGTAAAAATAAAAATAAAATACTTTCAACAATATCTTCTTGCCTAAATACAAAAAGACTTAACCATGAAATGCAAGGATCTATTCTTGGGAGAACCAGGATAATGGAGAAATCATTTGAACTTTTTTTTAATAGCTCGATCTGCAGTTGGTATTAGAAGTAGGAAAATGTTTGAAACATCTTCATTTGCGGCAGTCAGAGTGCATAAAGTAGAGAGAACTGACTCACAGCTAGGAAGCGCAAGTGCAGAGTGACTAAATTCAAGGAGCATAATTATTTATGGGCAGCTTTTTTTGCTGGCTTGCCTGGCACTTTGGGTTGGTACTGCCGGCCAAGAGAGAGAGAAGAGCTCCACTTGATCTCTGCTTTCTTAAGGGCCTTTTCTATGAGACCTAGGATATTTAATGAAGAAACGTGTCTCTACATCACGGTACATAGTTTGGGTGGAAGAAATGCACCCTACCAAAAATCATACAGCAAGGCCACCGAAAAGGTTTCGTTCAAACAAATATATCCATGGATGAATTATAACAAATAACACCAGTAAAGTGTTAAGAAGATAAATAGGGTTCATTTTGACTTCAAATATGAAGTGTGGCTCATCCAATGATCTGTTTGGGGCAGGTCTAACTGTTTGGCTGACCGATGGGGAAAAATAAGAGAAGCCTAATGACACATACATTTGTCACACTCCCATTCACTCAATATAATTTATTATTATTATTTGAATATATTTTAAAATGTAGCTTAATTTATTCCTGTGATGGCAAAGCTGAAACTTTAACAGCCAATTGTAGCACAAATAGAATTTTCATCCTTGCTGAATAAAGATATTCATTTCTATCAAAAAAGTAAATGTACAATTATGCACTTTGCAAATGATTTTGTCCAATGCAAAACTGTATCTGAGTGTGTCCTGGGAATTGAACCCACAACTTTGCCATTGTTAGTGCAATGCTTCACCAGAAACACTTCATGTATAAATAGTAAGATAAACAAAACATGTTAGAACTGCAACAGAAAACAGTTCACTTTTTAACTGCTTTGCGGTTTGGAAATGGTTTGCAGATTCCCAACAGTTTGTTTGTATAAACTCATCCCCATTTGTACACTTGAGCCAGTTTTGTACAATGGTGAAAAGTCCCTGAAAGCGCCCGTCATCATGAGATGAATGCGAGTGATCATATAAGTCAGAAAATTGGACACATTTGGACATCTGTGATTTATCTGTCTATCAACTCAATAGATAAGAATAAAAGCAGCCAAAGCCTGCCCGGCGACAGCCGTCTGCGATGTCAGGTTAAAAGCTGGGTACTTGTGGATATTTAATCCTTCACCCCATCACCACTCGTTCCACAGTACACTGACCCCTGTCACGCCCAAAGAGGATTATTGAGGAAGTTCAAAACCTTTGGTTGCTTTTCTGGCCTGTAATTCTTAATTGACCGACGGCTGTCTGCGCTTAACAGATGGCTTATAACAAACTCAGACCCACTCGTAGATGTATAATCCATGCAATAAATCTACTCTGATTCCACTCACATGCTGTAAACATTCTTAGGGATGTGGCAGTAATCTAATATTCCAAAGTTCTCATGCTGTCAGAAGACATTTACGATTTGCTAGTTCAGTTCGGAATTATCACGCCTGTGCTCATTTTGGTCAGTTCACCAGCTACGTATTTGATCGTAATGAGACTTTCACGTATATTTGACCCCTCAAGCAACACATATCCTGTGTAGCGACCATGGATCAAACATTGGTACCACAAGCTATCAACTGTAGTGGTGGCTAGGAGGGATTTACCTCAGAAATCTTTGCTGAACTTTTCTGCTTAACTTTAAAGGTGTCCTTTACCCTGGCTATTGTCAGGTCAAATACACTTAATTGGATTAGCTAGATGATGCAATCATCACTCTTATTAAAGAAAAGCAGGCAATCTTCTCAACAATCTTGATTTGGTTTTTAAAATTTATACTACAACCCAAGATACATGTGGACATGACAGAAATTAAATATTTGCTAACAATATGCACTCTTAAGAATTAGGGTTTATTGGCATCTATGGTTCCATAAAGAATCCTTAACATCCACGTTACCTTTCAATTTCACAAGGTTCTTTACATTATTAAAATGTTCTTCACACTAAGAAAAAAAGGGGTCCTTTTAAAGACTATTTACTGAAAGGTTATTTGGGGAACCCAATAGAGTTCATTTTTAGCATTGCTGCAAACGCCCCCTTTTGGAACCTTTATTTTTAAATACCAACTCTTAAATCCATTTCAAACTGATCAAGACTTTCACAATATGAGTAATTTTATTTCACGATAATGAGATAGATATATATATCACAATATAGTTGTTTTTGTTATTTTATTTTATTTTATCTTAGTTATTAAAAATAGGAACAAAGATGCAAAAATAGGACAAACACAATATAAAAAGATAAAACTAATATTAAGTTGTTCAGGTCTATTTGACAGTAACATTGAAGTAATAAATAAATAATACTACAGAAATGAAAACTAAAAAAACACTGCATTTCATCTGATTATTTTCAATCAGAGAATATTTTCAACCAAACAGCAATTTTTGTTAAGTTAATTCAATATGTTTAACATAAGCAAAATAATAATGATATGGACCAATATAACAATAAATACACAGCAATTTACATATACTCTTTTTCTTAATTTTTTTAGTAAATAATCTAACTACACTCAAATAACACACCCTAACACAAAATAACACACCCTAACACACACACACACACAAAATAACGTATTTTTCCTAGACAATTTTCTTGAAAACATCTTTGATGTCAGTAATGTTGTTTCAGCATACAGAACTGTGCGAGATGTGGCCTAGCGGGATCTCTCCTCTTTATCACAGTCTGCCTCATCTCTCACTTTCCCTATCTAAAATTGAGAAATGTCCAATAACAAAAATAATACAAACAGCAGTTAACCCTATTACCCCTACTGACCATCATTGACATGACAGTCGCCTCTGAACGACTTTATCAGAACAGAGGTAGAAAACTCAACTCGCCTCAAGCAGAACTGTTATAAGCACAGAATAACACCACAGCAAACTCTCTGACGCACAAAGAAAGTTTTTTGCATCCTCTGTTCAGGAGTATGAACGTAATGGTGTCAATATCAGATTGTGATAATCATCTCTCTGCTTTGACACCGTGCAGACACTCTGTCTATCAGTCAAAGAACACTTCATCTGATTTTAATAGTATCGGCAAGATAAATATCACATGCAAAACGGCAAATGGGAGAGGATGTGGACCGTTTGAGCATATCAGACTCTTAACTGCCACGTTTCATCTCCCCTCATCTAATAGAGTTCTTCATCTGGGAAGGCAGGTTTGAAGAAGAAAAGAGTGCATTTGCTTTCAAACTTCATAATCAGACTCAATAAGAACGCATCACTGGTGCCGAATGTGAAAGGGAAAGCACAAGAAAGAATGAACCGTCAGCCTCATTCCACCAGTAAACTCAGATTTGAAGTTAATGATGTGCAGCCACTTTGTACTGTAATAGATGCCACAACAAATGAATAACACTTTTATTGAGACCGTGTTTCTCCATGTAAAACAGGGCAGGAACTGTATGGCATCGAACTAAGCAGCTCTTTATTAGTTATTCTTTCAGTAAATGTATGTCTGTCTGTCTTGTTTCCTCAGTTCTAGTTTTTTTTTTTTTTTTTCTATAAGGTCTTTAGTTTTCTCTGATCAGGTATATCTGATAGCTGTATTAGAGCATTACTAATGATTGATTGTATATTGTTGTTCTACCCCTACACTCTTAAAATATAAAGGTTCCAAAATGGGCTTTTTCACAGCAATGCGATAGTTTGGTTCCCCAAAGAACCTTTCAGTGAACTATTCTCTTTTACTGACAAAACCATAGATTTCCAATGGTTTCACTGACCAACCTAAGTGCATATTGTAAATATATTTTATTTTGATGACTGCAACACACTCTAAAAAAGTTGGTACACAGGCCTGTTTACACCTTTATCACCTTTCCTTTTAATTACACTTTTTAATGATTTGGGAATTGAGGATATTAAATTTCCTAGCACACCGAGTCCGAAATTTCTGTATGTGTTTTTTCGTATTCATCATTCGGTGGCTCTGAATGGTCAAAACACCTCTCAAAATGCTTGCTACGGATGCAAAAAAACAAACAAAAAAATGACGGACGGACGGGCGAACGTTTTGGAGGCAGTGTGTAAACGTGATTGACACAACATGAGGTCGTATTAATTTTTTTAAAATGCAAACATTTCGGACGAGAATTTCAAACTCAGTGTGCAAGGACCTTAATTGTTGCAATTTTTGCCCAATCTCAACCTCATACAAGTCAGCTACTCAACATAATGGTGATCATTGTCTGCTTCTTTTCATGATGGGCCATACATTTTCAATAAGATGCACAGGTCTGGACTGCAGGCAGGCCAGTCCAGTACATCCCTTCTATGGTGTAGACTAGAGTGTCTAGAAACCACTCTGTTGTAGCACGAATGAGGCCTGGATGCATTGCTACCTAGGATAGATGTCATCTTGATGGCAGTACATGTCTCTATACAATCCCAATATAAGCCTCCACATCCTCACACATATAAAAGTCACCCATGCTGTTTGTAATGATGCATCCCTATACCATAACAGATGTTTGCTTTTGCACCTGTCGCTGATGAAAGTCTGGATGGTTCCTTTAGTCTTTGGGCCTGAGGACTCAAAGCTGAACCGTAGACCCATCACACCACAGCACACATTTACACAGTCTTTTGGACCATCTGAGATGAGCTCTGGCCCAGAGAACTCGGCAGCATCTCTGCATAGAATTGATGCATAGCTTTCTCCTTGCGTAATAGAGATTCAAGTAGCATTTCTTGATGCAGCAGCAGACTGTGTTAAGTGACAACGATTTTCCAAAGTACTCTCGAGCCCAAATGGTTGGAGATGGGCTTGAAAAAGTTAATTTGTATCCCTGTGCATGTATCCCTGTGCATTTAATTTACTGTAAGAAAATACAGTAAGAATTTGGCATTTAAAAAAAGCCTTTTTTAAACTGTATTTTTGTAATGGAACTAGCAATTAAGTGAAACGTGCACTTACAACTCTTCTTGACTGCAACAACTGACGTGGGCAAAGAGCTTACAGAGAATTTATAAAAGGAGTAACTCCTTCCTCGACTTCTCGGTAAAGTGAAGGAAAGGAGGTGATGGATTAACCAATGGCATGGGAATCTCCAGCTCAGTGAAGTATCTAACATTAGCATTTTATGGAGAATGCTTCCCCTCAGAGCGTCTCTCCCAGGGAGTCAGTAACGGCAATGGCTGTCATGGAAAGCTTGGGTTGTTCTTCAAAGTCAGCTGGCAGCAGGACTCAGTGTTCATTCTTTGACTCGCTCTGTGTGTGCGATGAGAATTTGGCCCGAGAACAACAACTTAGAGCCAGGAATCCAAAGAAGCAACAAACAGTCTAAGAGCAAAACAAGGAACCCTGCACTGAGCCCCCTGCACAGGCCCTGTCAGACACACTGGCCCCAGGCTTACACTTGCTATAATTCCCTTCTTCCTGCTGCCACTACACACAACCACATTCTGCAGCTGATACTGCTCACTCGCCTGCCATCACATTAATCTAAAGTAGCTTCAAGGAATGATGGGAGACTTTTTTTCCTGATTTACACAAATATTTACTTGCCTACAAATTACCAAGGAGGGGTGTATGAACATGGAACTGAGTTTCTCTACACTGAAATGTTCAATCTGAAAGAATTATACTACAAATAAAAATGTTTTTAAATAAATTAATACTTTTATTCAGCAAACTGATGAAATATAAGACATTTAAAATGTTACAAATTATTTCTATTTCAAATAAATGCTGTTCCTTTGGACTTTCTTTTCCTCAAATCCTGGGGAAAAAGTTAGCATGGTTTCAAAACTATTAAGCAGCACATTGTGCATATAGAATATGCACCAAATCAGCATATTATAATGATTTCTGAAGGATCATGTGACACAGGAGACTGTGGTAATGGCTGCTGAAAACACAGGAATAAATTACATCTTAAAATATTTTCAAATAAAAAAGTTATTTTAAATTGTAATACTTTTGTTGTAACTGTATTTTTTAATCAAAGAAATGTAGCCTTTGTGACCATAAAACACTTCTTTCAAAAACATTAAAAATTGCGAAGTTTTGGATTTTTTTTTTTTTAATTGTAAGCTAAAGAATGTTTAACACTGCACATACAATTATTTAGACAATTCCTCGGCAGTAATTTTTTTTTTAAAATTACAAACTGAACATTTTGCAGAGAGAATAAATTCAATTCATTCTGCACCGCAGCTATGCTGAAAATAACCTGTTAAGATGCCGTATTTTCAAAGGTTATTATCCTTTCAGTAAAGCGACATAAGATAAATATGTGCACATAATACTGTCGCTTTTGTATGCAAACACATGCTCTGACAGTATGGATGACAGCTACAGAATGAGAGCAATAGGAATGTTTTGCTTGGAAAGTGAAGTCAGAGTTCCTTCAGTGAACAGGTGTCTGGGGACCGCTCACATCTCTCGAAACGGGTGGGTTGTGTCATGAGTACCTAATCCACCATGGCTTGTTTAACCTCAGAAATGGCCTTAAAAGCCAAGAGTTTTACTGAATAAATTGATAAATGAATAAACCATTGTGAATACTGAACACATAACATGTCCCCAGTAGTCAGTTTAGAAAGTCACTCTCTGAATGATAAAACACTTGAAGAAGAAAAAAAAAACCTTCTGTTTCAGGTCATTTGATTTTGATCATCTGACATTAAACATTGTACTGTACATCTTCACTCACATAAGTAAGATTTGTTGAGTACAGTACACAATACATTCATATCGCTATGGTCACTACTGCATCAATGCCTCAACGTCAACTAAAAGACCCCAAAGCCTGTACCTGATAGTTGCCCAGGGTTTCCATGGCAATGACCACTCAGAGTTTCACTGTAACAGCAAGAGTACAAGAAAGATGTATGTCCACACCTCACAGTACTTCGACACCAAATATTCAGTCAATGCACTGACTATGAAATGAAAAAAATACTACAAGACGTACTGTGGTGTTACTGTGCTTTATGCAAATGTTCCATGGTAATATACCTGGATATATATAAATATACCTCATTATATAAACAGATGATCATTTGGTCTTATGGTATACCAAAAAACATGTATTGTTTGATACCAAAGCATCATGATACGGCATAAGGTTGCACAGTCGAAATAAAAACTGAACTGCGATATGGCGATTTTCAAATCGCAAAGGCTGCAATTGAATTAGATAAATATACACGCTGCGTGTTTCAGAGCAAAACTTCTTAAGGGCTCCAAAACAGAAACCTTAAGGGCTCCTTGCTGTTTTCCACCAAAATAAAAGCTTGATGGTTTAACATTTGAAAATGAATTAAGACAGTTGTACTTCAAAGTAAAATTGTTATTTTCATTATATTCTTTAATTCTTTTATTTTTTTACAGTGAAATTACTATAGTTATTTTGGGCCAAATTGTGGAAACCTGGAATTAAAATAAACTGCATACTTCAGTTCAGCTATTTGTAAATTAAAGATATTTTTTTTCCTTCTAAAACGTAGTATTGAAAAGCCCCTATTTATTCTAGTGAATGTTAATTCAGATGGTTTATGTTTAAAAACAAAAACCATTCACCAATTCAAGGCCCTGTGCAGCATTGTATGTGTTCTTTATTATGTGCAGAATGTTTATTAAATGCTAGTGTTCTTCGCTCAGTACCAGCTTTACGTTACTTTACAAGCTTTACCGACAAATACAACTAGGCACAGTTTTTCATAGCAAGCCCCTAAATAAAGCAACATGACTATAGTTGAGCTATTTTAAATGATTAGTGTTTGGACTATGTTGTGTACATGGAGCCCTACAGCCCCAGAGAGACTCAAAAACACAAATATCTGGCTGCGAGCTCAGAGCAGTGGTACAGGTATAACGTGACAGAGGACCCTGAAGCTCATCTCTCAGATGGCCAGCCAAATGGAATTCCAAACAGCGGTCAATTCATGCCTTGAAAAACAAACACCACTGGGCATGTGTCAGCTCTTAAACACACGCACACATGAACATGTACAACTGATGCCTCAGTTCTGTTTGAGAAGGGCATGGTTTCGACAGTATCGAGGCGGGCTGAGGAAGAAGAACTACTATATCGCTTGACATAGGGTCTTATTGGAAAGCTAATGTAAATCCAAGTGAGAAAGAATGTTTTGAAAATGTCCTAAATTGGAGCAAATGAAACAGTATTTTTAAAAATAAAACTTAGGAGTGGCCTGCTGGTTAATAAATGCTCTCTGACACATTCTACAGCCATTTTGGGATCCCATTCCCCCTTCTTCTTCTCTCTATTGTTCCTGGTTTCCCTTTCAATGGAGTTGCAAAAAAGCCAAAAACTAAAAATGAACTCTGTTTTGAGTCTTAGGGAACCCAAACGGATTATAAACGACATTTCAACTTGATAACACTCTTCAAATGTGCTCCACAACCTCTGTTTGGAGTCTCAAAGTGAAAAAGTTTCTACAAACTGTAAAAGTTCACTCATGTCAATTATCTTTTTGGACTTTTTATTATATGTTTTATATTACACAAATCTTGTGTGGAATTCGGACTGATTTTTTGTCTCTAAAATTTGTGTTGATGTGAACAGACCTTATGCCTACTTTGTGATACAAGCTTCAACAGCATCTGCCAGGGGATTTAAACTAGCGACAAATGTTTTTCTTTCATATTGTGAAGTATATCCGAGTGTAATTATTATGTATAATTATGATTGTGGAAAAAGTAAAAATGCAGAGCAGGGGCTGGTTCAATTTATCGATTGTTGATTGGATGTTGAGATGTGGGAGTTGCAAACAAAAAGTGGAGGCAGATGAGACAAATAAAAATGGAGAGAGAGAGAAGTCTGTCATATCACTGGAAGATCGGGTTATGACATTTCAATTAAATGTTATGGGGTCAAACTTTAACAATGCATTTAACTCTTTGATTTTTGTTCAAAACGTTGCTTTTTTAAAGAAACTTACCCACCTTCAAGTATTGAGAAAAAATGGTTTTGTTTGTTTTGTTTAAAAGCAGAAGCACTGTTCTTTCTTTTGATATATTGCATGTTAAGATATTTAGTCAACAAAATATTATGGGGGCCATGAAAATTGTGAAAATTATCACAAATGCTAGCAGTGGAAACAAAAAAAAACGCTGGTGGGGAAAGAGTTATCATGCATTTAGAAAAATAAGTAAGGTGAAATTTAATTTCATGCTGACTTCAATAAAGTCAGAGAAACATTTTGAAAGAATCTGTAACGTCATACATTAAAAGTCAGGTTAAAGGTTAAAGATAAAATGTAAACAAATAAGTAACAAGTCACCGCTTAACAAATCAGCAAATAAATGCACAGTCTCGTATAGGTTTTTAATCCATCTCTCTCTCTCTCTGTCTCTGCTGTGAGTTTATGTAGCTTTCTATTTGTGTTTCTATATCTATATGTGAGCGAGTGTGTATAACAAAATGTTTCTGAAAAAAAGACGGCCAACCTGTTTTCAAGAATATCGGACTTCCAACTACACAGGACACAGAAGTTGAGAGCGTAGTTTGATAGAATGATTCGGAGAAAAGGTTTGTGAGGAGATGTACAGTGGAGAGATAATGTGTTTGAGTGGCGCTATGAGCCGACACACACACACACACACACACACACACAGTCTTAGCGCGGCACTGGCTCCCCTCCTGAGGCAATCATTACAGGGATTTGTTCTGCTTGCACTTATAGTTTTAGCAGATCAATCGGAGAAGCATGCGCTAAAGCCCATTATTAGTTCTAAGGGCAACAACTTAGTTTCGGGGGGAGAGGGGGTGGATTGTCCACACTGTGCTGCTTGTTTGAAACCAGAAGCATCCATGACTGTGAACAACATTCCCCGGAGATGAATGAGAAAATCAATTAGGAGGTGAGAAGCGTTTAGTGCTATCAGTACATGCAAAAACAAATTCATTTAGTGTAATGGAGGCGCCTGCCCTCAGAGATCTCACTGCGACTCTGAAATAACTGGTATATGTTTCATCATAACATAGAGATGAAAACACATCTATCATACAATGACAAAATCACAACGGACATTTGACAAGCGTCTTCATGCAAATCTAAAATTAAACCTAGTTTCAAAACATAGAGCACTGCCTACAGAGGAAGCCTACATATGTGCGCTCCCGATGCAAAGGAAGACTTGTAGGGATATTCTGGGTTAAATTCACTAAATTCAGCTGAATCGTCAGAATTTGTGGCATAAAGTTTATTACCTCAAAAAATTATTGGAAATTCTCCTTCCTTTTCTATAAGGGGAAAAATCTGTGTTCCAGTGAGGCGAAGTGCATGGGACCAATTTGTAAAAGTTAAAATACTCAATGTTTAAATAGCCAAAAGACATAGCATATTTCATCGGACCAATAACAGAAGTGTTTTTAATACAAAAAAAAAAAGTCAACCTTCAAATAATTATGTTCAGTTATGCACTCAATACTTGGTCAGGAATCCTTTTGCAGAAATGACTGCTTCAATGTGGCATGGAGGCAATCAGCCTGTGGCACTGCTGAGGTGTTATGGAGGCCCAGGATGCTTCGATAGCGGCCTTAAGCTCATCCAGAGTGTTGGGTCTTGCGTCTCTCAACTTTCTCTTCACAATATCCCAGAGATTCTTTATGGGGTTCAGGTCAGGAGAGTTGGCAGGCCAATTGAGCACAGTAATACCATGGTCAGTAAACCATTTACCAGTGGTTTTGGCACTGTGAGCAGGTGCCAGGTCGTGCTGAAAAATGAAATCTTCATCTCCATAAAGCTTTTCAGCAGGTGGAAGCATGAAGTGCTCCAAAATCTCCAGATAGCTTGCTGCATTGACCCTGCCCTTGATAAAACACATTGGACCAACACCAGCAGCTGACATGGCACCCCAGACCATCACTGACTGTGGGTACTTGACACTGGACTTCAGGCATTTTGGCATTTCCTTCTCCTCAGTCTTCCTCCAGACTCTGGCACCTTGATTTCCGAATGACATGCAAAATTTGCTTTCATCCGGAAAAAGTACTTTGGACCACTGAGCAACAGTCCAGTGCTGCTTCTCTGTAGCCCAGGTCAGGCGCTTCTGCCGCTGTTTCTGGTTCAAAAGTGGCTTGACCTGGGGAATGCGGCACCTGTAGCCCATTTCCTGCACACGCCTGTGCACGGTGGCTCTGGATGTTTCTACTCCAGACTCAGTCCACTGCTTCCGCAGGTCCCCCATGGTCTGGAATCGGTCTTTTTCCACAATCTTCATCAGGGTCCGGTCACCTCTTCTCGTTGTGCAGCGTTTTTTGCCACACTTTTTCCTTCCCACAGACTTCCCACTGAGGTGCCTTGATACAGCACTCTGGGAACAGCCTATTTGTTCCGAAATTTCTTTCTGTGTCTTACCCTCTTGCTTGAGGGTGTCAATGATGGCCTTCTGGACAGCAGTCAGGTCGGCAGTCTTACCCATGATTGCGGTTTTGAGTAATGAAACAGGCTGGGAGATTTTAAAAGCCTCAGGAATCTTTTGCAGGTGTTTAGAGTTAATTAGTTGATTCAGATGATTAAGTTAATAGCTCGTTTAGAGAACCTTTTCATGATATGCTAATTTTTTGAGGAATTTTGGGTTTTCATGAGCTGTATGCCAAAATCATCAGTATTAAAACAATACAACACCTGAAATATTTCAGTTGGTGTGCAATGAATCTAAAACATATGAAAGTTTAATTTTTATCATTACATTATGGAAAATAATGAACTTTATCACAATATGCTAATTTTTGAGAAGGACCTGTATATATACGTGTGTGTGTGTGTGTGTGTGTGTGTGTGTGTGTGTGTGTGTGTGTGTGTGTGTGATTTTTAATTACAAATCTCTCTGTGTGATTACATCCATGACAAAATAAAACCTAAAATAACTGTCCAATTATTTAACATGCTTTACAGCTCAAATACAGTAATACACAAGTTTTAACAGAAGAATGTACAGTAAATGCTTTTAGAAAATTATAAGCTTCACATTTCTACTTTGAAATCCTCCCAAACTACCCATATTCGTTTGTATTATAAATGCCGTAACCGAAACAGAAGTCTCTGACCAGGTTCGAATAATGTACACGGATCATTCAATTACACAAGGAATGTGCATTAAGACAGTAAATAGTCCGTTTTGATGTTATATTGGCATTAAAGACATTTCCATTTCACGTTCCCATTTACATCGGGTAAATTTCATGCATTTCAGTCTCTCAAGATCTGGATGAGGCTGCACAGGGTGTCAGATGACGTCTGCCCTGACGTCTGCACTGCTTCCTTCGAGTGAAGTGGAAGGGGCAGTCAGGTGGCCATCTGCAAGTACGTGATTGTTACGTAACTGAACGCATCATGTTCTGTTGTTTGTTTGTTTTTATCTGCTGGGCTAATTGAGTAAAAGTGAGTTTGTTTCATGAAGGGAATGGCAGTGAGATGGGAACCAGGGCTTACATCACAGAGATGACATTGTGTCCTGCCCCTGGCCTCTCTGACACTCAGGTCAGATTATATAAGCAACCCTCTCTCCTTCCCTCTCTTTACGTCAGGAGTGCACGGAGGCAGCTCTTTTAGTGTACAGAATGTAAAGCAGCCAAAAGTTACGTAAAAGAATAAAAATGAACTGGTGAGCCCAGCTCATCCCACTTTTAAGCTTCTGAGAGAAAAACAATAATACATGGATGAAGTAAAAACCACATGAAAAGTGTGGTCTAAAAATACTTACTCTTCCACTTGGCTTTTATTCTACATCATAACAATTTTCAGGCCCACCCACTGGGAAATATCATTCGTTCAAAATCCTGCTTCTCATTTCTACATATTAAACATCAAATATGTTCTGATTAGCTGTTGCCATTGAAGCAAGTAAGAGATTTATTAAGAAAAATTAGGAAAGATAGGAAAAGCAAAAAAGAAAATAAAGTGTTTGAATTTACCTGATTCTTTTTCAGGAGCAAAAATGAATCACCAGATGATAAGACCTGAACGTGAAAGACAGAGAGATGAATGAGGACTTGGTGACATAAGGGAAATAATAGATAATATTAAATAAATATTAAAATAATAGTTAATATTGTTTATATTAAACACCTTTTTTTTTAAATCACGTATTTTCCTGCAGTTATATATACAGTATGTGTCTATATGTATTCCATCACAATAAGTAGTTGTTTTGTTATTTTATCTTTATTTTATCTCACCAAGCATTTTGGCATCATTTTGTGTGTGTTTTACCATTAATGTGTATTTGACAGTGCAAGTACTTAACTTATTTAACTGAGCTAAACTTTTTTTTTAACATCAAGCATGCGCCACGCTTCATTTTCAAATTCATGCATATTTCTTCCTAACGTGTCAAAAACTTTTAGCAGTCCTGCGCCCTGCGGCTATATTTACACACTGATACACAAAACAGCAAAATCTCTATCGATAGACACTTTAAATCTTCCGTATAATGTATTGCCATGATAACTGTACTCTAAACTTTCTAGGACAATGAGCTCTGGAATAACAGCGAGTTCATATAAAAAACATAAACAGAAAACTTAAAAAGAAGACTAGGAAAGACAAACAAGAAAAAGTTCCAAAATGCTAATTATGAGGTTCCACTTGTCTGTTTGAGGAACATCCTGTTTGAATGCGCAGGTAGGAGGTGGGGGGTCTGTTTCCTCTCGAAGGGCCTACAGACGCACTCCCTACCCACATAGTGTCTCTTTTGTTCTCTGATAAATTGACACTGCCAGTTCCCAGTTCCCCACGCTGCCAAGACATGAGGAAGACCGCCGGGAAAAAAGAAGTAGGAGCAGCGGCGCTACATGTGATTGGTATCACTTCTGACTGACTGTCTTCATGTTTTTATGTGCACTGTCTCCACAGGCATTCATTTCAAAGCTCTGATTGAGGGTGCTAAGACAATATATATATATATATATATATATATATATATATATAATATATATATATATATATATATCATTATGTTCAGTCAGCCATCCATATCATTCAATAAGTTGTATCCTGCCAGACAGTCCAAACATTCATCAACCATACCAATTCCTAAATTTTATTATTTACATATAAGGTTACAACAAAAGGCCCATTTCAAGGCCATCCAGAAACTGACTAAATCTATTACACAAACAGTGACATACTCTATTTTCCTTTTAAAATAAAGCATTTTACTTTAGACCCAGGTTTCCCAGACAAGGCTTAAAGGATTAGTTCACTTTTTAAAAACTTTTGCTGATAATTTACTCACCCCCATGTCATCCAAGATGTCCATGTCTTTCTTTCTTCAGTCGAAAAGAAATTAAGGTTTTTGATGAAAACATTCCAGGTTTTTTCTCCATATAATGGACTTCAATGGACCCCAAACGGTTCAAGGTCCAAATGACCGTTTCAAAGGGCTTTAAACGATACCAGACGATGAATAAGTGTCTTATCTAGCGAAACGTCATTTCAAAAATAAATAAAAAAGTTAAAGTTTTATAGGCACAAATGCTCGCCTTGCTCTGTTCTGTGATGTGCATTCGTGACTCTCCTGTTCGAACTCGTTCATCAAAATGAACTAACCTTTTTTCGAGTCATTTCGTTCGCTGCACTGAAACGGTCATTTGGACCTTGAACCGTTTGGGGTCCATTGAAGTCCATTATATGGAGAAAAAAAACTGGAATGTTTTCATCAAAAACCTTAATTTCACTAAAAGAAAAGAAAGGAAGAAAGACATGGACATTTTGGATGACATGGGGGTGAGTAAATTATCAGCAAAAGTTTTTTTTAAAAGTGAACTAATCCTTTAAGCCTTTAGTCCCAGACTAAAATGCATGTTTTAACTGAAAGCAACTTGCACTGAGATACCTTAAAATATGTCACTGCCATTGTTTTGTCTCAAGATTCACACCAGTAATGTTTTTTTTTTCTAAGGCATATTTATAAAAGCTACTTAAATGTTCTAAATGAACTAAGGCCTAATTCTTTGCTTAATCTAAGCCCTGTCTGTGAAACCAGGCCTAAATCTTTGAAAATGAATTCTCAAAATAGCAGTGCATTTTTTTTTTAGTATCATCTACAGTATATACTATATTGTTAAAATTTTGAATTAGATGTTTATAAATAGAATGAGAATGAATGTTAAATGAAATAGTTTTTTTTTTTTTTTTTAAGTTAATTTAGTACCTCAACTTAACCTAAACGGACATGAGAAATGCTTCCTTCCTTGGCAACTAGCTTAAATAAAAATAAGTTTAATACTTTTGATATTTAATATTTTTCAGTTAAAGTTTTTTTTTTTTTTCAAGTAATAAAAATGTTCTGTGTTTTATAGTTTTTGTTTTAGTTAACCACACTGATTTTTTCATTGCCTCATTAAAAAAAAGTTGTTGTTTTTTTGGCTCCTATGACATTTTGCAATTAAACTGAAGAAAACTAAATCAGTCCATGACATTTTGCCTCTAAACCCCATTTTTCAAGCAGCGCAGGAGAAAAGATTTTCAGAATCTTCAGCCAACAAGCAGTGAAATACGACTCAAATAAATCTAGCTGAAAGCTGGCAAAGTTTCTGTGCCGTTGGAATGACAACACTAATAAATGAAATAGACTCATAAATTCTTCATGGCCACTGGCCATAAGTGAATCCATAACTGAGGAAAAATCTGTTGCATTCACCTCTGTGTGACGACCCTCTGTTATGTAATTGATAAATTAATTCGTCTTCCAAGAACATTATGAAAGCCTGTCTTTGCAAAATATGTGAATCATTGTATTGAGGATAAACGATCATTATTTACTCAGTCTCATGTCTTTCCAAACCTATACGACTTTTTTTTATTTCCTATGGAACACAACAGGAGAATGTTTGAATAATACCCTGGAGAGTCTTTTCTTTTTAATAATGAAAGTAAATGGAAACTGGAACTGTAAGGGTACAAAAAGAAAATGCTTAACAAATTAAAACTAAAAATTCTCAGAAAATCCTACTTTTGAACCAAATATTTCCAGAACAGATCCAAGCGAACTCAACGACTCAACTTGTAACTGGATTATTGAAAAAAAATTGCCTCGATCTATCCATTTATTCAAAAATATATTTTTTTTTTAATTGTATGATCACAGAACAAAACTATTCTATTATCATAATGAAGAAATAAGAATGATATTGTTGAAATGAAACACTTAAGTATAGTTAAGCATTATCTTTTATTACTACTTCTCAGAAAAAGTAACATCATTGCCTCTTAACCTTTACGCTGAGGAGAAAGGTTCAATGCAATGCAAATCCAATGCAACTTTGAGGGGACCAAGTGAAACATGATTTTGTATTTCTGCTCAGCTAGCATCACTGGACATCAACCACACGGCATACGCTAATAACTTTTCATTACTGTCTATGTATATGACATTACTGTCCATGTATACTTTCTATGTATTTAATAGTTCTATCGAATAACATATTAGACATGACTGTTAGACAGATAATAAACTAATGAACACAGAGAATGCAAGCATTGTTTGTTTGCTCAGACGTTGGCGTTATCAGCGGCATCAAAATAAAAGTCACAACAACAACGCGGCTTACGTCACTTCAGAGTTCCTACTGGCAGTGCGAATGCTACCAGAAAACGTTCCTAGGGGAACCATTAGTTATCGGGGAACCATCCTGGTGGTTAGTTCCTGGAAATAGCTGCAAAGAATATTGCACCTGAAAGAACCATTTACCCGATCAGGAGAGTTTCAGCTTCAGTAAAGGCGACTTTAGGACGTCACAGAGTGTCCAGAAAACCCAGGACTGTCTCTTCCTGAGGAATCAGCTATAGAATCGAGTCACCAGTGCAGAACTGCTCAATATTGGCAGCAGGTGGTTTCGAGTGGATCTGCACACACAGCCAGGCCAAGACATTTGGACTACAACCTGATGTCAAGAAGGACAGCAAAGAAGCCAATTCTTTCCAAGAAAACATCAAAGATGTAAATTCTGAAATTCTGCAGGAAGTAAAAGGATTGGACAGCAGACGACTGGTGAAAAGTTATTTTCCCTGATAAAGCCCCCTTCCGACTCTTTGGGACATCTGGAAAACCGATTGCCCAGAGAAAAAAAGGTGAACGCTACCATGAGTCCTGAGACGTGCAAACAGCGAGGCATCCTGAGGGAGTGTTAAATTGACCCCAAACATAACCTTGATAACAACAATTTTATAATATAATAATATAAAGCCATTAAAACACCAAATAATATAGATTTCTTTTTCACTGATTGAATTTCATGTCAATCAGTGAGATTTTATTGTGATTTGCTAATTTGTCCATAGTCGAGCAATAGGTATTCTATGTATAAGGGACGGGGTGTGGATGGGGGGGGGGGGTTAGGTGGTGTTTTATTTAAAGGGCTATTTAAGAAGTCAACAAAGAAACAAAGTACCTAACTTAAACCTTTGTTTAAAAAATTATTTAAAATAATAATAAAAAAAAACTTAATATTCTGGGGGTTTCAATTGCTAGGGTTGAATTGACCCCAACTTATAAAAAAAGGTTTTTGAAAATAATTATTAGGTTGTATACACTATTCAAGGTGTAAGAAAAATATGCTGTATTTTTAGATTTTAAATGATTTTTCTTTTGCTCTTTCATCTTCATTTATTCATTCTTTGTTCTTATTTGTCATTAACAAAAGATGACTATGAGAAGCAGGCCCATTCTGAATAAAGTGAGGCGAGAGACAAAACTTGCATTTCATCCGAGCCCTAAATTCTTCTTCCACGTTGCTTCCTCCAAAATTTCACGTGTTTCTTCTCTCATTATGTCCTCTGTAATTCCCTGTCGTATTCCCCATCTTTTTGCCAACATTTTTTGTTTATTTTCTAACCATTCTTTTCTCTCTTTTCTCTACTTTCAAACCATTCCATTGTTTCCAGGGAATATTCTGCATTGCCAAACTCAGTTAGACAGGCGTATGTTAAGTTGTGAAAGATTGATGTGCCATTGACTCGGCCGGTCTCTCATCTTGCCATAGGCTTAAATCATTCATTCAAACATTTTAAGATGTTTCTTTTGAAGTCAAAGGGCTTCAGGAGGCGCATGCTTTTATTTAGACTATTGGTTTAGTGTTGATGCACTTAATATGTCTAAATCGTTAAAATTGTGCTTGTTAGAAGTGCAACACGAAGAAGTCCTGATTTACTCTCTGTCAGAAGTACAAGCTTACAGCCTACAGGGAGTTACAGTTGTTTTGTATTATATTCTCCAAAGTAGGCTGCTTTATTCACAGATGTGAATACCCTAAGGAATAGCTTGGCTGAGATCTATTCCAGAGTCTGTTCTTGTAGGTGGGTGTGTGTTGTGTTGTGTTTTGCAGAGATTGGGGACTAACCATACCCCATAGCGCTATACCATGAGGCAGGACATTCTATGCAGTCCGCCATTGATCTCAGAAAGTGACTGGTGTGTATAATGCAATTTATCAAATCAGCATCTGTCATCCTCATGGGACACTTTGACACGATGCAAATTCACTTCACACCATACAATAAAACATCCTATCAGCCTCAGCCATTAACATGATGGACTGCCCTTGGGTAAGTAGGATTGCGGATCACAACAAGGACTTTTATAAAAAACTAAAAAAGCTGGACAAACTCATAACTCTAATTTTTGTGGTTGTTCTTTTGGCTTGCATGTTCAGGATGTTCAGTAAGCTCACCCTCTCCCCGCCCACCCGTCCGTCCAATCCTAGGTTAAGAGCATGCAGGAATGTCCACAATGCAAGAATTATTAGCTAAACTGGTCAGCTACCAGAAACTTTCCTTCCATATTTGGACCCACAGAGCAGGGATTTGAAAATCCAGCCCTCTTTCCGTGTCTCTCTGCCTTCCATTACAACTCAGTATTTACAAAAGGGTACCAAGTGGCCATATAAGACGCTGAAAAATAACAAAGAATAAAAAAAAACTGCTGAATTAAAATATGAGATTAAAAAATTAGAAACTCAAACAGACTACAAGTCACTGGCACATCTAATTGAAAATAGTTTATCATCTATATTTGCATGATGAAATTTTATTTTCATTCATTAAAAAAAACAGATTGATTTTTATATTGCTGTACAGTTCAAAAGTTTAGGGTGAGTACAATTTTTTTATTAATATTAAATTAGTAACTTATATTCAACAAAAATGCACTATATGGATCAAAACAAGTGACATTTATAATGTTACAATAGATTTATAGTTCAAACAAATGTTCTTTTATACTTTATATTCAATCCTGAATTAACTATCACATTTCCACAAAAACATTAAACAGCACAACTGTTTTCACTTGTGGGCACCAAATCAGCATACTAAAATAGTTATTGAAATATAATATGACACAGTTGACTGGAGTGAAAATGTTGTCATCACAGAAATAAATTACATTTTAAAATATATTACAATAGAATAGTTATTATAATTATATTAGGCTATAATGTAGCTAGTTTCACAACTTTGGTATTTTAGATGTAACTATCAGCTAGTAATACTACAACTGAGTCATTTAGTCTAGTTTTAGATTTTTCTCATTTATATATAGATATTGTTAATAAATAAACTCGGCGTGCAACTTGAAGCAATCGATCATGAAAAAAAAATCGTCAATGAAATATCGACTAATCGGGTCTGTGCACGGTCATCGGAAAACCATGACTTACCTTGACAACATTTTTATTGACAAAACGCATTTGAAAGATAGCCGAGACAGGTCAGACTAGCTGCAGCAGCGGGGAAGGTGCATTTGTCCAAAACATGAGAATGCTTTACAGTAAGCGGCGTGCATAAGCGCAAACGCATAAGCATGGTTTTAGATGGCTTGCACGGTCAGGTGGTTTGACAAACTGTGTATGCTGTTTACAATACATTGGAAACATGTTTTCTCCAGCGCATAACTTACAGTTGACTCCGATATCCAAGTCTTTAAACTGAGAAGAGTATTTCCATTGTGCCTGCTCATCCTGACGCGTGCCTGCGTTCAACTTTGCAGTATTCACTAAACGAGCGCGAGCTGGCGACGCGTGTCAGAATAAAGGTAGCACTATAATTTGAACATTTTTTTGTTGTTGTTGTTGGGGTATTTTTAAAAGTAATTTATTATTCATAATTTAGTCATGTTAACTTTTGCTTTAAAACTGGACGCAGATGTTTTTGTATGGTGTTTATATTTTAAACCATTTTTGCACATAGCATAGCACTACACAGAACCAATTAGGCCTACTATATTTGTTTTCATTGCCATTTACACATTGTTTGACAGACATTGGACAAGATGTTGAAGTTTTTTGTTTGTTTTGTTTTTTCCATAAAATACAGTGCCTCATGCAACATTAAGCTGTCCATAATTCACCTTTTCGTTCGGAAGTAGCTTCTGTGGTGCCAATGAAGTGTAAAGGCGGTATTATTTAAAGCTGATTACGTTAACATCTTTTGACATAAACATTCCAACTTGCCCAGTAGCCCAAAAAGACCCAGATCCGCACAGCTGTGAGTGAAGGCTGCCACTGTTTTGGAACATGGGACATGTAACTGTTTCCCACAGGTCGGACTCTTAAAGAAAATGACTGAGTAAAACACTCAAAGCCATCATGAGTCATCAATGTTTTTGCAACAAGCAAAACAAATGCACATGTGTGGAGTATAAACCAGGCTTTTATCCTTTTAGCTGCTTTACTCAACAAATAAATTTGACTCAAACCCACCCAACACAATTCTCCGTTTAATGGCATGTCTGCGCTTTCAACCCTTCTTTAAGCCCTTACCGCACTAATGCTGCAGGACAATGCATTAAACCCTTTGTTTGACCTTTTATAGTTTGTTTTCATTCCCCTTCTTTTTTCCATTATCCTAAATAGGACGATGATATAACTCAAACCATAATGAGCAATTGATCAGGTTTGAGGCCTTGGCGGGATATTTCTATGTATATTGTCAAGGGCAGTGATCTAGGAAGCCCTGGCCCAAAACAGCATCAATGCAGAGCTGCAGGACAGCTGTAATCTCACGCTCTCCCATCTTTCTAGCCAAAAATTTGGAACAGAGCAGGCAAGCACCCCAGGAAAAAGGCTTTTACTGCTGAGCTCTTTGGATTCAGCATGATCCTTCTTAGCTCTCGCTGGAATACCTCGGATCATCCCAATCTATCCAATGATGCGTCAGTTAGGAGTTCTTTGAAAATATAAAACTCTATCCATGAGAATTTGTATTTTTGGTGTGCTTAATCCTGTTTGTCAGGGTTTAGGCTTATAATGGCACAACACAGCCATGGCCCCTAATATAGCCGGTAATACAGTCTTCTATTTCTGCAAATGTTTGGTGAGGGGGACTACACTGGAAATTTTTAACTTACTTTTTCCACACTTTTCTGGGGTACCACATCTCTGACTCAGTTGAGTATATGACCAAGCTCAGAAATTAGAAACAGATTACATAAACATGAAAACAACGCTAAGAGTCCATCAAGTTTTTGAATACAGATGATGACATTTCAACATAATACCTTAAAGGGACAGTTCACCCAAAAACTGTACTCATACAATGACAGGGAATGGTGACCAAGGTGTGCCCCCACATAAGGGTTCATACAACTCATGCATTTTTTTTTTTCAAAATATTCTGAAGTTATTGAGAGCATTTGATGACGAATAGACCAAAAAAAAATGTAAGCTGTTATTCGCTGATAATCTCCCCCTCTGCTGTACCTCTCATTTGCACTTGCACATATTGGTGCATGGAAATGTGTCACACTTAAATTTATATTTCTTAAATTTCACTTCAATTTTACAGTTATTGTATGGCTTTAGAGGGTTTGGAATATAACAAATACTTTTCAGTGTGCTTTTTAAGTTTTGACAGATTTTAGTCTCCATTTCCTTTCATTGTTTTGAAAAGAGAAGTGTGGACATTCTATCAATCTTTTCTTTTCATGAAAAAAAGAAAGTCATATGGGTTTGGAATAAAATGAGCATGAGTAAATGATGGCACAATGTTCATTTTGGGGTAAAATATTAAAAGTAATTTAAAATGTGAAGCACAGTACAATTATAGTATAACAATGTGGTATTTGTACTGTAATTGTCATATTGCCATTTATTCATTAATTTTCTTTAAATGTTCTAATTAATAAATAAATAAAATTGAACATTTATTTTATTTATTAATAACGCATGGAGACACAACAGTAATTCCATGACAATAAAAAACAAATCAGAGTTTACTGTTCAGCTAAATAAATCTCCATTAGACTAAATGAGCTCACAGTACGGATCTTAATGCAATATAATGATTTGAAAATAGCAACAGTGACGGAACACAAGTGAATGGCTTTTTTGGTAATTTTCTAGCCTTTGATCTCTATAAGATGAGAGTGGGGCATATAAAGTAGACATTTCTTGCTTTAGTTCATTCATTAACATTAAAGGAACTAAAGGACTGTTGTTTGCCATCGCTGATGATACAACTAGATTCTAGCCAAACTCTTTTATTCCATTTCACAACGGCACAAAAGGAACGGCTTGAGAACATCTATTGAATGAAAACTCCCACTCCCACTCTCCCATATGAAATCATTACAGAGGTTATAGATGAGGACCGCTGACGCAGTCAAAGGAAGGTCCAGGAAAGTAAAACAAAATAATAGCGACTGCCAATTCTCACTAACTCAGAGCTGGCGCTTGCATTTGACTCCAAATGATCCAAATAGTTTAGAGACAAAATGTTCTGAAGAGTGTAACCGAGGATCAGAAGCTATGAGACCGAACCAATCAGATTATTAAGCTCAGAGAACAAACTTCACACTTGTTAATCATTTTCCACAGACTACAAAAGAAGCCCAGAATCATATGGTAAACATTGCTCAGGTCAATGCATTGTGTGTGTGTGTGTGTGTGTGTGTGTGTGTGTGTGTGTGTGTGTGTGTGTGTGTGTGTGTGTGTGTGTGTGTGTGTGTGTGTGTGTGTGTGTGTGTGTGTGTGTGTAGAGCACCCCATCAGCGTTACAAAATGATTTCTCAAGGATCATGTGACACTGAAACTGGAGTAATGAGTGTTGACAATTTTAAATTGTAATATTTCACAATATTTGTGATAGAATAAATGCATCTTTGGTGAGACTTTACCGACCCTCATCGCCCTCATTACCCGCATGACAACGATTTCAGTTTACTCAAATGACTTCACAGTCACCAGGTCTGAATCCAATAGAGCAACTTTGTGATGTAGCCTAGTGGAACGGGAGATTTGCAGCCGACAAATCTGCAGCAGCTGCCTAATACCATCATGTCAATATGGACCAAAATCTCTGAGGAATATTTCCAGCACCTTGTTGAATCTATGCCACCAAAGAATGAAGGCAGTTGTGAAGGCAAAAGGGGGTCCAAGTCCAACCCAGTAGCAAGGTGTGCCTAATAAAGTGGATGGTGAGTGCAAGTGTAAGAATATTCTTAAAATGATTAATTCTAAATGTATTTTTTAAATGTATTCGTTTTTAACATAGGCGTGTTTTATCAAACACATAATTTTACCACTGTAAAAATCCAGTGGTAAAATCACTATAAAACATGGAGTCTAATAGCTTACTGCTTTAGTACGACTCTGTGACATTCACATATTCCAAGAACACTGATGTTGCTTATTCACATATTCCAAGAACACTGATGTTGCTTTTGACGAGAGCGTCCTTTAACAGACATCAGCTGGATGACGCAGGGAGGGGGAGAGAGAGAGAAAAAATAAAAAGAGAGAGGGGAAAGAGAAGCATCTACTGGCAGGTGTTGGCAGCACGGTGTGAGGGATAAAGACTTCCTGCCAAGTGGATGATTTGGGTCAGTAGGTAATTGCATTCCTGGATCACAGAGGGCTCGATTGCAATTAATCCCGACTGTGAGCCACGTGAGCTGGGGAACACGTTCACTGTGCAGAGGCAACTGTGGTCAGAGAGAGGGCCTCTGCTCCAGACAGGAAGCCGAGCGGCATTCTTGTCCCCAGAAGAGACAGTGCCAAACACAAACTACATTCTTTGCATCCTCTTGTGGTAGGAGTGCACAGCAGGTGTGTGTACCTCTTGGCAATATAACTTTCCGACAAATATCATGCAGCAGGACAAACGACTGGTTTGTGTCCACCAAGTTCCAGAGAAAACAAATTGAGTCAAATGAGATGAAGTATCTTTTCATTTGTGAAGTGCTTATTTAATAACCATTTCTCATTGAAAATTCCAGCAAAAATACCTGTGCCAATTAAAAATAAGCATGTCCACAATAAAAAAGAAAAATATATTTTTTTTTAAATGCAAGTGTAAAAATGGCATATTTAAAGTATTTTTTAACAAATGAATGCACCATGTCATTAACCCAACTATATTATGATACACACACTTATGTTCAAAAGTTTGGGGTTTGTAAGATTTTATGTTTTTGAAAGAAGTCTTTTATGCTCACCAAGGCTGAAAAAATACCCTAAAATCAGTATTGTGAAATATTACAACAATTTAAAAGACCTGTTTTCTATTTGAATCTCTTTTAAAATGTAATTAATTCCTCCTGTGATGGCAAAGCTGAATTTTCAGCATCATTACTCCAGTCTTCAGTGTCAGATCCTTCAGTATTCATTCTAATATTTTGCTTTGGTGATCAGAAGGAATTGCTACACAAAACCTTACAAAAAACTCAATTGCTTGCAATGACTTCCATCACTATTAGGAAGTTTTCATGTTTTTCCACTTACTGGATACTGAGCCAAGTATAATCCCTTCTAAATTGGATTTGGTAATACTTCAGTCATTAGTAGGGGTTAACATGATCTTCACTTCAGAATTAATTATACATTTAGCATTATTCACATTAATTATGAACCTGTATATAGTTCTTAGTCCTCTGGGAGGTAAGAAAAAAATAGTTGTTACTTATTATCTAATAGTGAATTACTGCATTCAACTGAGTGCTATTACAATTCTCGGTAATCGGAGTTTCTTGTTAGTTATTATATTTACTAGAATATTAATAGTCCATTACTCATTTGTTCCAGTTTTTAATTAATGACGGAAAAGTATTTTAAGTAGCCTGTTTCCAAAGGTTTTAACTTAGCATGACTCCATCAAATGTATTTCCATTTTATAAGACAATACACCCTTCCCACGCTTTTCCTTCCCTATGTTTGAGACAGACCCCAACCAAATTAAATGGAAAGCCAATAATGGAAGGAGAATTAGTTTAAAATGCCAGCAATGGCAAATCAAAAGGGTCATTTTATTCTCTATAGACCTCAGAACACTTTGCTCCTCTATTGAATAACTCATTATAGCTCTTTCTAATTCCTCTCTGGCTCCACTCTTTTATTTTCATTGTACTTTGCAATAATAACACTTTCTATTATTGCACTTTAAGAGGTTTTTAAATCATGTTTTTAAATGTAAATGATTTTTGGGAACCCGATGTTAACTTTGCAATTAGAGAGTGATAGCAGACACTAAACCTGTGAATCTTAATTTAGATTACATTTTGGAACATTAAACTGAAGAAAAAAAATCTTCTACACCTGGTATTAGTATGTGTTTTGGTTGATCATATCACAGATGAGACACATTCCTGTTTACACCTGGTGTTATAATCTGTCTGTTTTTGCCCACTTTCAAACACTTCTGGACAGATTTCTTCAAAGGGAAGTGTCTATGGGTATGTAAATGTATGGGGGTTTTTTCAGATCTTTTGATCTAATGGACAAATTAGCTTGCGCAATTTACATGTGAATGTGATCGGAGACGAAGGAAAACACGGAGAGCAGCAGCTCTCATTTCTGCTCTGACAGCAGCAAGACCACGCCGAATGCAATGAGTGCGTGTGTTAGAAATCAGGAATGGTGAGAGAACATTGTGCTTGATATGTTTTTTTGCCTAAACAAAACTTGGGTCTTAATCAATGTTCCCTCTAAGCAACGCGCGTGCGCGGAAAGAATAAAATGGCAGAAGACAGACGAGAAATGTGTGGTGAAATCCATTTGATTTTGAGAAATAATTGCAGTGCTCTGGTCAACCGCTTATAGAGTTAGGTTCGCTATAGAGTAAGAAGTTTACAGCTTTCATAGAAAGAGAATGATGTGAGTGGCAGTGAGCCAAATCAGTCGCGATAAAAATACTGTCATGTTTGCCGACCAACTAGTTCAATATGAGAGGCAACGAGAAAGACATGTGAAATAAAATGTCATCATGTTTTAAAGAAGAGTGTCTTGATTAAGTTGTGGAAACAACAGATGATGGGCAGAGCACGGTACAAACCTCTGAGACATTTACAATTACACACGCACCACAGGTGTAGCGCAAACTCAAAATACATCAGTTATATACATCAGTTTAAATACATTTGTGTGTGTGTGTTGGGGGGGTGGGGGGTCAGGGATATTTAGATGACTATTAAAGAGAGCTCACATATTGTCACAGTTGTGTTTCTTTCTGAGTCTTGTTTTCATTAGTCACATGTCTTCCTTTGTTCTGTTTTCCCGTCACTCCTTTGTTTCCACGCTAACCTTCATTAGTTCTTCTGTCACACCTGTTTCCTCGTTAGTCTTGACAGCTGTGTCTCGTTTCCCTGATCTGTTCCCCTATGTATTTAAGCCCCGTGTGTGCCTGGTTCATTGTCCGATCTATGTTGTGTATAGTGTACGTTGCTGCCTGTTGTGCTATCTTTATCATTAAACCTTCGTGTCGGAAATATATCGTCGTCTTCGTCTGCCTTCCTGCAACCACACATGACAGAAGATCGGACCAGCCCATATGGACGACATCAGGGCTATGTTTGTCGCTATTGCTCAAGAGAGCACGGAATTCTTTTCATTTACGGAGAAGTTTGTTCCTCGAGCCATCACTAGCACCCTCGATGACGAAACCCTCAAGCTGCTTTTCTGGATCGGGCCAATTTCCACCAGGCCACCGACTTCACAAACATCAATGGACTGAACTGGAGGGAAGCCATCGGCAGGTGTTTGGTAAGAGTCGCCTCCCAATCCAGAAAACAACCTCCATCACCAGCAGCCAGCGATACCACCCTTCCAGAGTCTCGTCCCGCAGAGACCACCCTGAGCTTCTTCACGTCATGCCGGCCAAGCCTGAGCTTCTTCACGTCATACATGTCACACCTGAGCCCTCGTCTCCGGCCAAGATGGCCGCTGCCACGGCTGAGCCCTCGTCTCCGCCCAAGATGGCCGCCTCGCCGCCTGAGCCCTCAGCCAAGATGGCCGCCACCTCACCACCTGAGCCCTCAGCCAGGATTGCTGCCGCCACGCCCAGACCTGTCCCCGAACCTGAGTCTTCTGTCCCCGAGCCTGAGTCTTCTGTACCCGAACCAGAATCGGTTCCTTAACCAGCGGCTTCGCCATGTCCCGGATCCTTGGCGTCGCCTGGGCTCGTCGGCTCTCCGGCTTCACCCTGGTCTCCTCTCCCACCTGCTTCGCCCCTGTCAGTCACCCCCCTGGAGTCGTTAGCCCTGCCTCAATGTCTGCTCGGCCCTGGTCCCTCCTGCCTTCTGTCTGCCCTTCACCTACTCTTCGTCCTCCTCCTGAGCCCCCTCCCTCTGTCGGCAGTTGGTCCATCAACAGCGCGAGGACGCGCCTTTCGGAGAGGGGAGAGTACTGTCACATTTGTGTTTCTGTCTGAGTCTTGTTTTCATTAGTCACATGTCTTCCTTTGTTCTGTTTTCCCACCACTCCTTTGTTTCCACGGTAAACTTCATTAGTTCTTCTGTCACACCTGTTTCCTCGTTAGTCTTGTCAGCTGTGTCTCGTTTCTCTATGTATTTAAGCCCAGTCTGTTGCCTTGTTCATTGGCCGATCTATGTTGTGTATAGTGTGTGTTGCTGCCTGGTCTGCTATCTTTATCATTAAAACTTTGCGTTGGAAATATCCTCGTCTCCGTCTGCCTTCCTGCAACCACATGTGACATACTCACTTTTCTTGAAAATATTTAGCTATTTGGCCTATATAATAATATTAAAACAAATTGACGCATTTAAACTAATTTATCACTTTATATGACTTTAAATACTTCAATTAGCTAAATACTTACAAACAATAAATACAATATTTTATTAGACCTATATTTCATTACATTATAAGCCTAATACATAATTTATCTCACAAGGGGATTGTTTAGGGCTCCTTACCATTAAAAAGTTTGAAAACCCCTGATAAAGAAAATATTGGAAATTCATAAGCAATAAACAATAAATAAAAACCGTCTGGCTAGCGTCCTCCATATATACGCATTAAGGCAGTAGGTGGAGAGCAGGTGGTCTTACATGGCTGTTCGAACGCTTTCGATCACATAAGCGTTTACACTATGAAAGCAATCTGGTCGAAATGCGTTTTTGGCTATGGAAGTGGTCAAAGGTGGACAAGCTCAAAACGTTTTAGACCCTGTGTACACCTGTATTTAGCATCCTTCACTTGTAATCCGATCGACCAAAATGCATCGTAATACCAGGTGTAAACAGGGCCCTATACAGTATAAAAACAGATCAACAGGATAAAATAAACTCAAAACAACATTTAATGACCATGAAAACAGATTCTGCATGACTGAATATTGGTTATGGAGAAAAAAATTGATTGCCAGGGGTTATTTCTATCAGATATAATTTCCAAGTTTATTTAGGGCTGCTGTGATCAGTTTTAGTTATTAAAAAGCCATAGGAATCATTTTCACAAATGATGTAAATGGTTGGTTCACATTTTTTTTCCACAGCTACAACCAAAGCAGTGAATTTGCCACTTTGTTTAGCTCTAAAAAAGCTCCGTATTTGTGATTCAAGCCTGAAAATGTTTTCCAGAAATGGGCCCATCTCGCTGATCCATCCTAAAGCCAATGAGGCACAGGAATGGCTGGCTCAGTGCTGGTGCAGAAACAAATATCACAGCTACTCTGGTTGCGTCTCTCAGTAAGCTATCATTTAACAGGCCAAGATCTACCTCTCCTCTGGGGCTATGATCTAGGCTTTTGGGTTGCTCTGTTTTTAAGCCAACAAGCCTCATAACAAAATAGCAGGACTAGTGAAATGGCATCTGTTAGTCTGGCACATGCAACATTTTGAGCCGGGCTCCATTAACATACAGCCTATGCGTCAGAAGAAATTAATCTGCCAATGACCTCTGATACCAAAAGAACAGGGCTGAGGCTGAGCCCGCAGGGGTCGAGGATAATGCCTTTTTTGGCAGATCACAAAACTGCCCCTTTGCAGCAAGGGGTGATGATGACTTAGATATTGGCACTTTTAATCTGACCTAAAGACTGCGTGGCTCTACGTCAGATTAAAAAGTGCTAATGGGCTCTATGATTATGTAATTTTGCTTTCTGCATAGTCCCATAAAGTATGTATTAAATATTTAAAAAGTCAAAAATCCACATGAGCGGTTTGATTAAAAATAATACAGTAAGTAAGTAAGTAAATAGGCCATAAGAGGCCATATGGTATCGTGATTTAACTATGTAACCATGTATTGTAGGCAAAAGCTCAGTGGCAAAAGGAGCTTTTACAAAAAAAAGTGATTTAAATAAAATAAAATAAAACAAAAAAAACATGGAAATAATAAAAAAAACACTGTTCAATAAAAACAATTACAATTATTAGCTGTAAAATAACAAATAAATAAATAACCTAAATGTAGGCCTTATAGCTCCACAGCAATCAGTGTTTAAAAAAATCTAATCTGATGGGCCCGTGACATGGTTGCTCTTTTAACACATTTGCACATTTCTTTTAATCGTTTTGCAAGGAGATTAAACATAAACATTCAGCTGTAGTGAACAAGAATTTGTCATTGCTGATTGTCATTGTGATATCTAATAATTCTGATAAAAGAAGTCAGAATTGCAGGAGAGTCAGCTCACAATTCTGACATTTTCTTACAATTGCGACTTTATATCTCACAATTCTGACTTGCAATTCTGATTTTATAACTCGCAATTGAATCGAGATCGGAATCGAATCGCAAGCTTATGAATAGAATTTTGAAATTCGCTTTACGTTTAAAAAAAGAACGGCCGTGCCGTTTAATGGAAGCACTTGTTATTGCCCTCACACTAATAAAAAAAAAAAATCAAGTGTTAACCATCAGCTAAGAAGATGCGTCACCACGCATTTCAGTGCATGAATTAATAAAACAAAAGTTAAGAAAGACTTTGGTAGTTGAGGTTAAACAAAGCAATGATTTGTGAATAATAAAATGTTTTGACTGACACCAAGTGCTCCAGCTGCTGCTTGCACTGGCTCCAAACTGAATTAAGACAAGACAACTCTGCCTGAAGCCAACCAGCACTGGATATGAAGACCCTTTAGTACTGTTTAGCGAAAAGTAATGAGATTATCACACCGTTCTATCATTAAAGTCGAGTATATCGCACCTCACGGCTATGGAAAATCCCATTAAGGTCTACCTTTTGCTACCACAGCTATGGTGTGGTATCAGAGGAATGTGAAGGTGTAAAAAGCTAGGAAGTATCTAAAGGTATCTAAGGCTTAAGGTTACTACTTAACTAGTTAGACTCCAAATGTGGTGACAGTGAGCTATGCTTCATTTGTATTCACAAATACCTTAACCAAACAAAGACAACCTAAAATGTTGGCGCAAGATATTATCCTCCATGAATGGAAATGGATCCAACCCCATGCAACTTCCAGGACTTTAACTTAAACACCTCTTATTAACCTCTCTTTCTAACAACCAAGAGAAAAAAAGGGTAAAAAAAAAAAAAAAACTCCAGCCAGACAGCTCCATACAAGATGATGGTAACACTTTACAATAAGGTTCATTAGTACACAACTGTCAGAAAAAAGGTAGGTACAATATTGTTCCTACTAGGGGTACAAAATATATAACTGTACCTTTAAAGGTTCACAATAGGTATAGAGGGTACAATTATGTACCCTAAACGGCTTATAAAGGTACAACGGTTTAGGTTTAGATGTGAAAGGTACATTTTTGTACCTTTTTAAAAAAGTTTGTTTGTTTGTTTTACACTTTAGCTCTAACTAGAATAAAGTATGGCTGTATTTTTTTATTAATATACGTTACTTAGCTCATGATAACATCAAGACACCACCAAGAGCCAGGATATTTTATTCGTCTGAAAGAAGAAAGTCATATACACCTTGGATAGCTTGAGGGTGAGTAAATCATGGGCTAATTTTCATTTGAAAGTGAACTAATCCTTTAACGGGACTGATACCTGCTTAATGTTCAAGAGAAAAATGCAGCTCATAAGGAAGGAATTACAATGTCATGCATCATTAATTCACTAAACATGCAGAGCAGTATGCTAGGCATGAGGGAGATGAGACGTTCAACTATGTCTGTGCATAATAACTGTACTTAAGTTAAACTTCAAGGTAGTAAAAACAATAGTATTTATTGTATGGATGGCATTATATGGGGGCTAATGGTCCCGGGGAAGTTTGAGTTTGAGACTTCTATAGAATAGTGGCCTATATAGAACGCAGTTAGAGAAACACAATGTCCTGCCTGTACAAATGCATTCCTTCTTAATGTAAATAAAATATCCCGCAACCCTGTATTTGAGCTTTTTAAAGTTTCCCTTTAAAGGAAGTATAGCTCAACATACTTGACAGTAGTTCTTCACACCATGAGTAACACATTCCACAAATATATCTCCTCAGCAAATATTACCAAACAAGACAAGAGTCACATAACCCTATAAAATGCAGAGCTATCTCAGAGCACAGTAGAGAGCACAAGTAAAACCCAATCAACCCAATAAAACCCAATCAATAAAACCCAGACAGTTGCAGTGAAAAAGTGTACATTTGTATATGACCAAATATACAGATAATTCAAAAATGGCCCACAAAAAAAAAAAAAAAAAACTCCAGGAAAAAGTGAGGTGGCTTCAACCAACAAATACACCCAAGAAAATGAAGGCCATAAAACAGCCTCAACTGCTTGTTTTAAGATATACTTCCGCTGTGTAGAGCGCATCTGCAAGGATAGAGCAATGTGCCACAAGGTTGAAGAGAAGAGAAGAGAAGAGAAGAGAAGAGAAGAGAAGAGAAGAGAAGAGAAGAGAAGAGAAGAGAAGAGAAGAGAAGAGAAGAGAAGAGAAGAGAAGAGAAGAGGATACTCACAGCATCCCGTGTGTCTATGGACTAGAGAGAAGCCCTCAGTGAGGAGGACCTACAGCCAGGCCCTTATGCTGTTCAAATGACTCATAGTGCTTCTTCCTGCTGCACTGAGGAGTCATGAGGAGGTAAACATTTCCAAATATGGAAATAAAAAACGTGAAAGATTGGGGGCAAAATTTGATTCGGCTTGCTTCTTTTTTTTCGGTCTGGAATGCCACTCTTTTTCACTGGCCAGGGTAAAGCCGAGTTTGTGGTTCGTACCATTTGCAGAATAACAATGATAATTGCTGTGAGTTATTTAAGAGGGGGGCTGACACACTCACAATGGACTACAAGAATAAGACAAACCACAGTATCTAAAAGTAGTCTCGAATGCCTACAATGAGGACAACACAGCTGAACCACAAGACCCTCAGACAGCACTATGCAGCTGACCCACACAAACACACAACTCAACTTGATACAATGTATACCACACCGAATCATATTTATTTATGTATGTGTGGAGTAAAATGTATGAATGAATATATTCATATTTAAATAAATCACGGCTTTGTCTTCACTTTTTTTACTATATTAAAGTCATGCTGAAACAGAAGTAGCAAAATATCTTTACTTCCATATAGTGGCATATACCGGGTAATTGAGCAAAACAAATTAACAGGGAAAAAATGTATGACGGTGACTTGGTTCCATCCATCAGTTGCTGATTGGATATAGGTAGACCTGAATGCGAGTTTGTAGTTGATTCTAAGAAAGGAGCAGGGTTAAGCGGACTAAATGATTGGAGAAGTCCAAGATTCATCACAAGAACCAGAAGATCGAGTTACGACATTTTGATTAAAAATTACGAGGTAATTACGAGTTGTTGTTGTTTTTTTTTCAATTCCAATCCATACACAAAGATTTGGATAACTACTTTTAATTGCGTTTTTTTTTTTTTTTTACTGATTTAATTGTCAAGAAAATATTGTTCCAATGCACAAAAGTAAATTAAAAAATGATTATTATTTATTATTATGATTTTTATGATTTTGGGACAAAATATGAGCCTCCTTGTGAGATTCACCCAGATATCTCCTTTTGTGTTAGTGAAATGAGAGTGAGTAAGAGACAAACATCTCACTAGTCAGCATGGAATCACTCCTTTGTTTTATCTGTGCTCTGAGCTAAGGGATGGAATGGTTGTCCTTCGCTACTTCCATGTACAGAACATATTGCAGGGACTGACCAAACATGGAAACTGGAGTGACGCTCTGGAGCTAGAGCACTTTGGCAGCCTATTTCTATAGTTTTTCATAAAACAAAAACAAGCAAAACACATGATTCCTGTACCACCTTTACAGAACATTCTTCTGTGCCACGATAGCTTTCTGTAAGCAAGAGATCAACATTCATACAGGTCATTCATTGGGACTCACAAAATATGAGCAAACTGAAGTGCATATAGTGGTTCAGAATGAGTGCACAAAATATATGAGCTGTGAATGTCTAGATTGGATGTACAACCAAGGACATAACAACAGAGAGCTTCAAGTGCTCCATCCAAGTCGGCTAAGCGGTATTGCAAGATTTAAAGCCAAAAAAACGATGTATCTATTTCACTTCAAAAGCCCATTTTCCTGTGAAAAACGGTTGTTCATTTTCTGACAGAGGTCATTATAAGACCTGAGAGTAAACCTGTATTCTGTGTAGTGTGATGATTATTATCATTATCAGCTTTTTGGTAGAAATACAGCATCCTGTTTTAAAAGAGCAGAGAGCGTTTTCTGAGAATGTTGAGTCGTTTAACATCTTCTGCTGATAAGCTGTAGCTGTGACTGTGCGTTTGGTTAATAAGGTACAACAAGACAAGACCAGATCTGACCCTATAAAGCAGTCAACACATTAACAGATACCTGGCTTATGCTCAACACATACGCAGGTCACAGGGGTGACTTGTGCGCAGATGTTTCCATCCATATACCATTGCCGTGCCAAGCTTAATTTGAAAACCACAAAAAAACTAGGTTGCATTCATAGACGAATAAACACAGAATGTATTCCTGAAATCGTGAAATTAATCTCACCGATTGCCTCACGTAAAGAGCAGAGCTCTGTGATATCACAATCATAAAAGATAGCAGCATATGTAATTAAAACATATTCAAGCCCTGAATGTCTATTCTTTTGCAGACAAGAGCATTGTTTATACAAAACAGAAGTCTTTAGAAATTCAACACAAAGCAAATGATGGTTAGTCCAGGCTGAGAAGGCTGGTATTTCATTTTAGTGCATTTCGGCAGGGTTTCACTTAGCAGAGCTAAAATAGCCCTTTAATGCCTGAAACCACAGAGGGGATTGTAGAAGTAATAATAACCCATTTACAGGGGGTTAAACAGTGTCAGAGAGAGTGACTTCAGGTGATTAAAGATGCCTAATTAACTGTGGCCCAGCACTCACTCAGAGGAGAGCTGGCCGGCACAGCCCAACTGAGCACATCACTGTGGGACTTGGATTATTTTTGCATATATTTTTGTGATGTAGGCCTATCCCTGTAAAAAATGTGATGGGATTCCATGCTGATACAATATAGAAACAGATACTTCAGGCAACATGTGGCCATTTGGGATTATCAGCTTTGTCCATTAGTCATGCCCGCTTGGTCATCGGAAGCCTGCACTTCCGAGTGCAGATATCCTGTTTCTAAAAATATGTCATTTAATAGTTTTATACAAAATTACTTAAATGTATTTTAATGTTCCTAGGGGTATTACATGTAAAATAACTTAAATGAATGAATAAATAGTAAAAAATTATTCCGCTCTTTACATGGACTTTTAGTATACAATATTACATACATGTAATATTCCATGTATGTAAAAATTAAATAAATAAAAAATAAACATAAAAAATGTATTAAAATAATGCGTGTTATCATTAATTCTTGACACATCTCAGATTTATTCTGCCCTCTAGATCAACCATAGCAAAGCTTATTGTTTGATGACTAATACAACGTCTCGATAATTTGCTAATGTTGCGCCCTTTCAAGGAACATCACGTGTATACAAAGATAATATGAGATGGCTGAATCACAACAGCCAGAAAATCCTCACTCCTAAGATTGTGCTAACAAACTCAGCTTTTATTTTATTTTTTAACAGCTTGGGGTTTCTGAGACTCCAACTACAAAGAAAAGCACATTACAAAGACAAAGAAAAGAGAACCTGTGCTGAAATGCAAAAAAAAACTTTTTTTTAAAAAATAAATTGTACAAAAAAGTTAAAAAGGAAGCATATCTATAGTTTTAAGAATGTTTAGAATTTTTTAATAAAAAACAAGACCAAACTACTGATTGCAAATTAGACTCTAATTATTTTTGCATTCTGTAAGTCTGTACTATGGCCATATATAAAGAGGTTACATTATCTTGCTGCATCTTAAGAGCTAATCATAGCAGGTCAGAGAGCTTCAACACATACGCTCAACCAAGTGTAGAGAAACACTTATCTATCTGTTATTAATGATGTGAATATTCACACTTATCTATCTGTTATTAATGATGAGAATATTTTTAAAGTCAGTGGGTTGTCAGAACTATAGTTGATCTGATCTAGTTCATAACTGGAAGGCCTGGTCGCGACGATCCGCGCACCATCCACGTGATGTCATTTTCGTCATAAGGAGGGTCCGCGGACGTCCGCATTTATATACATTTATAAATGTATATATAAAACAAAATTAAACAACAAATAAATCTTATTAATTAATACTAAATATTTTCTAAATTCATTAAATATTTTCATTTACTTTCGTGAACTTTTTTTTAAATTAAACATGGACCTTTATTTTCAATAAAAAAAATAAGCTATTGTAGGCTCATTTTGTCAATGCAGGCAATTCATTTAAACAAGCGCAAACCGGGTGCCGATAAGATGCCGGTACAGACGTACCTGCTCAGCAAGAAACACCTCGAAGTCAAGCATCTGGAAGCAGGGGCGCACAAATTTACAAAAAACTAATTCTGTGCACACCGCCACGCGATGATGTCATTTTGCCACGTGCACCTTCACGCTCGTGTGAGCGGGTATAAACCAGGCCTCACAGGAATAGTATTTGTCAAAGAAAAGGGAGGATGCGGGCAACACATTCTTATTTGGTTGTCAACGGACAGTGGACCAAAGGAAATTTGAAGGTTCTACAAAAGAGAGTGATGAAACACTTCATCAATAACAACCAGGACAAGAGTAACATCGTTTAATCACGTTTAATCATCACATAAATCGAGAAGGCCTGTCCGACCGTGGTAATAAGCATACGATGCTCATGATTTTAAATTTGTGTGAACACATCTCAGCTGTCCTTCCTCTTATCGGCTCGCTCCTTCCTCTTTCTATCTCCGGCTAAAACACAACATGTCCTTTTTACGGTTGCAGGTGTCTTCTTAGCCTTGTATGCTAATGTGGCAATCTGTCTTTCTCCTTGCGAGCACTTTAAGGGAATGAGAGAAGGCTTGATTACCCAGAGTTCAGAGGGAGATCAAAGTCACAGTGCAGCTGACTTTTAGTCGGGCAGCGTTCCTTATACTGCTGTGTCGATGAGTGCAGTGAGAAATGAGCACAAGTCTGCTGTAAATCATAACCGCGAGAACGACCGCTGCATCATCCGTCTCGCGGTCCGGAGCCTGTTCCACACCACATCCTAAAGGACAGAGTCACTGTACACTCATTCATCCACCTCTCATCCTGCATGTCTGTTTCCTGTACTTAAACTACACAGATCCGTCCTCACTACGCCTCTTGGAAATTGGAGTGCAGCAGTAGAAAAATGGAGCAGAAGTGCCGCTGTTCTATCAGACTACTGAATTTGTCAGCGAGGATCAATAACATCAAAACATCAAAACTTGTTCATTGAGCAAATTACGCTTTCAGCTGGAATACAATAATGTCAGACTAATTTAAACAAAGTCAAATCTGATTCATCTGTAGGCACAAGGCCGTAGTTACTGTAATCACAGCCGTGCTGAAATCCAGGACTGAGATATTGCTTTCATACAAAAGTTAATATTTGGTAACTGAAATGTCAGATAAAACGTGGCTAGTTATTTCACTTATTTGTGCTCTCCAAACAAAAACATTTCCAAGAGAAAAAGGGGTATGGCATCTAAGGGGTCCAAGGAGTATGGCAAATCTAAATTCTAGCTGAAAATTATTTCCATGTTATGACTGAAAACTGATAAATGGCTGATTGTATAAATTAATATATATATATTTGTTAAGACAAAAAGTTGTAAAAAATTAAAGCAATATTTTTAGGCATCACAGCATTATAATTGAAAGTATTACAGTTGGATAATCTTTTTGAGATTTGCTCAAATTAATAAAGTTGTGTTATTAAAGATTAAATATCAGTAAGCAACAAATGACAGCAAAGGTCATTTAAATATAAAAAATAGTTGGCAATGAGCATCAAATATTGAATATTGACTTCCGGAGCTGCTCTTCAAAAGTCTTCTGCATCATTCATATAGTTTGGGTAATGTTTTTAGTGCCCAAGAAACCTTTCTAATTATTC
Source organism: Meda fulgida (assembly GCA_030578275.1). Taxonomy (NCBI): domain Eukaryota; kingdom Metazoa; phylum Chordata; class Actinopteri; order Cypriniformes; family Leuciscidae; genus Meda; species Meda fulgida. Next base: position 18,857,018 of record CM060621.1, on the reverse strand, counting down.
ATGTTGAAAACAGTTGCTGAATAAAAGCATTAATTTCTTTGATTTTTTTTTTTAAACAAACTGACCTTTGAATGTAGCACAACTAATAGAATTGTGTGGTTTATGTGTGATGCCTGTGCTTTGTCCTAGCTGTGACAAAACGCACTTCTCATATGTTCTGTGTCCCTCTTTACAGGCCTATTAAAAATATTACCTATTAAAACCATCAGCACTTTTAAACATATTATTCTAAACAGGCACTGAATGTAGCTCCCAATAAATATTATTTTACAATGGAAAGGCTCTGGGGTCTAGGACTTGATTCAATGAGTGAACTGAAATGTTCATGACACCAGGATTAACTGTTGCATAAATCCATTAGATGATACGCTCACTAATTGCTTTGTTTCTTTGTGTATTTATAACTTTCGGTTGTCACTCTTGCTCCAGACAGCACCTGATGATGGAGTCTCCATAGCAACAGAAAGAAGGCACAATATTTTGATCCTACAGTAACCTACAGTCATACGGCACAGAGTCAATATTCATAGAAAGTCTGCACTAATGGCAAAATGACAGTCAAAGGAGTGAGCACGGAAGACTAGGCTCAAAGGCAGGATTCATTAACTTTAAGCATCACTAGCCTGTCAGACATGTCCTCTTTTTTAATGCCTGCTATTGGGTGAGATGTAGTTTGGAGTTAAAACTTTTTGGGGGGAGGCTAGAGTGGGAGTGGGGGGGTGTCAGAAATTATTCAGTTTGATGGCTGGGATGCCTTGATGTTATTGATTAGAGATTCGTATCAAAGTATAATTCTGAATGTCGTCTTTGTAAGGAAACATAAATATTTTAGCACTTATCTACTTTTAAGATGAACAATGTCTGTATTCTAGACATTTCGGATGACTTGAAATGGAGATATTTGCTTTTCTGACAAGAAAATGTCTTTCAGGAGAGAAGAATTCTGTTCATACTATTAGTTGCACACACAATAGAGTAGCCCGTATTGGACTGAATGCTCAGATTAAAGCATTGGATGCATGCTTTACCAAAAGATAAATCCTTATGAACATCAAAATCACATTTACTTTCAAAAGCAAATAGAAACACATTCTATTTCAACAATTAAACCCATGAATGACTAATATATTCACTGACTAAACAAACCCATATTATTATCATCACCCAGACTGATCTTCAAAGCATCAAGTGTCTTTCTGTTTCAACCTGCAACCAAATTACCAGGGCTTTCATGCTATGGTTTCAATAGCTTAATGTAAATATGAGAGTGTAAAAAACATAATTCTGAAACTTGAGACATGGACCAGAATATAGATCTATAAAACATAAACAAATACAACTTAACATAACCATCAATTTGTTTGTCCCATTTGAAATCAGACATCACTACAATGTTCCTGACACAGAATGTTGCCCTTTGTCAATAGTTGTGGTGTGTGTGTGTGTGTGTGTGTGTGTGTGTGTGCGTGCGTGCGTGCGTGCGTGCGTGCGTGCGTGCGTGCGTGTGTGTAAAGAACAACATTTGCATCAGGAACATTGGGAATATATATATATATATATATATATACATATATATATACACATATATACATATACATATATATATATATATATATATATATATATATA